>JAYDZK010000202.1:54420703-54432573 GCA_034509185.1 Euphonia xanthogaster | reverse complement strand
ATTTATTAATTTATTAAGTTTATTTTTCACAAAAGAATGTATGCCACTGGTTTTTTGTCTGGGAACTAGTCATTAGTGTAGTATAATGCATTTTTGTGTTTCTGTTTATATTTGAAATCATTAAAGTAGAAATCCTGCAGTTGTGTAATGGTTTCCTACATTTCATTATGGCTTTTGTTGAATTCTTCTGGGTTTTTTGATGTGAAATGGATGCGCTGACTCACACTGAACTTCTCGTAAATTTTATCTCTTGGTTAGAAAACAGATGAAGTTGTTTGAAATACAGGTTATTGAGGAGTGATTGAGTATGAAATTTTAGTCATATTTATGGGTTTTGATATATTTGGCATCTGTGGCCACATTGATTAAAGGATGTGGATGTCCTTCTGAACTGAAAGCATATATGAATAAAAGTAGATTTTCTGTAGTCATTAAAAAAAACAAGATGTCATTATGTAGAGGATATTTGAAGGCTGTTCTGTAGGAAAGCTGGTCCTGTGTATTCCTTGTAATTGCTGTCAGTAGTGTATCTGCCTCCATTTACTGTGTAGGGTCTGTACAGTTTGCTACTCCAGATCTTAATCAAGATTGATAAAATAGATCTTGCCAAGTGAAGAGTTGTTGAATGAAATCTTTAAAAAGCCTGCAGGTGACTTACTCAAATGGCAAAAATATGAGATTTTTTTTTCCTGTTGTAGTGTGTATAGCTCTCATACCTATAAAGCACTGTCATGTACAGCTGAATTCTTGTTGACATCAATTGAAATTCCGAGTTGTGCCTTCCTCATGCAGTGTTGGGGGAGCTAAGTTGCTGATAGTGTTTCAAGACCTGTATTTCAGTACTGTTCTAACAGTAGTGTTCAAGCACAGCATATGTTGTAATCAGTGTGTATGTATGTAGCATGTCTTGTCTGCCTAAGAGTTCATAGTTAAACACTTGACTTTGCCTGCCTGTTACCTAATCCACAGTGGAGTTGTTTCAAACAGTTCTATCACAAGAGCTTAAGTCTGCTGTGGCTAATGACACCGCCAAGGCTTT
The DNA here is from genome assembly GCA_034509185.1 of Euphonia xanthogaster. Lineage (NCBI taxonomy): Eukaryota > Metazoa > Chordata > Aves > Passeriformes > Fringillidae > Euphonia > Euphonia xanthogaster. The sequence continues at coordinate 54,431,534 of JAYDZK010000202.1, read as the reverse complement.
CTTAAATGTATATGAAAGTCTGCTGATAATTATGCTGGCAGATCAACATGTAAATCTGCTTCAGCTGCTCAGAGGTAAAAATAGGTGTGCTGTCCAGCAAAGGATTATTGGACTTCTCAAGTCTGAGTAGTCAATTTCTTTTGCAGCCTTTTTATTTGTACTCTGACCTTGGTGGCTTGGTCAGAAACTCCACCACAACTATTTATTAGTCATATTCTTTGAAAACAGCTGTTCTTTGTCCATTTGGTTGGACCTCCTATTTGGTCCTGTTTGGTGTCCAGTTGGAGAGCCCACCTTCCTCACAGTGGAGACACTCAAAACAAGACCAGCTCTCTTGGCAGATAACTTGGGTGGCTTATCCTAAAATGGAGAGCCTAGAGCTTAAAATGAAAGAATTGCTTTTGATGTGAAGTGGTATGATGGTCCTAGAGACCTTTTGGTTCTCTACTTCATCTTGTGTATTTGTGAGTTACCTTTTTGTAACTAGAGTAAATGGTAGGAGGCTTCCCAATTGAGCTCTTACTCATGTTCTAGTGGCCTTGGGGAAAGGCTCAGATTAAGTACAAGAGTTTGTATTCCTCCCTTCAATGGAAGGTGTAGAGCTCCAATTTTCATCACACTGAACATCGGCTCTCCCTTTTGGCAAAAGAAATTTCAGGTTGATAACTTATATTGTAAATCAAAGACGACTCTGAAGGGGAGAGAGAATGATGCATCTGACCCCATTATCAGAAGGCTAATGAATTAATTTATTATACTACATTATGTACATTGTATCTAAATTAAATCTGCCAGGCACTCACTCTTGCTCACAACTGCACAGAACTGCACTCATCTCTGACTCTCTCGTGTCTGTCCTGTGACAGTCCCACACACACACACTTCTTGGCCCTGACAGGCCAAGGGAACAAAACATCCTCACTTTGCAATGTGGAGATTGTTTACCCATTCTGCTTTAACACAACACAGGCACAGCAAGCGAGATAAGAATTGTATTTTCCTTCTTCTCTGCTTGTCTCACAGCTTCTCTCTGTTCAGAGGGCATGTGAATACCACAGGCGACCCATCCAGCAATGGTGTGAAAGTCTATTGTGTGGACCAGTGGATAAATGGACTTTATGATACTGAAAGAAGGCAAGAAAATTCTTCTTTTCGTGTTAGAACTTTGAGGTGTTGTGAGAAGGCCATATTTTGGATATGTCTCCATTCATGGCCATTTGGAGGAATGTTGCAGTTCCTGATCAATCAGGAACCCAGCAGAGTTTGCCCTGTGCTGAGGTATTGTTTTCTTCCACAAGCTTTCCCTTGGGGTTTTAAGCTATACCATTTTTCTTCTGAACTGGTGACTGAACACAGCAATTTCTTACCCCAACCAAATAGCTTTGCCAGCTCTGTTTCAACCACAGGATCCAGGATCTGATGTGAAAGAGCAGCAAATATAGCCTATCCTGACTTTTGCATGGCTTTCAACACCTCCTCTCACAACACTGTCACAGGTAAACTCAGGAATTGTGGATGGGGTGAGTGGACAGCAGGATGAATTGAAAACTGTCTGAACAGCAGATCCCGGAGTCATAATCAGTGTCATGGGGTTTAGTTGGAGGCCTGTCACGGATGGTGTCCCCCAAGGTTCAATACTGGGCCCAGTAATGTTTAATTATTCATCAGTGACTTGGATAAAGGTCCAGATGCCTCCTCAGCAAGTTCATGGGTGACACAAAGCTGGGAAGACTGGCCGATACCCCTGAGTACGGTGCATCCCATCAGGAGGACCTGGGCAGGTTGGAGAGATGGGCAGGAAGGAAGCATTTGAAATTCCACAAGGGCAAATGCAGGATCCTGCACCTGGGGAGGAATAGGTGCAGGCATCAGCACAGAAAAACAGCTCTGCAGAGAAGGACCTGAGCCAGCAGTGTCCTTGTGGCCAGGAGGGCCAGTGGTACCCTGGGGTGCATCAGGGAGAGCATTGCCAGCAGGCTGAGGGAGGTGATCCTGCCCCTCCTGCCGAGGTGCATCTGGAGTTCTGTGTCCAGTTCTGGGCTCCTCAGTACAAAAGAGACATGGAGAAGGCCATGGGGAGGGGGCCCAGGGGAGGGGGACAAAGATGATGAAGGGACTGGAACATCTCTGTTACGAGGACAGGCTGAGGGAGCTGGGCCTGTTCAGCTTTGAGAAGACACAGCTGAGAGGGGAGCTCATCAATGTCTGTCAGTAACTGAAGGGAGGGTGGCAGAAGGATGGAGCCAAGCAACAGGACAAGACTGCTCACTGCCAATACCACTATGATACTTCTTACCATGTCTATACCAATACAAAAGCTCATGGAATAAAACCTTTATGAGGGATTCAGATATTTCCATAAATTTCTCCATTAAACCCATCAGGTAGGCTAAATAATATCAAACTTGCTTTGTAATTCTTTCTTTCAAACCACCTTGTTTAATAAGTTGTTGTCTACTATGGCATACGAGATTTTCCAGAACAACCTAAGGTTATACTGATGCCATTGACGGCAAAGTATTAATCCTAGTATTTACCCAATTTGTGGAATACAAATGTATCAATTGTGTATCAATTAAGATTGCACTGCTTAGACATTTTATAATGAGAAGGAAAAATCACATGTTCATATATTCAACTTTCTTTGTGCCAACACATTATCTTTGTCTCATTAAAGAGCTTTATGCCATCTGTACCATCTGTGATACCAGCTGGTACACTGGTCCAAAAATATCTCTTCAATTATAGTATAATGATTAGTTTTTATATAGATTCAATTGTAGCTTAACTGAATTATAAAAATAAATTTATATTGGGGTTTTTTTCCCATTTCTGTGATTTAATTTTGGTGATAAAAATTCTAAAACTTCCTCTTCTTTTCTCAAGATTTGGAGATTTTATAGTTTGAACCATATAAAACAAAGTAAAGATATAGTGAAAATGAGGTTATAAATTGAATAACTTAAGTACTGACATCATGTTCAAAATGAGACACAAAATATTTCTAGCAAAAATGGAGTATTATGTTGTTACTATTCATTATTCAAAAAGCGCATAATCAACTAAAAAAAATAACCTTTCTTCCCCAAAATGTTCCTTCTAAACAAATATTATATTCATTAAAAAGTAATTTTACAAAGCTAAAACTTTGGTGATAATTTGTTCTTCTACATAAAGATTTAACTTATCAGAATAGTGTTATTTATAAAAAGCAATTGAGTGAAATTCCCTTTACAGTGAGATTTAATGGAGAGATTCTCATTCATTCCAGCAAGCTAAAATTTAGCATCACACCATTAAGGGAAAGGTGCACATCCTTCTGTACCCCTCACCCCTTGTACTAGGGATTGATGCTTAGATCAATCACATTACCCCTGCTTTTAAGCTGTACTACAATCAAAGATCTGAGTTTTATGTTATGAATACTTCCCACGCAGAAATTCTGGTAAATATATTAATTACATAGGAAGTATACATCAAAAGAACTGTACCGTGATCATAAGTCCTAACAGCATTAGTTCAGCCTTTCTACATATGCATTGTGCTGCAACCTTTTAATGACATGATGATGTGCTTTAATTTGAACAGGAGCTTCTTTTGATAAGATAATTTAATTCACGGATATTAGCCATTTACCAAATTCAAAACTTCACACTTTCCTCATTTTGTGCCCCAATAACTTACTTATTAAACATTATTGAAAATCTGAACTGAAAACAGACTTCTCTCTGATGTTCCTCATTGCAGTGTCTGAGTGCTTCACAAACATTACTACATTTATATTCAAAATATCCTTGTGAGATGAGAGGTTATTATTATACTTACTTTATGCAGAACAGAGGCACAGTGAGATTAAGATCAAAGGTATTCACTAATTTGGGCACTTGGTAGGAAACTCATGGTAGCTCATTTTCACAATGCTTAATACACAGCCTTTCATATATGTTCAAAGCCTAGTAAGCAATAGCATAAGTGTTCAATATTATGCAAGTCAAACCCGAAGGATTCACTCAGAAAACAAGAAATACATACTGTCAATCAGGGGAGGTTTAGGTTAGACATCAGGATATGAGGGAAAAGCTCTTCACCCAGAGGGTGTTTGTGCACTGGAGCAGGCTCCTCAGGGAAGGGGTCACAGCACAAAGCCTGACAGACTTCAAGTGTTTGAACAACACTGTTGGGCACACATGGTGTGATTCTTGGAGTGTCCTGCACAGGGCCAGGAGTTGGACTCGATGATCTTGATGGGTCCCTTCCAACTCAGCATATTCTATGATTCTATGATGCAGGGGCTCTGTGGGAGAAGAAATCTGGTTCTTCAGCATAAATTAACCATATGGACCTCTTTTTTTGTGTGTGTGTGTCCTGTGTTTTGTTAACTGTTTTCTAAATTGCTCACTCAACAATTATGGAGTTGCACTGGTTTTGTACTAAAAGTAGAGGGGTTTTGGTTTCAGACGAATTTACAGCTAGGAAAGAGATAAACAGATAGCTGCAGTAAAATTACTATGTCCCCATATAATTCAAAACTAGAAGGAGATGGAGTAACTTCTGTGTTTTCTCACAGCAGAGGATACTGAGATTCAGAAACAAGAATGAATTCTATGTTACTGTAGGAACATACTGTGATGATTCGCCTACTCCATCTAGGTTTGATTTTTCTCACTGGTCACTTTTCATCTCAGTTTCATCAGAAGTGGTATGAATAAAAAGACTTAGTTTAAGCAGTGAAACTATCACAGCTTGGAAAGGGTAGCTCTTGTCAACTGAATGGTCTTCAGTTAAAAATATTACCTCTCAACCAGCAAAGATAAACACAAACGTACAAAGATAAACATAGAGAAATTTATAACAGCTAAGCTGATAGATGCTACAGTCAAAAGCTGTAGCATTTTCATGGCTTTAAATATGTATATACAGTAAGTATAACAAGGAAGTCAGATATAGTGATGCTAATTATTTTCAGAGGAACTTGGTGATGTGAGCTGACTGAGGTTTAACTATGATGCATGCTTGCTGGCAGTCCTTGCTGTTACATTCAAGATTACTTGAACCTATGCACACGCTTCAGCCAGCAGGAGGTGATGAAACCAGTTTCACCTTACTATTCTCCTAGACCTTCAGTTCTCTTATTGTCAGAAATAGGTTTTCTCTACTGCTGAGAATGATAAGCCCAACCCTTTCAGGTATCTTGCTTTTACAAGACCAAAGATAACACAAATTAAATGATGTTTTAGAAAAGGACTTTCGGTATTACAGGTAATAAAATTTTTCAACTTTTTCACCTATTATAATTTTCCTTTTTCCCACCCCGTATAACAAGGAAATCAGGCTGGCCTCAAACATAGAGGGTTGCAGAGAACAGTGCAAAAAGCACACAGGTAGCTCAGTATTTCTTGCACCATTTTCTGTGACATTTGTGAAGCCAAGTATGACTTCTGCTTTCCTACACCGTATAGGCTTGCTGTCATTTGGCTGGAGTGATCTGGAAAATTCAGTTGCACTGTTGCCACATATGACTAATACTGTCATTGAGCCCACTAAACATTTAGATGGCTTGGTGAAAAACTTCACCTCCTTATTGACTTTTCATTAGTTTCTTGCACAGAGAAGATGAGTAAGAAAGTTTAAGAATAACTGAGAATGCATCTCCCTACCAAGAAGATAGCGTTACTGGGAGGAGCAGCAGGGAGGTGCCAGCAGGACAGCATTACTGCAACAATGAAAAGCCCCATATACTCCCAGTTACCCCTTTTGGGCAGAAAGAAGGGCCAATCTATCCTATCAGAACTGTTGTGTGCCAGAACTACCAAGACTGACTGCACTGCCGACTCCCATGGAAACAAGAATTTAAATTAAAGTGGGGAGGGATAGCAGGAGCAAACAAAGCAACATGCAATTTTGTCATTTCCTACTGGTCTTCCCTCGTTTATTCCGCCCTAACTTTTCACTTCTGAGATATGCTGGTTTTCCTTTATTTTGATCTTTTTCAAAAAGTTATCCAGTCATAATGATTCAGCATGATAAAAACAAAACTAAACCAAACCAAAAAATCCTGGTTTTGCATACTTCTTTTAAAAAGCTGCTTCTGTCAGCTACCTTGATCTGCCATAGAAATGCTCCTTCCAACCACAGGATTTTTCCCAGGGACAGACACTTGCAAATGCAGTTGTGTTATTCTGCACTAATACCCAGTAAATTCGGTAAACAAAATGCCGATCTCACCAACCACCACAACAAATTCAGTTCTTTATGAGCCATACCACTTATAAAAAGACATTCAGAGCTCTCATTTAATCTGGAACACTATCAGTATATTTAGTCATTTAAATTGCTGGAATAATGCCCAGATGGAAAGTGGCAAGTTATTTAAAGATTTATTCCATTTTCTAAGTATGCCATGAATAAAAAAGTCCTTCCACTTAATCTAATATGCTTCTTTGGCCTATTAGTTTTGGATTGATAAAATGTTTTTAAATAAAAAATCAGCAGTTGGCAGACAGGGTAAAAATCAAAGATACAGTAAGTACAGAGATTTAATAGGAATATATATTGGTTGCTTACAGGATATATTTAGGTTTCCAAAAGTAGTGAACCTCTACCATTTATTCTATTCCAAACCTTGCTGGATTGCTAGAACTTCATTTTTAGGTAACAGATTTTCAATAAATTAGCAGCACTTCTCTTTGCTTTCTTTTAAAAAAGGGGACACTGATCTTTGTGTAAAAATGAAGGGCAATATGGGGAAACAAAATTAGACATCAGATTCTCCAGTTGAGAGGTAAGAACTTCATGGCTTTCATCTTCAGAGAATATAATTTCTATATTGTAGTGCAATGAATAGTTTTCAAATATCTGCATAATATTGAACCAGTAACTCCAGTTTTGCTAGAGAAACAAGAAAAATTAGAGAAAAATATATTTCTGGTATAAGTAGATGATTAAAAAGTACTTAATCAGCTATTCCTTACATTCTTTAGCCCAGCTGAAGAAGATTGCATTTTAATAGTTTAAACTGACTGAACAATAAGTTGATCATTGGTAAGCAGGATTAATGATCTAAAAAAAAAAATAAAAATTTCACTATGCAGAGTCCAGAGTGACATTCCTGGAAAGGTTCCAGCGAGCTTGATGGTTCCTCATGCTTTTTATATGAAAAGAAAACACACATTTGCAATGACGAATCAAAAACTAAATGGTTTATAAAAAGGGTCTGTTCATAGCTCTTAATTAGAGCTAATTCAAAATCCTGCATTCTTAGGACAATCATGCAAACAGCTTCATGCTAATACTGGTCAGTAGGAAGAGAAAGAGACACAAAGAGCAAAAAATCTCATGAGTTCAAGGTACTACTCTGCAAATGCAGAGTTTTAGGCAGTAATCTGACATGAGTTAAGGCTTCATCTTCCAGCATCCTGTCCCTCCTGAAAACGGCAATGCTGGAATTAAAAAGGTGGTAATTGCAGGAGACCATAAAAAAAACCATTTTGACATGAAGAAAACAAACCTCCGAGAGAAAAGGAGAGGCAGACCTTGTTGTGTAATGTTTATATAGCCAGGGAAGCATAAAGCAGAAACTCCATGAAGTGATACACCCACATCTTTCTGAGCCTTATTTCTCAGGGGTTAATTGTGGAGCATGTTTTACCCTTTGACTGTCAAACCCTAAGGAAATGAGATTTCCATGGAATATCATTTTCCTTACATAACAGGCTCATTCACTCTAAGGAGAACTGACTTCATAATCTGCACTTTGCAAATTGCTATCTTTGTATCAAGCATCTTTAAAAACTTAGTTATGGGTAATACTTACTTTTATAGGCACTAATTCCTGTTTCAAGGGCTCTAAAGATGCTGGTATGAATTCTCCCCGGACTGTAAACTAGTGGCTATTGCAAGATTTTGGTCACTTTATTTGAAAGTTTGGAGATGTTGAAAAACCTCTGAAGTACAGAGTAAAGCTGCAAGATTTTTCATAATGACTATGGCCTCTAATATTTTTAAAACTTTAAAAAGAATCAAAAGCTTCATAAGATACATGTCCATGGGGTGTTTCTTATAAGAAATAAAGGAGAATGACCATTAAATTGTCTCAATCCAAAAATGATGTGACATAATTTTATACATACAAAAGTATGTGTCAGAGCCTCACATTTTCATTAGCTACATGCAATGCTCAACTTAACAAGTCTCTACAAAAGTACACACTAAAACCCCTTTCCAAAACATTAATCTGGAATGATTCTAAATTGTGAGAATCAATCTTTTTCCAATTCCCATTTTAATTCTCTGAAAGACAGTAAGAATTCCTAAATAGTATACCTTCCTGTTAATTTGTGACATTAACTATTACTGCTGCCCTGAAGAGAGTATTAGAAGTCTTATTGAGATTAGATCTCTCCATGCTACAAATTTAAAAGAAAATTACGTTCACCAGGGAGAGCCTCTAATTTTATTGCCATGATTTGCCTTTCAGAGTTCGCATTTGGCAAGAAGGGAACAAACTACAAGGTGCCTCTTTTTGCCAGGTAACTTAAAAAAAACTCCTTTCTCGGAGATTATAATGGGTGAACAGGCTTTAGTGTAAACCAAAAAAAAAATAAAAATTAAAAAATAGATTATTACCCCCATCTTTTTTTTCTTTTCTTAGCATTTTTAAAACAGCTTCTTCATACTCAGTAAATATATACATCTATATCTTTAGTCTAAGTAAAGAATTATTTAGCTAAGAATAGAATCCTATATTAATTTCAAGGAAAAAATGTAAATAAATAAAGAATGTCCACTTGACAAAACTTTTACATTTAAAAGGATTATATTCACATTTTCCATCCAGTTCATTGAGTTTAAAAATATGTATATACAATGTATTCAATATTTGTTCAGAAGGTAAAACTTTCATAACAAAAAATGGATCATTTGCACGGAGAGCCAGAAGGTATAAGGCAACGTGAAACCTTGACTTACTAGAGACAAATAAGAAAACAGTGCTAATTCAGACTTCATTGTCATTAAAGAAATATGCAAAGCAATATTGAGCAATGTTCATTAATTGTGAAAAAAATATCATTCAAAGAGACAAAATGAATAAGTTTTTCACCCTTTACTTTTTCCTGGGTCTATGTTCTGGGTAGCAAATTTACTTCAGAATAACATGCACACCAAGAGCAGCAGCATCAAATTCTAAAACATTTCAATAAATATTTCAAATAGATGAAGTGGGCTAAACATTGCTTGTTTTGAATTCTCAAGAAAACTTCTTTTTGCAGTTTTTACAAAATAAAGATTTCTATATTGCCTAAAACTATTAAACGTTCCATTTTCAAATGGATTTCTATGTTTGTGTTCAGAGCACAACATCTCGGCTATGTTAATCTCTTCAGTCACTAATACCTGCAGTAATAGACTGCAAAGCCTCCTTTTTCAGCATTCAAGAAATATTGCAAAGGGTTATGATCTAATTATTTACATGTTCAGCACCTAGAATGGAAACGAGAAGTTTGGCAAGGGACACGGTCCTCAGTCTCTCCACAATTTCTCTCTCAATCCCTTCCTCAATCCCTACTTCTTTTTCTTCCTTCTTCCTCCCCCACCTCTTCTTTTTTTCTCTTAGAGGCTTTCAGACACAAAATTGCAAAGCCATGTGAACAGCAGTTCTATAGGCACATAGGAAAAATGTTTCCTAGTGCCCAAAAAAAGGTCCTCTCATGTAAATCTGTGATTTCAACAGAAACCAAACAATGCTCAAAGCAACTATGAGAAAGCTGAGGGGGAAAAAAAAACCCACAAAAACTACAGGATTTAGACTGAAATGACAGGAAATAAAAATTGACATATCTGACAGGCTGTAAAAATTCAATTACTGGACAAGTTAAGATCTGAACTGCCTATCAGCCCTGGTTTAGGAGAGAACTGTTGGTTAAGAGCAGCTACTGGGACAAGGCAATGAAGTCAGGAGTATATGGTATTCCTGACACTGAAGATTTATTATTTTTGTTTATTTCTGACACTTTTATCTACACCATTTATTTCAAATTTTTCCCGTAGGGAAGGTTAATTGGGACCAGGAAGATTTCAGGAACTATCACTCCATGCACAAGCAAACAAAAAAGATATTTTTGCTACAGTAATCAAGTTAGGAAAAAGAATACTGTTTCATGAGTCATGATGCTTTCTAATTAAGGCAGTTGAGGGCTTTGATAGTGGAATGCAAATCCTGTATGTAATCCTGATGTCATCACTTTCTACCTTACATGCTGTCTTTGCCTCATCACTTCACTGCTCAAAAGAAAAGCACACAGCAGGTAATGTTGAGAGACACTGAAAAAACATTTTAGTCCAAAGGAGCCCTACCCTATATGAAAAAAACATTTTTGTTAATTTTTAACAACTATGGAAAAAGATTTTCATGGTTTTGAGAGACCCTGAGATGTGACTAGATTTCAAAGTAATGGTCAACTTATTTGCATAGGACAAGCAAAGGCAAATGGGCCAGAAAAGACTAACTACTACCCTCTCCACATGAAGTCCATATTTAAAAATCTGGTACTGACAATCTTCAGCAGGAATTTTTTGAGCTATTTAATGTCTGAGACAGTATGAAGTATCCTAGGCAGAGCAGAATTTTAACTAGCTCTGAAATAACTTGGGCTATTTTTTCCATATATACTTTGTCAAATGTACTGTTTGAGAGGGAAAAACACACACAGTGATTGACAGCTTGGGATTATTCCTAAAGCACTCACACCTCAACTCATACATATGTGATATGAGGAAAAACAAACAATGTAAAAAACCATAAATAAACAGTTGATCATGTATAATATTTTTA
>JAYDZK010000202.1:54376004-54420603 GCA_034509185.1 Euphonia xanthogaster | reverse complement strand
GATCATGTATAATATTTTTAGCAGTATGAAATACAGAGTCAGCAGTACAATGCCTCCAAATTTATCTTCATGATAGACAACTTGTGGTCCTCTTGGTGTCTCTCATTTGCATTTTACAAAATCTGCAGCAAATGCATATTCATGGCATAGAATGATCATGAAAGACTCGTAACTGCCCTAGGTTAGCTGAGGAGGCTGCCAATTTAGTGAGGGGATACTTCAGGGCTGCCCATTTTTGAAATTGAGTGTTTTACATTTTAAATTTTCAACATGTCTTTTAAATTTGGGCTCAGAGTTTAGTGCAGCATCAAGCTCTCACTGATGCACTCCTGGCACTGCCATAGTCTGTTCCTCTGGCCTCAGTTACAAGATATCTGCCCTCTGAAACTACTGATGGAATTAGTCAAATTACCGAGCCTTGAGCATTGATTAAAATACTGGGTTTAGTATGAAAATATTTCCTATTGACAACCATGTTATTCCATTTACTTTTCCTTGAAAAAAAAGAAAGTGCTTTTTTTTAAAATTCTCTTGATCATCCTTTTGAGGATGCACTCGTGCATTGAATCCATGCTGTTTAAATTCTACATCAAAAACAGTTGAGTATAATTATCTTTCTGGTACTTATGAAATAACATTCTTCTTATTCCCAGATTTTGAAACAGGAAGAGCAGGAAGACATCCCCAGTGTGACAATTTTCTAAAATTTTATCATGAGAGTGAAGATTTTCCATTTTGAAAAGAGAGTTAAATCATCCCAACATTGCAGTAAATCAAATATTTATTTTCCTGCTCCAAATTCATAAATGGAAATTGTTTCTGAAAGAATAATTAATTCTATGAAGCTAAAACATGTTGACAAACTCAGCTGCAAGATTATACAAATAAACTAAAATGTGAAAAATTAATCATAGAGGAGGAATGGCATCTCTTTTAAAAGAGAGATCAAATATCCATTACTGTCCAGCATTTCCAACTGCAAACTGTTACAAGGGAAATGAGTTACCAAATAATCTGGTACTTAGAGCTATCATGCTTTCATACAAACAAAAAATTTCAGTTATTTTTTAAATACTAAACTGCAAGCCTCAACTGCCGAATGACTATTTTTATACCACTCTACCAGTGTAAGTTAGCTTAAGATAACCAAAGGGGAATCTGATTTGTGTAAAAGAACATCTAAGTGGGAATGAGCCGCCACTCATTTGCAAAAAATGTCATTTTTGGAAATGTGCAAACCCACTCTCATTCTTCCCACAGAAAACAGTAGGCATTGAGCAAGCAGCTCTGTGGCCACACGCTCTCAGCTCCTACAGCACTGTCATGAGTACTAGGAATGCTCTACCATTGCAGTCCAACAGAACCTATTTGGCCAGTGAGGTCACCTTGGACAACAGAAACTACCTCAGAATGACTGTCTTCTTGATCCTGATAAATATTCAAATCTTCTTGTGAAGGTATCCCTATGGGAATACACCTTCTCTCATTTGGTAATACATAAAACAAAATTCATGGCTTCATTTTGAGTTAACTATGTATCAGATCCTGATTTTGTCTCTGCCAGAGTAAAACTGAGCCCGATTTTACAGTAATTCATCTGTCTGCTAATACACTTTACCAAAATAAAATAAATCCTTAATTCTATCATCACCTATTGACTGTCTTAAGACCCTTTATGCAGTTGTAAATTATTAGCCAGTTTGAAGGTATTGAAGAATCAGACCTATAAACTTCAGTGCAATCTGCTTTAGATTCACCCATCATTTCCAGAAAGGTGATTGCTTCTGAGAAGCTACTGAGATTGCTGATTAATAATCCAGTGGAAAAAATTCTAAAAATTCACATGAACAGAAGGATGACTGTTCTGAAAGAGTTACAGAAAACCTATTTTTGCTTTATTATAACGCCAGTAACAATACAAAAAAAAAAAGAAAAGAAAGTGCAGCAAATTATAGATACAACCTGCTACAATAATAGGAAATCAAACATGTATTTAGCAAACCATAGTATGCATGTGATTAAAGCAGCCATTTGTTGAAAAAATGAACTTAAACTTTTAAAAATGAGTGGCTGAGAATAGCTAAATGTTTATGCTTAGATTAAAGGGCATATGAAGCACTTAGTTACTTGGACAATGCAGAGATCAGTGCAGTTTAAAACCAAAGGCAGAACATCGTTTCTAAAAGCTGGAACTAAGCTACTAGAGCACAGCCTTTAAAATAAATGTGTAAATAAAGTAACATATCACACACTCAGGTTATGGTGTCTTAGCTCTTCATGACAAAGCAATGTCATGCATTTATTGTCATTCTGTTTAGCACAAATTGGATATACTCAGGACCTGGTTTGGGGTTTGTTTGTTTGTTTATTTGTTTCTGCCACAGACTGTGTATGAGGGAATGAAAAATGCTGCCAAAATGCAAAAGAATTGTTTCGGGCAATGTTTTTTCTCCTGTTTTTACATAATACTGCAAAGTACAAATACAATGGTAAAAAGAGGAATCTGGTGAATAAAATTCTTAACTGTTTGTATGTTGCTGAAGGAAATTATGTGAAGCAGACTAACCATCATTTCAGGACAGTTGCTGTGTGATTTATTATTCATAAAAGAGTTCAACTTTCAATGGTGAGATATTTCACAGCCAACTTCTAATTTTAAAAAGAAGCATTTCTTTTAGTATTTATTACTAAATACAGTACACAACATCATTATATAAAAATGTGACAGAATGTTACCTTTCTTCATTTCCTCAAAGACAAAGGGACTGATCATGTAATTTCCATGCAAATATACTCTGACAGCAATGAAAGGAGGTTTTACTCAACAAAACAAAATTTTGGGTTGGGCCCTGATAAATTAATGTATCTAATTGCTGGGATTTCACATTTAGTCATCTTCTGACTGAAGGATTTTTTTTTCTGCAGACCATGTATTTTTATGTGCTGCAAAATGAATACTCCTGCAGTACAATTATTTTTATCACATTATGATAAAGCACCTCAATCAAAGCTGTACCATTTTTAATCTCCTTGCACAATAGACTCGAGACAGCAGAGACTTTTTGTACCTGTAACTAGACTGATGTTAAATTCAGTAATACCACTGATCAAAAATTCAGAATTCTTGGAAGGACAACAATTTCTCCTACACTAAAATTTTCAATAGAAAAGGTACCTTTAGAGCTCAAACTTTTCCAGGCAAAAATTCGCTTTATCAAGCAGCAATTCCTAAGCATTTTCTTACAGCTTGCAGGCTTCTGAGGATACTGTTGCAAATCTTCATTCTCTTCATGTGTTTTCTTCTCAGGGGCTAGCACTTCCATCCTAAACAAAAACTTAACCTTTAGTTTTCCTGCAGGATATATACACAATTTAAATCCAAAGACTATGGGTAAGGGAGATGGGGGACAGAAGTGAGGAGATGGACTGAGGATAAAGGGAAAATATTTAGAATTTCATTAACCATTCTCAGCTCATACATTCCTAGTATTAATTAAGTGGAATTAGTGTATTAATATTCCTTTGGTTTTAATTATTTGTCTGGAACATTAATGTATTTGTAAAATATACAGACGGGGTAAAATCAGATTTTATCTATTTTTTTAAACTCTGATTTTGACTTAAATGATAAAAAATATGTAATATCTCTAGATGGCAAATAAATATTTACCTCTTACCTTAGTCAGTTGTTTAGGTAAAGGAAATAATGTAATCCTCTATGCATGAACCTATTATCCTTCCTATCTTAGCTTGCCTGACATCAGTGTCATAGAGGAGAGCTGCATTCCTTTAGCTGTTACTGAAAGACAGCTGCTCTACCCAGAGAAGATGAATAGTTGGGATTCTGTGCTGCCTTAATGCCACTGTCACTCAAATGCGGAAAAGCAGCTGAGCCACTTAAAGCCAGTTGTACGCTTGGGGACCATTTCTCTACGCTGCCTTCTCATTCACAGAGGCAGAGCAATACATTTCCACTTGGCATTATTTTATTTTTCTTTGTAGACTGACACTTTGAGGAAGCCAGAGGCCGTTAGCAACAGCCAACACTGACTAGGACCTAAGCAAAGCTCTGCCCAGGAGCTGCAAACCGAAGGAAAGGAACCTACCCAGCGTTCCAGGACTTGGGTGCCACTCCAAGGTCACGCAGGAGCCCCCAGCAGCATTCCCGTTCGCTCCTCAGCGAGCCCCAGCCGGAGATGCCGAGGAGATGAGCGCTGCTGAGGACAGACCCACCCTGCCAGCCGCAGCAGCCCTGTGCCAAGCAGCCACGGACTGCACCAGGGCAGCCCTCTGATTACAAACAGAAGCTGTGCCCAGCCTGTGGCAGGACACCAAAGTGGCCCCTTTTTCACTCCCCTCTTTCTCCCTTCACACTGTGCTCTCACACACAGTCTGCATCTAAAAATATTAAACATGATTTTTAAGGGCAATAGGTAGGAAAGAGCCAAAAGAAAAAAAAAAATTGGCACTGTACACACCAGAGTTTGATAAACAAAGCTGACTTTTCAACTGTAAACCTACTGTTTCCTAAAGAAAGCAAGTATAATGGAACACAGCACCTCACTGCCTTCACTTCCATCAGGAGTTCCTACTGATTATGCAAAACAATCAAAGGATGCAAAGGAAGAAGTATCCACTTTCTGCAATTTATCTTTTATACGATACTGGAACTCAAAGATTTTTTAATCAGTCATCTTCCCTTTGACCTGAATTAATCTTCGTGCCAATTACACAGACTTGCAACTTTTATGTTTGTGAAGTTTCCTGTGGACATTTAAACTCTGGCTTAAGTAAATTGCTCTGTGCAAAATGTTACACACAAAACCCCATAACGATCTGTAACAACTGGAGATATCTCAGGTCTATCCACACAGGCAAGGACAACAATTCCACCTTTGGAAACAGCCTATCAATCAGCTGTAAGAAAAAAGCTGCCAGTAAATTCTGCCCATAACAACAGAGAAGCACTTGCCTTAACAACCAATGTTTAGGCTGCCAAAGCAAAGGGAGTCACTTCCACTGAGATTCACATCTAGGGACATATTTCAGGCCCACTGCTATTTAGAACTGAACAATGCTTGAATTTGCACTGTTGGAATAACACTTGCTGGTATAAGGTCCTTTGAGTCCTTAGCATGACACAGCACTCCAGACATGGCTGTATTCCCATCACAAACCACTACCAAAGTAAGCTGAATTTCAATAAGATAACAGATTTTCTGAAACTTCAGCAGAAAAACTTCTTCCAGTTTAAGCATATTTTACAGATTTTTATCTTATATCTTTCAAAAGTGGCATTCTGCAAATAAATATTAATTTTAAATTTGTGTTTACAGTGCTAAGAAATACATTTTCACCACACAATATTCCAGATGATTACTGGAACAGACTTTTGATTTGCAAGAACAAAATATGAGAGTTAGTTTTCACACAGAAATAACAGCTCTTTTTAAAAAGGAATGCTCTCAACTACTCCTACATCCCATTTTTGAATGAAGTTAATGTACTCTAGAAACTAGAGTTCATCCCTTTGAACACTGGAGGTTTTCTTCTGATCAGTCTGTGCAAGGCATCTGCAGAAATGGCATCTGTCCATCTTCTCTGGTGGAACACATCATTTGCTCCTCTCCAGTGCAAGGAGAAAACCAATCCTGTGTCCATGAGCACTGGAATGTAGCACCATGTAGAGTTTTAGCTCTAAAGAGCTAAAACTTCAAAATGTTGTTAACGTAATTCAAGTTCAAGTTTCCTGGATATAAACCTTCAGAGAAACTGCCTGCTCATGTAACAGCCAGCTGTAAAATCCTTGATGTCCCAGCTCAAAGGCCAGCTCTCACAACACATTGCCATACTTCCCAGAGGGCCTCATCTCAGAGATGCAGTAATCCACAGGGAGTGTGAATGGGGAAGCAGACACGGGGGAAGAGATAAGCCTCTGGGAGAATGATTCCCATGATGGGATAATAAACAGGAATGTGTACTGCCTAGACATGGAGCAACTGCTCACATGCAGTGGGAGAGGGTTATTGGATATGCTCCCACATTAGGATTTGAATAAAGTCTTCAGGAGGTACAGGAATAAAGGGGAGTTTTGCCAGAAATGGGATGTATAAATGCAGAAATTCGATAACACTACTCAAGAGGGAATGGAGAGGTAGAATCCTTGCTGACATCTTCAGGCTTTGCTTCCATGCACCTGAAAAACATGACTTATTTGCCCCAGATATCAAGAGATTCACTTGAGATAAATCTCTAGAAGGACGTATTTTTTTCTCACACCAGTTCAGAAGATGTCAAGATGTTCAGATTGCACTGTATCTGTTTCCTTTCTTCAAACCTTAATCAAGTCCACAACAATTTTCTTCTATAATAGAAGTATACATGAATCAGAAGTTCTGTGGTACTAATCATCATGCTGTAATTTTGTAGTGAGTTTAAAATAAGCTTAAACTGTAGAACACTAAATTTCAAGGTACCACTGAATTTTTTCAAGCAAATGATGCTGTACTTCATATAATCAAAATAATGATTTAGAAAAGGAATTAACATCATGCTTCTGAGGCTGTGCATTTGATTTACCTCCTTCTTCTCTTCAGATTGTGTACTCTGACTTTTGAGGAAAGGAAATGGATTGACAGTGAACTCCATATTTACAAACCCAAGGACCGTAAAAAATATATTACACACAATGTTAGAAAAAAACTGGTCATAAATGTATCAATCGAGGCTGCACAGGATCCCTCCTTTCCCAAAATACAGGTAATCATTTCATAATTTAGGTGAAATGAAAAAGGAATTTAAAGAGCACTCAGAGAACCTGAGCAACTTCAGGATCTGGGAATGGGGAGATCATTTAACTGGGAGTGAGTAGTGAAACAGGTCAGAAGGAAAATAAACAGACCTATGCACTAGTGGGAGTACCAGCAACAAGACAAATGTGGAGCAATAATCTGCAAAAAAAACTGAAATACCTTTGGTCTGAGCACTTGCAAGTTACTGCAGCAGTAAGCAAGACCCTGAACTCTTCCTGAGCACATGCAAATTAGGAAATGCAAACTGTTTACTGCAGCTGTAACAGTGCACAGAGACAGCGACTGCCTAAACAAAGCAGGTTTTCATTATTTCATGTTATTGGATTTTATCTGTAATCAATTACACCCGAAAGTAAAGCTGGGGTTTTTGTATGTTTTTTTTTATTTCCTATTGATGGTTAAATAACTATTTTTATGAGTGATCTAAATCATACAAGCTAAAAACTCCAGAGAGTCACAAGCTGATGAATCATGTAAGGTCTGTGTGATGCCACATAGCTACAGATATTTTGAGCAATACTTACTTGAACTACAAGGAAATGTCTTCTAGCTGTGTGTAAGTGGACATGGGTGTAGGAAGGTTGTCTTAATATTGCTTGATCAGATTTGATCCTTGGTAAAATGAAACTGAACTTTATATGGGTTCATGGAAAACTGTATAATCCTTCCCTCAATAACAAAATAGCAACTTGAAAGAGCAGAGGTATCATTAGAGAGTGAGAAATAGCTCAGGAATATTCCAGATGAAACAGTCAAAACTGGCATCTATATGGAATTTGGGAGGAATCTTTACAGAACTGTCCAGTTGCATTAGCTGACTACTCTAGCATAAGTATTTCAAGAACATTCACTGGTGACTCTAATGAAATTGTTTAACTTCAACAAAGCTAGATTAAACCAGTGATGTCTGCTGAAAACTTTGGGCCACTAGAGATTGCAGCTATAAGTTGTGAAATGAACACTGAAAAATAGGGCAAGCTTACAGAATCCAGTTCTGCATGAATGTGTGGGTGACTGCTGACACATTAAGGAATATTACAATGAGATGCTTCAGAGAAAAAGCAGGGTTTGCTTTGATTTTGTTTTTCTCAGCAGAGGCGAGTTTCAATAGTATTTTAATGATACCTGATTTTAGTAGATAAAGGAAAGGATTTGTGAGTGGAAGGGAAAATTTCATTCTCTTTCTGTAGAATGAAAAATTGAACAGAAAAAGCTATCAGCAAAAATATATCAGTTATTTATTTACTCCATTGTAAATTGTATATTGCTCTCTAAGGTTCTTCTGTTGCATTAACTTGAACTTTGTTTACATATTTTTATTCTTTTCATCATTTGTTTGTCTATTTATAGGGGAAAAAAAAAAGCAGTTGGATAAATACCAGGTAACAAAAGCTTCCTGTATGCTTCAATATTGACTAAAATTTGGGGTTCTGCTTTTGCCAAAAGAAAACAGGTAAATTTTAATTTGTCTAGAACATAGGGAAAAGTTGAGCCGTACTAGTCTCTGGAAACTGTGGGAAGCACTTGAAAATACTACACAAGTATAGGGGAAACCACTCTTGGTTTTTTTTCTCATCTCATAAAGGTCATCATCTTTCATATATAAAATGTCTATAGGTCTTGCCTGTTCATGCACAGTGAATCTCTGGATTGCAAATGAGGAAAAAAAAGAAAATAAACAGGAATAGTGGGGCAGATTGGTCCAGAATTCTTTTGGGTTTTTTAACTCTGAACATTTTTCCGGGACAACATATGTTAATAATTGATTTCAGGTTGTATTCAGGACTTCTGGCTTAGAAGGAAAACATCTGTGTTCACACATGTTATCTCAGAGTGCTGTGTGGGTCACAGAACACCTGGTGATACCTAAAACAACAAACTGACTGCGTCAAGAACAATGAGCAACATAACCAAGAGCAAACATTTGTGGGTGGGAATTCCAGAGAACGCCTTCACTGTGCCAGAGGAATTTCATGTCATAAGAAGCCCCCTTGTGTTACAGGTATATAGGGTTGAGCTCTCATTGGATGATTCAGTAGCCAAACTAAACAGAGAAAAGGTTTACCTCCTGTCAGATTAAGGTGATATGAGACACAACAGTGACTGTGATAGAAGTAGAAAGGATTTTAATGTTAGTCCATTGTTAATGGTAATTAAAATATTCCTGCTTGCTATTACCAGTTCTCCAGAGTGCATATGACTACTCCCCTTGGTTAAAGTGGCAGGGAGTTTTAGATTTTCAGTGTTAATAAATATTTCTCAGCAAAGGGAAACATAATCTATTTATTGGTGAAAAATTAGAGTTTTATTAAGCCAAGAAGCTTTCTTGTCAATATGTTAAGGACTGAATTCTTACAAGACTTGTTACAGGTACAGAGTTACATTTCATTTTCCAAAATTACAGGACGAAATTGGATTAATGAGGGGATAAAAAGGATATGCAAGCCCTAAGAAGTTTTTTAGTTATTTCTAAAAGTTTTTTTCATAGGTAACTTAGCAAATTTGAACAATCACATGCCATTGCTGGTTGCTAGTTTTTTTTAAAAACTATTCAGTAAAGTCACATAGCTGAGAAGACTCCCTGGGCTGGGTATTCCAAAACTGAAAAGGTCCATCCTCTGCCACTGAGAGGGACTTGGGCACAGGGAGGTCAGAGAGACAACTCGAGCAAGGCAAAGGTGCCAGGACTGATCCATTTTCCCTGTGAGAATGGTCTGTTCTGATAGGGTAGCAATCTACCAGAAAATGCCATCAATGTCATAGCTCATGAAGAATTAATGAGTCTACCAGACTGTTTAAATTCCTAAACAAAGATTTTTTTTATTTCAGTCACAGGATGAAGACCCAAGACCCATATGACTCCATACAAATATACCCAAGACCCATATGACTCCATACAAATAGATACTTTTTTTTTCTACATTTGTATATCATCATGCTTCAACAAGAAAAACTCCTATTTTAAAAGTCTGAAAATTGAAACAGAGGAGAATAAAGCTTTATGAGACTTATGAAATAATGACTTCTTTAGCTGAAGTAGTATCATCAGAGTATAACTTTGGGAAGGATGGACAAAAAGTAGAGGAAATGAATACAAGTAGATTATTGGATTAACTTCTGTAAACCTATGGAAATGCCAACATAATCTAAGGAGAAAGTTCCACTAGAATTTGTTGGAAATTACTTGCTCTTTGTTTAAATTTTTATTTTTACAGGTGTTAGCAGTAACCATATTTATCAGTAGCAGTATTAATCCTATTTTATGCTTTTTAGTAATGATAAAATTGTAAACACTGTTCTATAATATATAAGGCATGTGCTTTGCTTCGTGACAGTAAGAGGTACTCATTTTTAAACTGGTCTCAAGCTTATTATATGGACTAGACACACTCCCTTCCTGCAACTGCCTTTACTTCATTTATGACTCTATATCTATTGTACTCAAAAACATTGACATAAATAGCAGAAGGCTCCCAGTTAACTCATAATCATCAGAAGTCCACTTCAGATGCTCAAGGTTTTGGAAAATGCTTCATTTTACTTTTGCTCAGGATCCTAATTAGCCCAATATTTGGCAAAATATCCCCGAAAGCAAACAGGAATTTCCTTTCTCTGTGCATCTTCATAATTTACATATCATTTATACCTAAAGAAACATGAATCAAACTGTCCATCTTTATTTTGTGGCACAGAGTTTCCAAAGAGCAGCAAGAATAAATTTGACCAGGACATATAAACAATCATGTCTTTTTCTATAGATCACCCAGTACAGGACAGAGAAATTATGTTCAATTCTCACATATGCATTAAACTAATTTTTTATAATGCCACAGAATTAAGAACATATGCAGTAAACCTCACAGGGATTATGACCTATTTATGAACATCTAAGTAGTTTTGGAAGCAGTGAAAAACACTTGGTATTAACACAGCACTGGTAACAGAAAGGGCTCATTATCATCAACTCCCATCCCAAAAAAAGCTGCTTATCAGAGACTGACCTGCAGATGGGGCAGCACTAACAAATGAAGCTAATTGAACAACAGCAAAACATTTCCATGACCCCTTTTTCTTACCTCGTTTATATAAACAATTTATTAGTAGAATATGAAATTATTATTTCTACAGTACGCTTTCCTTAATCTGAGGTATTTTCAGACATAAGCAGCTTAGAATAAGAAAATGTTATAATAAGTCATCTACAAAACTAGTAGATTACTGCTACAAAGCAATCATCATTGCTGTCTTTTATTCACTCAAGAACAGGAAAAAAATCTGAATTATTTCAGATGCTATAATACCTTGTTGATAGGTATAGTCCTTTAAATGGTTAAAGAAGAGAGAGGAAAAGGGGTGCAGCTGAAATGGACTAGCTGAAATGAGAAGCTTCTAAAAATTTATTTGACCGGGAGAAGTATTTAACCATAATATGACCACTGAAGAAGGAGTTTAAAGGAATAGAAGAATGCTTCTGCACAATATGCCTGGGAAGAGAAGCTAAAAAGGCCTGATATTTCATTTTGGTTTTGAATAAAATTGATTATAAACCAGGAGAAGTTTTATGATTTCATATTTCAGTAGAACATAACTCATACATTTCCTCCAAAAAGACACAGAAGCTTCATTTACCAGGGATATATACATTGCTTGGAGACAGAATCCATGAATCAGTATGAACATATTTGTCACTTGGATCCCTGATGAAGAATCAGCTAAACTTTTAAATGATCTTCCATATTCAGAGAAAACAATGCAGACTGGATACAAACCTGCATTTTTAGGCTGACACATAACGTTGTATTAAATAAAATCACGTTGAAAATTATAATCACATTAACTTCATGCTTGTTACCTCATGCTTAGCAAAATAATGATAAACATCTCAGAGAAAATGAAATAGAAGGTAAAAGAAGAGGTATTTCCAGACAGAATTGAAAGCTGTGTTTATTTGGATATACATGCAAAGACAAAAAAGTTATGAAGAAGATGAAATAAAAGTACTGGAAATTTCTGAATTTTAATTCAGGCTCTTATATGTTCTTATAACATTTTATTCTTATTAAATTGTTTGCAAATAATTTATATTATCCTATCTACAAACAGCCTCACAGATTGAACAGAGGTTGTGAGAATACAAATTCAGAATATAATCAACTGCACTATATTGAACTCACATCATTAACACTTAATTTTGTGATATGCTGAGCATTTCCAGCTCTTACAGTGGATAGGAGAGTCATTTAGTGTCCAGCTATTTCCAAGATCAGACTCAGGTGATTATCAAACACTGAAAAATTATCAGTTGAAACTATTTTATCTTTTTTCCATCTATGATTTCTTCCTTAATGATCCTGGAGTGGAACCAAAAACAGCAGCACATTGAAATTCACATTGTGGTAAGATGAGATGAACTCAGGAAGCAGAAAAAATGCTGGCAAGCAAGGAAGTTATTTATTATTTAAAAATGTAATAGGAGGAGCCTTTTTATGCAATTTTGGGGTGACTACATTCTATATGTGGTATTTAATCACATTACCATTTAATAAATTCAATTAGTAAGTGACATGTTTTTGCTGCCTCATGTCAATAATTTACCTGAATTATTTTATCTGTAAACAGATAGCAAGTTAAAACTATCTCTTCAGAAACATGCAGTAGTTTTCTCTACATCCAGAATTGTTTAGCTTTCACTACATTAGACAACATGAGCAGTGGTCAAAACTAGTTGCATGTGCCGTGGCCACTAGGAAAAGCATTCCAAGCATCTACAGGCCAAGATGATCAATATTGCAATTTGGGTTCAAGCTGAACCAGCATCAGGTAGGTGACCCCTATGGTTGCCCCCACCAACAACCATTTGGGCCACCCATAGAATTTAAAAGTATTATTTTATAAAGATTTAGTGTGTGTTGTCAATGTGCCTGACAGCAATGGGAACTTCTAAATGCTTGGTCTAAAAGGAGACAACAATAAGGCAGTTAGTTAGAAAAGCTTCTAGATATAGTGTTTTTGTGGCTGCAGTTTCTCAGAGAAAATGAACAGAAAACACACCAAATTAAATACCAAACAAATAGAACTACATTAAAAGAGATGGCTTTACTCATTAATTACCACACAGAATACCAGCAGCTAAAGAAAGACCCTTTAATAGCCAGGTTAAAGCTATTGATTTTCTACAAGAGCCTAATGATCCTTATGCATACTAAATGTGTGGATAAAACTGTGCCATAGGAGCTCCTCATCAATTTATTAAGCCCCATCTCCAAAACACACCTAAGAACATTCTTTTTTTTAACTACAGAAACACTGCCTTGCATACTTATGTAAGTGTACACTGATGCACTTATATAAATGAACTTACACACTTGCATAAGACTGTATTTTCGTACTTCTAGCCTAACATTTCCTCCAGGGCACAGGGTAACCAAATTGTACATCACAGACTACCTACAGTTGCCCTCACTTTCCAGAATTCCCATAACTGGAACACCTGAGAGCATTTTCTTCCTCAAAATAATCTTGCAAAGTTGAATCAGAACTTTTCATTACAGAAAGAACTTTATCAGCATGGGCCTTAATCTAGTGATATATTTACATAAGACCACATCAGGGAAAAGCTGATTATTGCATAGCTTGGGGGGGAAAAACAAATTTTTAAAGTGGTTTAGCAGGCCAGCACTATTTAAAATTGAAAGATTGTCACTTGTGAGTATTCAAGGCGTGGTGCTATCTTTGATTATGTACTGTCAACATATGCTAAATGCCTGTCCAGGTAGAGCAGTGACAGTATTTACAGTGTTACAGTGAAATCCTCAAAGGGAACAGTGATACAGGTACTCAGAAACTACAGAAGCAGATTCATCAACAGCATGCCTTATTCTAACACTTCCAGATGACAGAAAGCACTCTGCAAACTTCCACCACTACCTGTCAGAAAATCAAAGCTGTCACTTCCTAGTGAACTAGTGAACTCTCAGGAATCTCCATATTGTGTTGTTACTGCAGAGTAGTACTGCAGGAAAG
This sequence comes from Euphonia xanthogaster, assembly GCA_034509185.1. NCBI lineage: Eukaryota > Metazoa > Chordata > Aves > Passeriformes > Fringillidae > Euphonia > Euphonia xanthogaster. The sequence goes on along the minus strand of JAYDZK010000202.1, from coordinate 54,406,768 downwards.
AAATAGAAAAGCTGTAATTTAATAGTCTCACACTTTTTCCATGCAGCAGATTAAATATAAATTGGAAGACATATTTGAAAAAAAACGAGAAGTCCCATTTTTATCTATATTCGTAAAATGACAGAAAACTCAGGTATTTCTCATAGTTAATGAACAAGAACTATCATTTCTCATTTTCCTCTTTGGGCAAATACATCCATAAAACAAACTCACATTTACAAAAAGTGAGGCTGGAGTTAGATCATGCTAATAAAGGATGAAAAAACCATGAAATGACATGTATTTCTATACTGCTTATGAAGGCAGCACAGCTGGAGCTGTTGATCTTGGATGAATTATAATAAACTTTATATTCAGCAACTGCACATTTTGGCAGCTGAGTAGCAAACACTTAGTTTTTTATTAACCCAAGGAGCCTGAGAAGATACCAGGGAGTTATACCTGTCACCTGTCTTAGACATGGGTATTTTTTTGTGTCTTCTCAATCAAGTGACATAAAGATGTCTGACACAGTAGCTCAGCTACATGCTCTGCTGCCATGAGTGTGATCCATGGCAGGGGGCTTGGAACCAGATGATCTTTAGGATCCCTTCCAAGCCAGGCCATTCAGTTGTTCTATGACATCCACCAGTTTTCATGTCTTTCAGCTATGTCCCTGCTCATGAAGTTTTACTGTGTCATAGGTAAGATGACATTAAACACGAGTGGTAGGGGTCACTCATTAATGAGAATACATCTATGAATGGAGAAGGGATTGGCTCTTGCTCCAACTTGTCAATTATTATACCAGCAATTTAAAAGATGCTATTAATTGCTGATATGGGCAAACGCAAAGATTGATGCACAAATAACCAGAAGGACATTTTATTGTTATGGGATGAACTCAGTAATTTTTTTTCAGTTCAGCAAAATGCAAAACCATACTTCTAGGAGCAAAAAATAAAGAGACTTTATCTTTGTTCAAACACAAAAACCTCTCAACCCCTCAGATGAGCATTCTGGTTTAGAGTGCAAACTTCCAAAGAGATCAGAAAATAGAGGAGCAACTTCAAAGAATAACTGCAAAGTAAAGGGAGTAAAGGGATTATTATGTCTTTGGGAAGACACTCATCAGTGCAAAAAAATCTGAATATGGAAAAGCTTTGAAGCTGATGAATATGAAGCAATTATGACTGAAAAGTTAAAAACTCAAGCTAGACAAATCTGAAAAATAAGATAAAATTTTAAAGTAATTAAATATGTGTGTGGGATCCCTTTATTGGTTAATTTTGTTAAAAATAATAATCATATTTGAAATACAAATCATGATCCAATTCCTGTGAAAAAAGCCTCTGCCTGAGGAAGGTCAGCTTAGAAGATTACTGTGATCATCTCTGGATTTAAAAAAAAAAAATGCTCTTTTTTGCAGATTAAAGGAAAGAGCACTATGTTGTTCTCCCCTCATTTTACAGGTTGCTTGCAAGGTAACCTTCATCATCAAAAAAAGCAGCAAATATAAGTGTAAAAATAAGAATATAGAACACAACTCTATCTAGAAATTCTATCAGATTTTCTGAAAAATTCAAGAGGTTACAACAATGCTTCTAACACCACCTAAATTCCAGCAGGTAAGTTCAAGATTAACCAGTTTCTTTAGGATGAAGTAATTTTTCTGTATTTGCCTATGTTATCCTTCAGCACAGAAGACTGTCAGAGCTCCACACATATCTGTATGTAATCAGATGATTATAATTTAGCACTATGTTAAATGCCCAAGTGATTAAAACACATGAATAATTGAAGGGATTCCTAATGGATTAATTACAATAATGTTCTTTAGTATATCCCTATTTTCATAGCTTTAGGCAATATCAAGTGGTTCAAATTAATAAATCATCTCATAGATCACATGATTTTCTAGGACCTACAGTTCAGCCCTTGAAGCTATTGGTTAGGAAGGAAGCCATAAACAGTGCAAATAATAATGAGATTTTTGACCTTCCACTGTCATGTAAATTGATATGTGCCTGGCATAGGCCGACTTCGCATCTCAACTCAAAAGCTTTCAGCTTTGTCATTGTCCCCATCTTGTAATTGGAAGTGTTAACTCTAAAAGGGACTAAAATAGAAGAGCAAAAGCAGGGAACAGAGTTAGGAAGAAATCAATATTCTTTTTCAAAAAATATACACGTACTGAGTCCCTGTAAAAGAAAAAATATTAAATACTTTACAGGAAATGAAGATTCATACTACCTGCTGGCAATTAATGTATAGAGAACTATAATACAGGTTATTCCCCAGTACCCAGCTTTTCAAATTGTAAAAATCAAGCTAAATAAATGAGAAATAGATGTTCATACCACTTATTTGACTTTTTTCTTTCAAGCTTTGCCTCTGATATGCTGATTTTCTTTCTTCCTTTTTCATTATGACTTCTATTTATATTTCATTTATTTCTGAGTGAGTACCCCAGGTACTCATTTCTGGTAGTACCAAGTACCTGGGGTCCACCAGCTGAAATACTGTGCTTTTCACACTTTGGTAAAGCCACTTCTGCCATATACTGTGTAATGGTCAAGCAAAACAATGCTAATTTATCTTTTGCAATGATGACTGAGCAAATTTTAACTGCAGAGTTGAGCAAGCTATACAGAATTGGTTAAGCACCATTATTGTCCCGTAGTAGAGATCAGAAAACCAGAGATCAAATTAAGTGACTAACTTAGAAATATTGCCAGACTTAAGAGGGACAACGGCAAGCAAAGAAAAATGCTAAATATGTGCATTGGTAATAATAAAAAAGCAGGTGTGCCCCATGCTCCTGACAGGGTCACCACGGTGTGCATGTTCAGGACAATGAGCACGTCTGAATCTCCAGCAGTGACGCCACACACTGACACCAGCAGACCACAGGGATACTGCTGTATTCTGCAGTACAATGCAGTGATGTCTATCTATCTGTATGTATCAAACAATAACACAAAAATTATTGAAATATAAAAAGGAAAATGAAACTTAAAGAAGGTCCTGACTGTGATTCTGTAATGAGGGATGGAGACTGAAATGAGTACAGGAAGAAGATGGAGAAAGAAAGGGGAAAAGAGAAAAAACATTGTGCAATCCCACAATGCCCCAAACTCTTCTGTCATTGCTTATCATCCAAGAAGAGAAATACTAAAGGTTCAGCACATATTTTGACATATTAACATTTTGCAGAAGGATGAAAGCGTGACGTAGCATCCAGATACTTCTCACAGACCTAATTCTGTACCACATTAGTATTGCTAAGTATTCTGTGAAGTTCTGCTTACTACAAGCTAAGTACCATGGCATTAACCATAATAACTTGATCATTATCACAAACAAATTCTAATTTAGGTGACTGTCTATGACTTTCCTACATTCCTTTGACAATCCATGAAAACTATGTTGTAGCACTTCATGAGGATGCTTTCAAATAGCCATCACACATCCAAGGGGAGAGGCTGTTACCTAAAACCTGTGATAATGATTTCAGAAAGCAAGATTTTATGATGTCTGAACTTCCAGCACAGGATGAAAAACATTGTAACTCAGGTCATCTTTATGAGACAGCACATTAATTTTCATCTTACCACACTAATACATGCTACTTTCTACTAATTCAAAATGGTCAAATTCATCTAAAAAGGAGAAATACTTGCACTACTGAATAATCTTCAACCTTGCTAAATTCCCATCAAAATAATTCATGTTCTAATTTTCATTTTAAGTGATACATTAAAATTTGAGTACACACAGGTTTTTACACCATGACAAATTATTTCTTTCCAGATACTAATTTTGCTCAAACTCTGTATTAAAAGATTGTGTCAGAAGACTTTCAGAGCGTGCTTCCATGTAAAAACTGTTCAGCTGAAAACATAATTACATACCCCAGGTCACCTGCAGGTATTTATAAATATTGCTATTCTTCATAGTGGTAGCAAAGTTTTTACGTTGGAAAAAGATACATTAATAAAATAAAAACCCTGAACATTGCTGTGTTAGAGAGAAACAAAGAGCAGGGAAGTCATCTGACTTTTAGCATTCAACTTCCCTCTCTCCTTAAATTGAGCAGGTAAATTCCCTCAATTCAATCTACAGTCCTACAGAGAGATGCTGGAACAGAGGGCAATCCAGAATTGCTGCATGTTCTGCCCCAAACTGTCCTGCTCTGGCTACATTTTCAACCTGATTAAGTGCCTAGAGTTAGGCAGCATGAATGCATTTCGTTATGTCCACTCAATCTCTATCGAGTCCTAACATTCATAGGCACTGTGGGATCATGAAATGCAAAAGAGCCATAAAATTGAAAGTTATATTTCTAGCAGGGCAATGGAAGCCATTAAAAAGCCATTACCTATCAATAGTTGATGTACTCTGGCTACTTACAATGCCCTATTGTGAGGGTGTTTGTGAGTGGAGGGGTTGGGCAGGATGGGGGAACTCAAACAATAACACCTCGGGGTGGGAAGTACTGACAGTACTAATTCTTTACAGCAACCACAGTATGGTAACCCAACAATAAAATGTATAATCTGACAAAAAGACAAGGAGAAAGTTCTACACTATTTCACAACTGGTCTGAAGCAGATTGCATATCCATTTCACAGAGTGTGTATTCCAAATGCTCCTGCCCAGAGGCTGTCATGCCTTACTGTATTATGGAAGTACCTAATGGCTCCAGTATATTAGGTACTATACTAACACATACTAAGAAATATTTCTTTTTCCTATGAACAACAATAAAAATAGGCAAAATGAAGGCCAGGCATAAGGTTGCATTGATTTTCTCCATTTGACAGATGGGGAATGGAAGCCCGGTGAGAGTGAATGATTTGCCTGAGGCACGAGGCAGCAAAGACAGGAATTTGACCTAGACAGCTCAAGTTCCAGACCAGCGCCTTCTCTCATTAATATCTGCTTCTTTATGCATTTTTTGGCCATAATCTAGGAAAAGAAGGAGCACTGCTCTGGCCCAGGTTTAATAAGATCACAGTCGTAAAACGAAACTCAGGAGTCAGAAACTTCAAAACTCAGATGATAAATTTTAAGCTGTATTGATTTCAGTTTCTTCCCTCACCTTCCATGTTCTTTAAACCCTCTCCAGTAATTTGATTCAGGAGTGGAAGGAAATCCTCTGAGAGCATATGAAACAGTATTTCAGTTTAACTGCGAATGTGATTTTTCATCAATCAAATACTAAATACTTGAAGAGAAAATAAACTTGGACTATAAGAAATGTTTCTGATGGCAGTTCAAAAGATGTACATCTGTACAGTTCTGCACATAGACAATAGATTCACTTCTGTGTCGCAACACTGATCATCTTTTGTGCCTCATACATCCATCTTCTGAACTATGAGAAATAAAACAACAGGAAACATGGATAAAACAAAAGTACTGTCTTAGATAAGATAGCTGCAGACAGCATTTGAACAAGAGGCTTGCCTACCATTTGTTGCAAGGCAAAAAATCAAATACACAAACAGTAATGGTCAAATTTCAAAGGTTTTGGAGAATCAGTATTTTATTAAGTTCTAAGCCTATACAATGTAATGAATTATATATTTGTGAGCTTTGTTTAACAGAAAGAAAAAGAATAATAAATTAAAGGTCAATGTGCCAAATATTCAGCTGGAGATAATCACTAGAGCTGGGGGAGTGAGGAAACAAAACTCCCTAGATTAAAACAGTAGATTTGATGATGATAGAATGTTATGTAAATGCTCACAAGACATTAAATTTGTGACATGTTCCAAAAATGCGACCTAGAATATTTTTGGTTTAGGAATAGTATTGTTTCTCTGAGTCTTGGGAAATGCAGTCAGAAGTCCTACTTCTGGGATAACTGCAAAATTATACCCTCATCTGAAAAAAAGCAGTGATGGAAGAAACAGAGAAAATAAGGCAGCAAAAATAGAGAGGTTACACAATCTCCTAGGTGTCTACTGATTTCCATAAGCAAGTCCTCAAAATTTGATCCTACTTACTGCAAGTTAATTATCCACACCACTTGGAAAATGGAAAAAACAAGACATTACCATTGCAAAAGGAGTCAAAAAACTTTGAAAAGAAAATACTGAATGCACATATAGTACAAATGAAGAGCAAATGTATAAATTTTTAAAAATCGAAAGGAGCCTGATAATAAACCCCCAGAATATGAGGGAAGAGTAATAATCTTCCACCTTCTAATTTTATCACTGTCAGAAAAGGCCTTGTGGCAAAAGGTGTCAATCCCAAAGCCACAGCTTTGCCACTCTGACACCTCTTAAAAAACCTAAAAATTAGTTTTGAGGATACTTAAAGCAAGAATCTAGGCACCTAAGTGAAAGACTGAATAATGTTGATATAATGTTGGCATAATAATTGGCTGCAAGAAGTATATCTCAAAACTTTTGGACAATTTACAGAGCATAATTATCCATGAAAAAAACACCTCCTGCCTAAGCAGCTCAAAAATAGGAAAATAACTGTCATCTGAATATTATTCACTGGTTTGTTTGGGCTTTTTTCTCCTAACAATGAATAGATTAAGAACCATGCAGTCTTCCAGGGAAAAGTTAAGGAAGTGTCATTGGTGTGGGAGGAAATTAACAAATATATTCCTGTCTCCTAAATAACTCCCATTGCTGTCATACTTTTTCCTTGCTTGCACAGATGGTTTATTCCTGGTATACCTGAGTACTCAAAGGCAGAAACAAACCAGGTTTAGATCTAGGCTGCCTAAATGGTTGGAAGGGAGTCTATAAGAGCAGCTTGGGAGTAATAGATGCTCCCAGCCTACTAGCAGTAAGAACACATGGGTCTTTCCTCAGAGTTGTGAGGCTTCCAGTTGGACACATGAGCAGAGCACTAGAAAGTTCTCTGCTGAAGATCTGGGTCTCACACACACTGTCATCAAAAACCCCATTCAGAATCAAACCTTTTCTGGGCAGCAAAAATGTGTAGTGAAACCTAACCATGACCTATTTTCACTGGGAAACAAATATTCATAACTAAAGAGATATTTTTTTCTAGGCAAGGCTCAACTTTTTATCTTAATTGCATTGCAAAGTTTTCTTTTTAATAATAAGAAAAAGTCCCTCTCCATGCTTCATGACAAAGGTTGAACATTTCTCCCCTACATGAAGACCTTTAAAGTTTCCTCCCAGTGCAATCAAGATTAAGGGAGTTATAAGTAAAAATTAAACATCTGCAGATAAGCATTACAGTTCATCAGTTGCAGTAGCAGATGTAGTTGATTACTGTAATTTGAAAATAGAAAATGTAATGGCAAAGCTTTAGATTAAAGTAATTATACTGCAATAATTATATGGAATTGAGTTTATTATATTAAAAGGTAGTTCTAACATCTGAGCCATTTAAAATATATGCTGGCTAGTACTGAAGTTGAAATCTCCCTCAGATGCAATACAAAAAGCAGATGAAACTAGCATTCTGAAAGTATATCTGTGAGATACAGTCTGTTTTGCAACCCAGTTATGTGCAAAGTTACTCTATTGCACTCATATCAGAAAAATTTAAAGTAGATTGCATTAAACCAATCAAAATACATTTAGGAAACTATTTAATCACATTATGGACTAACATCAAAATATTACAGAATTATTACTTCAATTAATGGAAAAAGGGACCAGGTTTTTTTTCTTATTATTTTATTTTCCTGCAAGTTTAGTAATGATTATGACAGAAAGACATAATTTTTATCACAACAGCTTTTGGAGGATATTGAATTCAAGTGTTATACTCCTGTTAAGACTTAAAATTCTTAGTGTTTAATAAAATCCACCACCAAGTGTTGGTTTTGAGCTCTTTTTGGTTTGGTTTGGTTTTGGAGGGGAGGTAAATTTTACAATAGTATGTAAAGAAGATTTAATCCTCTTCTGAAAAGTGAAAGCTCATCCCAGCAACAGACCCAAATGAATCCTCTCCACCCCCAGCATTTTACAGCTGCTCCTCTGCTCCAAGGCTTCACAGCCAATACCTCCACACCTCCACTGTTCAGAGGCTATAATGACTGTGAGTCAAGAAAATATCTCTACATAGAAAAAAACTCGATTCCAAGACTCAGCAAATGCTTAATCCCACAGATGACAGTTTAGAAGAAACACTTTTCTAAATGTGACCTGAGGCAAAGCGAAAGGGAGACAGAACTTTTTCATTATTCCTCAACACATCTTTTAAAAATGGCCTAATTTGAAAGTGGATTGACTTTATATACTTGGACGCTTGAGGAACTGCAGTTTGATGGTACCTAGAAAACCTGAAAAGATAGGAACCAAGCAGGGGGACACTTTTTGGCTTTGGGTATAATCAGCTCTGAGCACAGAAAATTTCTGAACCATAATTAGCATTCAGTTAACTTTGTGTGAGCTGCCTGATGTTGGCATATAAAAATCTTTCCTTTTAACTAAGTGATAAAGGGAGAGAGGTAGGTTTAATGCAGCAGAACTTTAGAATACTTAAAAAAGAAGAAATTAAAGTTCAAAGAAAAATCATTTATATAATCTCCAGCAGTGCACATTATTAAAAGCTATTCATATACTGTGCACTGGATGGCTACTGAATTCTCTTGCTTAATTTGCACTCAAATTACCACAGCAGTAAGCCTCAAAATAAGAAGATAGCAGAAATACAGTAATCTACTGCTTTAAAACAATCCAGGACATTGATATGGCCAGATGGTAACAGGAAATCTAAGAACCAAGCAACAAAGGAAGCACAGGAGTCTCTTCATGTGTGATCTGACATGGCTCTTCTGGCTCCTCAGAAAGCACCTGTGGCAGTTCTCCCACAGTCTTCAAATAGTTTTAAGAATCAGATCTTTGGTTCTAAGGGAGTTCTGGAAACTGAATGTCTTTCCTTGCTGTTTAGAAAAATTCTATCTTTTGTTTGCATGGCATAAGACTAGACATGTCTCTCATCTTTTCTAAGAAAATAAGTAGCTTTTGTTCTTCTTCATCTAGAGCAAATTTTTTCCTTTCTTTTCCCACACTTGCATGTAAAAGAACTGGGATATTTTATTCTTCACACAGCACAAAATGAAACAACTATTTCTGTAGTAAAACCCAGAGAGTTTTAATTTTACTTGCACAGGAAATAGAAAATATCCCATTTCTTTATCCTAGGTTTTGATTCAAATATCAATGCAGTCAACAATATTTTTCCAATAATATTGGGGAAAGAAATCAAATAATGCTGAAAAAATATCCAACGTTTGCGTTTTTTCTATGCCTACTTCTTACTATTTAAACAATCTAGAAAAAACAGGATACAGTTATGAATGCAAGTATTTTCTCCATTTCAAAATATTACATTTTGGACTTCAAATCTAATTTGCTGGTCATTTTTGATCAATAAAAATAGATAAAAATAAAATAGAGCAACATTTGTGCAGTAACTTTATACCCATTTATTAGCTTGTTAATCCCCTGGATTATTAGAAAGTCTTTGAAGACTTTAGTATTTGGGTAGTAAAATAACCAAAATCTTTGGTTGTTCTAAAAATTCATTGGAAAAAAAAAGGCATAAATGCACAAGAATTGCATCTCTTTTATGTCAGCAGTTCTGCTAAATTTAACAGTCACAAAATATGCAACAGCAGATTTTTTTATACATGAAAATTATGTATTACCATTTTTAACCAATCCTGAACTTTGTTCATAAAGGCACTTGATATTTAAAATAATTAGCAGGATAAAAATACGCAAAAGTATTAAATAAATTTCCAAGGCCCCCAAATCCACTAAAATCTCCATTTATAGATTTCCAAGCTGTTTGAGAAGGCATTTTCATCTACTGAAAGGAGGGAAAATCAGTAATCACTGATGTTCTTCAAAAGTCAATACTAAAAGACGTCATCAGGTTTATCAGACTTCTAAGCAGTGGGCACGTCCAGGAAGTGCCCAGACCATTGCAAAGCCACATAATACTAATAAGAAACTACTTAAAAATGCAATGTAGGGGTCATTTTGGTCTTGTTGTAGGATATCCAGTTGTCACATGGGTGGAAGATTGTAGAAGAAACTTCTGAATTCACCACTTTTGGTTCCTTGAGGCATCCATCCAGTGAAAGCCAGAACATGTAGGCACCAATGGTTACAATGCAATCACTTTATCTAAAAATTGCAAGACTATGGTTGATAGCAGTGCTCTCAGTGCTGTGAAAACTGAGCACTGCAGACCATTCTTGGTCATCTGAGGAGGATCCAAGCTGAGGTACAAATGTCTGGAACAGTCCCCTCCTCAGCTTGGCATGAGGCTTGGTCATTGGAGAGGGGAACAAAAGCAGGTGCCTACGGGCAGCAGCAGGAGCACAGGAGGGGTGATTGCTGGGCAAGGCACCAGGGCCCTTCAGGGGCTCGTAAGCCCTGGAACTGGGCTGCACAACTGCCAAGCTTTTGGTCCAGTGTCATGCAGTTTATAGCTTCTCCCCACAGGCTCAACCCTAAATTCTGTGTAAATTTCAAATCATCTGCTTGACTGAAAAAAGGCTCAGATGAATTCTGCTGTGAACAGTGTTCTTAGTAATATAATTAGCATCACTTCAAAAAAACCCGACGTTGTCAGGGCTGTTAACACATTTACAGTTCTCCTAAACTGTGGTGTTTGTCAGAGATCTGTATGAACTGGGCAGAATATTTTTGCTTTGTTGTGTCCAAAAAGCATGCAAGCAAAGGAAAAACATCAGATTATTTTAGCATTCGAGCCAAAACAGTGTACTGCAGTTTAGTCAGAAAATTATATCAAATATGGCCTTCTCTTACTTCTGTGAAACTTCAGAATAGTTCTTCCTTCATGTAATGTACATATTTAATATTCTTCTGAGCCTTTAAAAGAAGCAGGCCAAGCAATGGCTATCATGTAGAAATAGGAGGTTTATATTAGTGGCAATTCACTATCTCCAAAAGTTGTTAAAGAAACCCCAATTCCTTTATGCAGAAGGCTGAACCTGTCATGACTATAAAAATAATAATGGTCCCAATAAAATAAAACAATGTGAATAGATGGTTTTCAAATTGTCACAAGTATTCCAAAAGAAGCAAAATAAGAAGGTAAGTGAAAGGTTTTTCCCCATTAAATTAGAAATAAATAGATGAGACTAGAGTTAGGTAAACTTGTCATAAGGCTGTGATTTGACTAGAAAAAACATGCTAATTTATTTCTTGCTTCTATTATCATTATCCAGTCTGAAAACATTTAATATACATGGCAAAGAACATTTCACTGAACACCACATTTGCCAAAACCCCATCTATTTGTGTGAAGTGCTGCTGCGTGTCTCAATCATAAAAAAACCCATAAAAACTATTTTGTTGCTCTTGTCAGGACAATCTTTATTTTATTTGAAATTCATCTTACAAAACAGCTAAAAATCTCAGAATTTAGTCTCAATCTTCTTTTTATAGAGGGACAACTCACAGGAGAATTTAGGACCCTGTAGTGCACTTTGAACAGTACAATTGTATTTTAGAACAACTGCTATTCTCTGCAGAACCCTTGAAATTTGATGTCAGCAAAAACCAGCAATTATACTTGAAGATTTCCACAGAGAGAAGCAAAGGATTCAGAATACTACTCTCCCTTCCAATGCCTACAAATTTCATTTTCCCTTTTCTTTTTTCTGTAAGTAAATTACTGACATTAAGAATAAGAAGAAAAATGTCTCCAAAAATTGAATTAATCATCAAGGGAAGTTAATGCCATTGAACATGAGTCAACCTAACCTACTTCATTAGAGTTTGCTAAATTGCAAATGGCTTTAGTAAGTCTATGTTTGCAAGTCCTCAAGGGTGCAGAATTCCTATAGGAATCCATAAGAATTCTATGAATAGACAATCTGTAAGGGGAGGACCTAACATCAATATTTGATTGGTTTCGTGAAAGGTTGAATTATAATTTGAATAGGACAGCAAAGCACCTAGGTTATTCCATCAAATACGCTGAACTGCAGTCTTTATTACTTACACAAACCTAAAGTTGCCAGCCTACAAAAAGAAAGGTCTCAGGCTGATTGAACAGAAGCATAAGCCAGGCAGCCACCCTGGTTTTAATACCCTATTATGCATAGAGTGTGCAGCACCAAACCCATCCTCGTGCTGCGTGGTTTCTCCTCTCCTGTTAAAGGGAGTTACAAGCACAGCGTAAATAAGCAGCTGCATCATACATTTTAAAGACTAAGTCAGAAAGACATCTAGTCCTGATAACCACTTATGATCAAAAACACAGTGGCAACAATGGGAAGATAGACAAGATCTCTGCCTCTTTTTTTTCTCCCCCATTCATTTTTTTATTTTCTGTTTGAATACAGATCTAATACTACTGCATTATGTAATGTAACTTCAGACATATTCAAATGTACAGAAAGGAAAAGCATGAAAATTATCCATTGTTTCAGAAGTTTAGAGTATCAAATGTGCTTTAAGCAAGTGTTTATAGCACTCAAAAGATAGAAGAGTTTTTGTAAAATAATCACATAAAACCACAAGAAGTGGCTCTTCAGTAAAAACAATTTTAAATGCAAGTGCTTCCCCTATTACTAGTTATGAGAATCCTTTCCTAGATGAATCACAGGATAGTATCTAAGCCTTCTATCATCCACATTAAAGTAATTAGGGGCTCATTAACTTCAACTTTAATAAACAGGATGTTAAAAAAAAAAAAGTATACTGTAGACTTCCAGTATCATCTATGTCCCAACCTGAAAAGCTAAACTTAATTGCAAGACATAAGAAACAATGTAAAAAGAATAAATTACCTCACTAATTCTCCCCTTAAAATCATTGTACTAATTCCAGAGCTTTATAACTGAACCTAAGTGATTTTATTTTCTAAAGGTGATGCCCAAATACAGCACTTAGCATTAGCTTTAATTAAGGTTTCATTTATCCCTAGGCTGCCCCAAGCTGCCCTTAACAGTCATCATTCTCAGTGAAGGCAAGAACAATGGTCTTGGAGGGGTTCTACATTAACTTGGTAAAAGGTAGCAAACTAATATAACCAGGATCTTCTGAATACCTTTTTCTCACAATCTAGAGCATGGATTACCACCTTCAGTAGTGATAATTGTGTCATGGAGCTGGAAGAAGCAGAGCAAGGCTGTCTCCCGATCAAAAATACCTTTATTATCTTTAGTTTTCAAGCATAAGTCCAGTTGGATTTTATGACTTACCTCTCCCATGACTGACTCTACATCACCAAATAAAGGTGTTAATAGCAAAGGAGCTGCAAAAGTCCACTCTACCAATTTGTGTCAATCATTAGAGTTTTCCAGAAACAAATCATTTTACGCAGCTTGGGTCTCTGCAATTCCACCTACACTGTGCTCTGCACTCACAGCTTTGTGAGTTTGAATATGACACCTGTCCCAGGAAATTGCATTACTCCTTGAAAAATACAACTCCACTGTCTCCATCCTTGGCTATACATTCCTTGAGACTTCACCAAGCAGCACCACAGAGCTCTCTGCTGCAAATACAGCACATTCCAAGAACGTGGGGCTTGCCAGCTTGAGGAGAAGCTGTTTTCTGATAGTCTGTTACCTGTAGGAGGTTTGGTCAATTGCTTTCCTAGTGTGGAAGGGTATGAACACTCATAATGTAATTATGCAGTTCTTATGTTCAAAAAAAAAAAAAAACTGTGAAGAAGTGGAAGTATTCTGAGTATAATTCATATCTAAAAAAGAAAATCAAATCAAAACCAAATGGCTACTTACTGTGTTCAATTTAGTCCAACATTTTTAGCCAAAAGGTAGTATAAGATTAGCAAATCTAGTACAGGTAGGTGGGATGTACTGAAAAGCTCAAGCATAGTAGTTGAAGTGTTTCTTGAAACTTTTAATTATTATAAATTTGGTGGTTTGTTTTAGGCACAGCTGTAGCCATGTTTTATTATATGGAAATTCTAATTTTCATTTCTGAAAATTAAGGATTTGTTTTTTATTTTCATTTTGAAAAATGTGGGGGAGTATAATAAGCAAATTATAATAAGTAGATTATTGATTGAACTGTCTTCTCTCTACTAAAATAACTGGTATAATATTGACAAGGTGTAATAGACTATATTTTCAGAACAGAAAGATACCTTGACCAAACGTCCCACTGGAGTCCTTTGTACAAGACATGTAGAATGAAGACATCCATTGAAGTCTGTCTTGCCTCAGAACTGTTAGAGAGCTAATGTGCCCATCAGAACTATCTCAGAGTATTAAACTCTTTTTAAACCCCCATGAGTTTGTAAAATCTAATGGGTAATTTTCCTATGTTTGCCTTCGACACAAAATATAATCTGATAATCAAAATTTTAAAGTAAAACTATTTGAAAAGTTTTTAAAGATTGGGGCTTTGTCTGTGTTAGGGCTTTTTTGCTTAATTTTAGCAAAATGTAGCAAATGCTAGTAAAGCAGGGTAAATTGACAGTGTATTTAAAGAATGAACAAGTACTACTTAAGACCATTCTTTTTTAACAAGAAGAGCTCTGGAAAGCACAAACATTTCAGCTCATGCTTTTGCCGAGCACATCTTAATGTGTTTTTCATTAACACAATAGCTTTTAGTAATAAAGTTTAAGAGCTAAAGATTCACTTTTCAGTCAGCATTTAAAAAAAGAAAGAGAAAGAGAAACAAACCCATAATTATGATATCAGTATTTCACCTGGCATTAAGGACAAAACCTCAGGTTAGATGAAAATGTATTTTCAAATAATGATAAAGAGTATCTGGTTTATGTTATGATACAATCAACAAACTTTTTTCTTTGCAAAATAGGCTAATATTGACCTGAGTTCTGCTGAAGAGCTCCCTGTGTTCAACACGCAACTGCAAAATTCTTTGACCTGACTGGAGACATCTTCTGTATGTGAGTTAAAGCACAGTCTTACAGCATCTCTCCTGACTGCATTTCTTAAGTGGGTCATCATGTAATTTCTAGCTGCTGCTGCTGTGGGCTAAAACACATAAAAAACCTTCAAAGTCACCTAAACTGAAAAATATGAAAGAACTCCAGACCCCCTAACCTAGTTTATGTTTTCCCTGAGAAAAAAATGACACCTTAGTACACATCCAGGACTCAGGTTTGGAAACATTCTGCAAATGCATCTTCACTTTACCCCAGTATCTTCACTTTACCCCACACCAGCATTTTTATTTCTCTGCTCAGTTCTTTTACAAATACTATAGATGTAAAACATTATCAAGTACCATACACGCCAACACAATGAAAAAGAAAATTCAATTATTTTTGATTCTTTTCATGCTCTATGTGCATATGTGTACAGATCCAACATTTCCACACTAATGACTCAAATTTCCAGCTATTAACGCTCTCTGAAGACTCCTCACAAAAACAGATGACCAACAAGGTTGAAGAGACAGATCTAGAGAAATCCTCTAGAGAAATGGCAGAAGGAACAGATTCTATATTAAAGCATACAAAACTAACAGGAGTCTTAACAGAAAAGAAAATTATATTGACACAACAGTCCATTCTCAAAAAATAAGTTTCAATAGATCATGTCAATAATATGCAATGCTTGAGTGCTTACATGTTGGAGTACATGTTAAAGAAAACTGGGGGACTGGATGTGTCTATGCAGTGCTCTGAGAACTCAATCACAACTTTGAACATAATTTCCAACCCATGAACTACTAGTTAAGTGCATCTTACACTGCAGAACCACTCTTTCAATTTCATATGCAACAACAGTCTTTCCTGTCATTTACTGAAAAATATTCAACCAGTTTTCTCTTCTCTTCAGCGAGAAACATTCCTGAAATAACTTTTATATAAAAAACTGTGGACAGAAATGTGAGCAAAGATGAAAAATACATCCTGTAAGAAAGAAATACATCCCATAAGAAAGAAAATCCCATAAGCATCCCATGAAATTTATTTACAATTATTGTACTCTTTAAAAAAAAGTGTTGTCCATTTCAGTCCCAGCATCATATAATAAATGAGGTGGGAGGTACCTTCAGAGGTGATCTGGTCTCACCTATTCAAGCAGGGCTATATATAGCAGGTTTGGCCAGGTCCATCTGAAGATGGCTTTGGAATATCTCCAAGGAGGGAGATTGCACAACCTCCTAGGGTAATTAGTGCCCAGTGCTTGGTCACTCCCCCATTCTTCATGCTCAGAGAAACCCCCTGTGTTTGTGCCCCTTGGCTCTGCTCTTGTCACTGGGCACTGCTGCAAAGAGCTTCACCCTCTTTGCTCCCTCCCTTCAGTATTGATTTATTAATGACATTTTTCCTAAGCCTTCTTTCCTCCAGGCCAAACAGTCCCAGGCCTTTCCTCATAGGACAGATGCTCCAGTCCATTCACCACCTTGATGGACCTTTGGTGGATTCTCTCCACTATGCCCATGTGTCCTTTGTACTGGTGAGCCCAGAAAAGAACACAGGACACCCACCTGGTGTCGCCTCACCAGTGCTGAATAGAAACTTTCAGTCACTTTCTAACTTCTAGAAATTACTATTAATAATTTCTACTTTTAGCTTCCATTATGGAAAGCCTTTCCATTATAAAATTCTGGGAAAAATAAACCAGTGTGACTTTTTCATAAGTTAACTGAATAGGGGAGATAAGTCTGCATGTATCTGAGATTTCAAAACATTTTTTGCAGTAGGCTTAGAAGGTACTCACACGAGCTAAGAATAAATCTGGTAGTTGCATCATCTTTGAAATAATTTGATTTAGAAGCAATTTAGTAACATTTAAAAGAAGTATAATCATTCTGAATATAAATTTGATTCCTTAACATAGAAAGAAATTGTGAGGTGTAGTTATTCAGCACGAAAATTTGACAAACATAAACTCAAGATAATCTGGCTTTGTGGCTATTTCTATAGCAAACAATCTAATCTAATATTAGATTTCAAAGCCAGGGTGTTCAAGGAAAACCCTAACCAATGCATATGTCCAACTCTAAAAGTACTTGAAAATAGGCTTGAAACATTCAACAAGCTGTTCTTTGACCCACTATTCTAAAAGTTCCAACTCCAGTGCCACAACAAACTAATGTCATTTATAAAAACAGCCAGCCTTCTTGCAGGGTTATACTCTTTGCAGTACTACTGACTTAATTTTCTTTTTCAGTTTTTACTGAACTTTTATCTTCTCTCTGGACAAGCAACAGCATCCAGAAACACAGACATTACAGCAAGTTACCAGGGTGTGTTGCATCCACTTGCAGAACTGTCTGCAAACAGCCAATGTAAGATGGTGTATTGATCAAGTCCAGTACTGAAACTCTAGCATACATGTATTCAGCTGTTAAACTCTATGATTTTTGACATAGTTATACATTTGTCTACTGAAGAAGGCATCTTGCTGATGGCAGGTCTGTAATATGTTCTGCACATGTGCTGTTCCAGTCACAACTAAACAAGAAGCCTGAATACACACAATAAGAATTAATTGCAAATTGTCTATCAGGCAAGTGATAGCAGAAAGGCTATCAGAAGTCATTCTCTATCAGAAAATGAGAAGCAGCTTCTGCATAATGATGATGCTTGATGATGGTGATTAGATGTTAAGAAAATCTCTCTCAGAAAATTTGATCCTAAAAAGACACAATTTTAGAGGTATTAATATAGTAAATTCTAAAATAAGTAGGCCTAATCTTGAAAAAAAAAAAAACAACCTAAAATATTAGCATGATTCTCTAAGTACTGCCTGAGATAGAAAGGATCGTATTTGAATTTGCCAAAGAGATAAAAATGTTCAAACAAGCTCACACAACTTCTGGGCCCCAGAGAATGGGAAAGCTCCCAGAGTGCTGTCTGACATGTGGACCTATTTGCTTTTCCACCCAGATCAGGAACAAGCTTTCACAAGTCACCTAATGGTTCCCATCATGGAAAGCACTTGGAATACACAGATTATTTTAGGTGAAACTAAGTGGGAAGATGTGTTCTAGAAGCTCACTTAATGCACTACAAGTATTAGCAGGCATTTAGTCAATTGATCTAGACTAGAATTAGTCTGAAGTGGAACTCTGTAGGAAGAGATGGGATGGAGTTGAGCTGCGGGCTGTGGGATGTGACTGCAGAGGCACGTGGTGGCACAGAGGGGCCCACAGTGGCACAGGAGCACGTGGCAGCTCAGAGGGGCACACAGGGGGCTTGTCTCCACCTGACCTTGGGTGCAGGAGGTGCCACGTGGCAGAGCCTATGGAGAGGAGCTGCTGGAAGCTGACAGACAGGTGAACAGCGCGTGATCACCCCACAGCAGGACATTCACAATCCACGTAGCTGACGTGGCAACATGGGACAGGTCACGTAGTGAGAATTACCATATAAGGGAATACTGTGCCTCGAAAAAGTGTATAAAACCAGCTCGTTTCTTTTGAATAAACAATTCAGATTCCCTGCCAGTCTGAGTCTATGTCTTGGTCACTCACAGAACTCTGCAAAAATTCTTACTCGTTATTCTCAATCACCTGGTTTCCCATATGTAGGCATAGCCCAAATGCCTAGACGGACAAAGTAACAATTTTTCCCACATGACTTCTCAATTTCATTTCTCTATCACTTATAAATTGTTCTTCGAGACTTCAGTAAGTGTCCAGTAATTTAGGATGGTGACAATTCCGATCAGAAAGCACTGTGATCCTATCATCCAAGAATAATGTAGTTCTCTCCATCACAGTACTATCAAAGATATGTTATTACTGGCTTAATAGTTTCATAAAAGACTTATGAATAGACTAATAAAATGTTACCCAGAAACAGACACAACAAATAGAACTCACTACACACTTTATTTCCAGCTAAGGTCAACTGTCTAACAAAATTGTTCTGAAGAAAAAGGGCAGTGCTAGAATGATATACTTGTAGAACACTTAACGAAAAATTCAGAGGGAGAATAAATGATGTGAAGACAAAGACACACAATGTATAAAATAGATTAGTTGTGATGGATGCTAACAAAGTAAGTGTCAATCAAACACTGTGAAGTTCCCAAAGTATACAGAAAAGAAAATGATGTTATATATTCATATAAAAATCAAGTGTAAGATTTTTCTAACAAAGCCAAAGCAAGGAATGCTGACTGGTGTAAAGCCAGAGCACCAGCTCCCTGCCTCCAGAGGACTGCCTGATAAAAGCCTCTGCCTGGGCTCATTAAAACAGCTTTATCACATCTCACAACTGAAGTCAAACACAGTTTAATTTATTAACATCCACCGACCAGCTATCACAGAACTCTCCCAGACCTACAACCTTAAAGAACCATATCCCTAAACTATCAGACCATAAAAATGCATTTGGGAAAGACAGATAATAAATTCTCTATGGCCATTTGTATGCAAGTGCCATTCTAATGGTGGTTTTAATCAGGCAGTGGACAAAAGTTAAATACTTTTGGAGTATGCACACAAAAAATCATAACTAGAAAAGCTTAAACTGGTATAAAAGTTAAAATACATGACATCTTCTTGATTAAAGCCTCCTAGATATATCAGCCTTGAAAAATGAGAGAGGAATGAGCATACCCTGTTTTATCATTATAATAGCATTTAGTAAAGACACTCATAAAAGCGGAGGCACATCTTATCAAGTGTGAGATGGTACAGCACTGATAAAAATAATCTGAATAAGAAGTGCTTGAAACTTCAAAAGCTTTGCTATTGCCTGTGACATTGACTTTTCATGTTAAAAAATTGTTTAAAGCAACTGTCTTCAGTTTTTATTTATGGAAGAGAGAACTAAGTTCATGCTACATATCAAATGTTCAAGAGATAAAATATTCTTAGAAAAGATAGAGTTCATAAAAGGGTCACTGACAAAGTTTTCCTTCTGAAGATCCAAATGCAATAAATAGCTGGAAAGCAGTGCAAGTTAAGCTGTGCTTCTTTATTTATTTGGAATATCTGTTCAGATCATAAAAGAGTTCTGGAGGCCCTTGAGAATCCACACATCCTTCCATCAAGCTTCCCATATGATGATGGTTGTTATTTCTTGCAAGACAATGATTCCTTCCTCATCCCAAATTCTCGAAAACTGATTCATACAAAGAGTTGTGCACTGCAAGGGCTTACCTTACTCCAACACAAACTGTGAGCAGCTGATCTCATCTCCATGGAAGCAGTAACCTACACAGCTCTTGCAGGATGAGAAAAACTACCATCATAAAGCACCCAGTAGTAGTGAATTTTAAGTACATTGAGCAAAAAGTCATCTGAACCAGAATATGAATATTTGATCCTGCCTTGGGGAATCAGGAGAAACAGGAAGACTTCTCAGCTTCTCTTCCAAAACATTTTTCTGTGATTCCATGGGTTTTTTATTGCTTTTATCTCAAAATTACAAATGAAATCCAATGTAACAGAATTTTTGAGCTGGATTTTGTATCAGGCTTTAGCCTTGAGCAGGCTGTATGGATTACACACAATTGTATGCAGTCAGCCTGGTTAGTCACCCTCTGCCTAGCATTCAGAGACAAATACAGACATATAAACTTGACTGAGTATATGTCTATTTCTTTTGTCCTCAGCCAGAAAAGTCACAACTCTGTCAGCAGTAGGATTTTTTTCTTCTAATGAAAGTTTCTTAAATGAACATATTACTCAAAAATTTCAGCATTCCTTGAGGAAGTTTTTTTTGCCAGAAAGCAAATAATTAACTGACTCTTAAAAGTTGCAGATTTGGTGATTTGGATTAGAAATGCTCTCCATTATTTTGAATAGGTAAACAGGTCCCTTTTGATATCTCTATTTGCTTCTCACATTCTCATATTCTTTTTCATTTTATTAGCATGATAAGATCGTAGCAGCATTACAGGATGTATTGTCAATATAGCTGGGTATCCCCTACAGCCCCAGTTTTGGCTTATGAAATTATGGACTATGCAGGAAGGGACAAAAGCTTTGTTTCTTCCCTTCTCTGTAAGAAGTTTCAGACTCTGAAGAGCTAAAGTCAATTCAACTGCTCAAACAGTTATGAGTAAATGCCTTTCTTAAGTGTAACAGGATGATCCTCAGTTACAAACACTGCACTGAACTGCAACTGCTGCAAGATCAGGCTTTCAATTGCAATGAAACAGGAACTGATAGACTCAGATCTACATTAATTGTTTAAGTGCAAGGTGCATTTAATCAATACACACCCTTCTTGGAACACAAAACATTCTGTGTTATTGCAACAAGAAACTACCCAATGAACTGTGTGTTCACTAGTGCATACTCATTTATTCTAACACTACACCTGCAGAATGGAAAGTATCACAGTCAGCATCGTGAGTTGCTGCCTACCAAAGAGTGGTTTGATAATGCCATCAACGTTTTCTTGTTCGTTTTCATGGAGGAATTAGTCACTTAACTGACAGCATTTCTGTACGTATTCTTAGTGAAAAGGCTTACATGAAAACACATTATTAATGCTTTGGGTTTTTTAAAGGAAAAGAAAAATACACCCAAAAAAAGCCTACTTTCTTCTAAATTGTTCACTTGAAAAAGTCCTAACAGATTGTCAGCCTAGCAGTAATTTAAGTGCTGTTGATTAAAGCAACTGCTGAAAAAAACACTGCTTAATAAGACATTAGACATTTACCCATATCTTTTAGACAATTTTACTATCTAAACAGGTCAAAATATTCCTACTTTTGCATTTCTAAGTATAAGCAGTTGTTTTTGAACTCTGGCAAAGTAAAACAAGCTAAATTAAGAGTAGAGGTTTGGTTTTTTTAGTACAACATGGGATTTTAGCTGAACACTTCCCATATTTTCAAGAACAAGAAAACGTACTGATTCCCAAGTCTGGGGTAGCTCAAGGACTTTAGATACAAGAAGAGATCTTTATAAGTCTATATTGAAATACAGAATTGCTTTATTCTAGTTTAGTATGAGAAAAGTAGCTGAATGCAAACAAAAGGTGTAACTGACAAAAGTATTTTTAAGAGTCAAAATAATGTGTAAATATTGTTCAACCCTGCAAGTTCAGCAATAAACAAGGTGTATAAGTCTGTCTAATTTTAAGCCCTGCTGGTTGATATTTTTAGTAAAGATTAAAGGTACTGGGAGAAACTTGACAGCAGGTGTGCAATGTAAAGAACTATGTCACTATACCACCAGTCATGTCTGTTTCCTCCTCAGTTAAACCTCCACGTGCTATTTTTCCTCCAGTCTATCAGAATTCTGTTTTATAAAACATGCATTAGAGACCACCAGTTCCACTGGATGCACCACCTGCTCTCCTCTCCTTTGACTGGCAATCAACCAACCAAGAAAGAAGCATGTAACCTAAAAATAACATCCCTCTGAGGAAAGAGATTATGCATAAACGGTCAGGAAGTGCCCATTTAGCTGAGGGATTCACATGTGCTTCCAAGTGACAAATAGACAGAAGCAGGAGCCATTGCTTGAGAGAGTTGGAGGGGTCGATCTCCTGCAAAGAGGTTCTTAGTCAAGATCATGTAAAAGAAGGCAGAAAGGGCAACACCATCACCTGTCTACCAAACCCATCCTGCTCTTTGACTTCCTCTTTCCCATCTGCCAGGCAGAGAAGGCTGGAAGCAACATCTTTGAAACAAACAATGAAGTGAGTAGATAGATTCTAGACACAGAGGTACTTCTCACACTTACCCAGTTCTGGAAAGTAGGCTGGGAAGATAATGCACAATGTGGCATAGTCAAAAAAAAAAAAAAAAAAAAAGAAACTGGGAAACCCCACTTCAACACCACCACAAAGATCAATGAATGATGCAGTATATAAAGTAGACCTAATTACTGAAATGATAGCATGAAATTCTCTGTATTTTATTCATACTGTATGTCCTCACAACTTGCATATCTACTTTGTTTATTGTTCTTTTTTTTTAGACATCTTGGACTTGGTAGACTGGCAGTGCAGAAATCAGGGCAGCACTTAAGTGTGTGTGTATGTCAATTACAGCACCTTTTTAAAAATAACAATGAATTTTAATGTATCCTTGTTTCAGTTACCAGCAGGTGGATGCTGCCACCACACAATACCTCAAACAAACGGCCTAGATTTATCTTTCTTTACAGATAGCATTGCAACAGGTGATACTTTACAATATCCTCAAATGTCCATAAATCAACAAGGAAAATAATACACAGAATAAAAAGAGTGAATCAGAAGATATGAAGTATGCAATTCACTTACTGAACATTGGAATATAAGTCAACAGTCAGAATGATCAAGGATATCTAGGCGTCCTGGTTTAAAACCAGCTACACTGTCAAAACTCAAGACCTATGGTGACTGAGGAAACACGTATCATATTGCTACCAGCACACAATGAAGCCAAACATGAATCTATGGTTGCATATCCCTGATATACATCTGTTATGTTGCTTCAATGGACTATTCTTTAGGACTTTTCTCCTACTTTTTTTAAGACAGAATCCTTTAAAACAGGATTCAATTATCTCTGTCTAAAGGTAACAGAACAGCAGATCCCCAAGTCCACTTGCTCAGACACCACTAAAGCCACACACATAAAAGGCATTTCTTGGTCTTTGTCCTCCCCTTTCTTTCAACCACTCAGGTAGGGACTGTAATCCCAGAGTGCACTTTTCATTCTCCCCACAGCCCAGGGAAAGCACAGGGAAAGCACAGGGAAAGCACATGCATAGACAGGGATGCTCCTGCCAGCCACGGTGCCCACTGCATGTGTGTGTCTGTGTCTGTGTGTCTGTGTACAGGGGCTTTCCCTGATCCCTCTCAGTGCCTGGACATGGAGGGAGCACCTCCTGCTGCAAAATGCCAAGGAGCAGTGGGTGCAACATGCTTTGGCACACTCTGAAACAAACAATCTCAAAAAGGGTCAATCTTTCTCAATTGTTCTTTGAAACTATGAGCTGCAACATTTATGGGGAAAAAAAAACCAACTGAAACAAACCAAAAAAAAAAAACCATTATAGTAGTAGCAGCATAGGGATTTTGAAAATGTGATTATAGATTGCTAATTTATGGTGCTTAGCATGCATGCAGACGTCTCTACATATTATAAAATCCCAAACCTCAATGTTCAGTTGCAATAGGGCTTGTATCTGACAGATGTTATATAGTGTGACTTTCAAAAGATCACAGTTTCAAGTTGTACCATGTACCCATGTTAAATTATTTTGTTAAAAATCAAACTTTTTTTCTCTTTTTCAATTTACTGCAAATATTTTGGATAGATCTTTTCTTCATATAATGTTTATCTTTTGGCACGAACTTGTTTTTCAATATGTTTTTATTATAACATGCACTGTAATATCACTGAAATTTCTAAGTAAAATAACTACATTTAATTTAAAAAATCCTTATTCATTGCAATTACTCCCACCAGTATCAAAAGGTTTAGGAATAGTCACAAAAATCAAATTACTTACTGGGATGACATGCTGTTCTGATTGTTCCCACTGTGAAGAATCAGACCCATCATCACACTTTATGGCTACAGTTTACCTTTCTAATAAAACCTAAATGTTCCTTCTGGATTATTAATAAAAGTTTGATTCAAAAAATAAGATTTTCTCTACTAAAGCCTAATAACTACAGCAATATTCATAATATATCTATATGGAGATACAGAGAGGTAACTGAAAATTGTGAGAACAAGAAAATATTATCAGTAAAATAGGGGGGCTTTTTACCTGTCAATAAAATAGCAAACCCTTTCTTACTGACTGCATGATATAGATCAACCACCTTGAAATCTATCTCTTAGGGCATTCAGAGTTGGAATATTTCTTTTTATGCTGTCACCACTTAGCAACCTTGTGGCATATGGGTATAGTGGGCTGTGCAGTGCTAAGCATTTAACTGTGCTTGGGGATTATGCATTATCTGGTGAAAAATACCTGGTAGACAAACAAAGATATTATCTCCTACAATAAAATCCAAACATTTAAATGCATCATTTTCTGAATAGGGCAAAACATCTATATTTTAGAACTCTCTATTATCATGTCTTCCACCTGTAGTTCATTTCTCCAGTGGACACATAAGAATCTGTGACTTTCATACCACTCTTTGTGTTACTGTAGTGTAAATTATAAACATAAAACAGGGGGTCACAACTATAAAGTGTATCTCTAAAGAAATTTGCTTTATAGGTGAAAAGGAATATAAAAGAGAAGCACTATATTTATTTTCAGACCTCTGACAGAGAGCTCCTTTTAATACCATATTAAGTCTCTGCTGGGCTGCCAGAAATAAAACACAGTATGAGCTCAGATATACAGCTTTTATTCTGTGTTTGGGTTTATTCTTAGAGGCGAATGGATTCAATATATTTCCAACCCAACCACATATTTTAAACTGCTGCCAGTTTATTGCTGTCTACAATCTCCCAAATTCATAGAAATAAATCTAGAGCCCAACTTCCTCTGCATGCATGAAGGTGATAACAGAAACAATCTCTCCTGTAGTGTGTGAGAATAGAAAATGATGAAGAAAAAGAAAAATCAAACCATGATCTATATGATCCTAAGACTCCTGTAACACAATTACGAGCTAATAATTAAGAACATCACAGAATAGCTGGATTCCATGCTTTCCATAGTTCTGTAGGCTCCAAAACACATACATTTCATACAATTTCACTTCTGTTCCTCATTCTGCCTGGTGTACAAAGTGGGAAATCCAGGCCAAACACTTCTCAGCCATCAAAGCAATAGAAAGCAAAGCCCCTTCCAGAGAAACTAGGATTCTGAAAGGACAACTGCAAACAAAAAATCAAATGCCTTTGTCAAACTGTTGTCCAGTTGCTTTTGATGCAGCCACACATTACAGTTCAGGCCAAATACTATGGAGACAAACCACCCATTAACCACTTCCACCTGCACTGCCACACTGTGCTCCAAATAATGAAGGTGTGGTATCTATACTTCTAAAGTCCCAGAAGTGTGTGCTAATAAAGAAGGGAATCCCACTTGGTTCAGACTGTGTCGACTACAACTACTGAAATTTGGATCCTTGACTTCCAAGACCACAACTGTTTGCTAATGTTTTCTCTCTCATCTTAAACAGGACTAATGGTCTCTGCTCATAGGAGACAATAAATGGCTGGCATCTGTTTGGCAAGGAAGAGTTCAAACACAGTCTATTTTGGTACCTGAAAGAAAGAGAGGACAAGCAGAATTGGGAAGAGGGATGGGGGGATAATAGTAGGACAGCCTGGCAGGAATGCACATATCTATGAAATAGTGAAGCAATCAGGCGTTGTATTTTTAGATACTTTCTTTTTCAAGTGCCAAAGATTCCGAATAAATCACAATGGTAAACTGAGAGACTGAGATGGGATAGATTACAGCTGAATGCTGCACAGATCAAATATTCAGCTCCAACCCAAAGTCCTAAGTGCTCATCTGTAAAAGCTTTCCATGACACACACCATCTACTTCTTTGATGGCTACACTTACTGTTAGGTACCAAATCTGCCTCTATACATTTCAAAATGTCTAAAAACCCCAGGAAAGCATAAGTTCTCTGAGACAAGTATACCTGAAGCTTGTCCAGATGTTCATTTATTTATATATCAACTCTCTGAGCATAGGTGGTAATCCTGACAGACAGAATAATTAAGAAGAAAGCAGTATTCTGTAAAAATTTATATTTACATTATGTAAATTTTTTATTGATGGAAAGCCTTTATTTTCAGCATTCATGTCAAATATGACTCTCTGTAGCAGAATTTTTCATATAATTACTTCTTTATACTCATTGAACAGAGGAACTGGAGATGGTGGCAGAACTCAAATTTTATACAGTCTTATATACTGCAGTCAGTTCTCTCAAGTGTCAATTGTTTTTTCCACCCTGCAGGAGTGGAGTGTATATTTTACACTGAAAATATTTGCATCTCCTTGCATGTCCTTTATTAGTTCATGAGTCCATTAAATTTATTCCTTCCCTTATGTATTTGCAGATTTCACAGAAAAAGCATTGCATTTGGAAGCAGCACTTCTAGCACAGTCTAGACAAGATAGTCCAGCACCCTGTCCATCTGAATCTGAAAAGGGTCCAATGAAGAAGTGTCTGGAGACAACAGATCATTAGTAAAAATAGTGATGCTGACTCTTGACTGACATAACATTCTTCGGATGGAGCTCCCAGACGAACCAACTGATCACACTGATATCAATATTGGGTGCAAATCACTTGGAAAGTCACTGCCTGCTTTTCATTGTGTCAAATGAATCCCAACTGGGACATAAAGAAATTGGTCCAATACACACCACTAACACATAACAGATCTTGTATCTCAACACGTGAGATACAAAATGTTTCCTCCTTTCCCTCCTCCAGCCTCTTCTTTTTTTCCTGCAATTGCTTCCCAGTATATTTTTTATCACTTTCTTACTTTTTCTTAGCATCCATTTCCTAACTGCCTATTTTCAGCTTATTCAATATGTAATTTTTTGTCCTTATAGCACTATTTTCTTTGTCTTCTAAGAATGCCCCAAGCAACAAGAACAAGTCATTCATTAAAAGCAAAAGTGAGCACTAGTGCACGAGGATGTCTCAGAGGTATGGCAGAGAATATTTAACTCTAAGTAAACTTAAAGTTGGGTAAACACTGCTTAATAATACTATTTGGTCCATTGTGGTACTTCTGCCCATAATGTAGAAATTACAACCCTTTTCATAACATGAATAATTTGCAACTGCCTTGTCTAGTAACTGAAACTCTTCAAAACTTGTCATAAACGACACCATGGCTTTCATAAATATTTATGTTTTTTGAATAAGAGTGGTCATATTGGTCAGCACAATGCCCATTCTGAATTCATCACACCCTAAAGCAAAGCAACCAGTTGCTGTGATAATGTCTTATTCATATTAGTACTCCCAACAGCTTAAGTTTGTCCTAGATATTAAACCCACAGGACATTTTGTGATTAAACTTGTTCTTACCCACACAAACTTTTACTGGTAATCTCCCTTTGCTCTTCTCATTTTGCTACAACACTGAACGCCTTTACCCAGCAGCAGATGAGTTCTGACTATCACTAGTACAAGTGCAGCTTTCTGATAGATAAAACATTGATAAAGACAATCTCATGAGGCACAGGAATGAAACAGTTCATCCTTACAATGGCTCAGTATTCCACAGAGGAAACAGTCTCATACTTCAACAACTCTCAGTGGTGCTTCAATTGACATTAATTTGAATGCCCTTGAATCAGAAGAAGCCCTGCAAGGTGCAAAATTAAATGTAAGGAGAAGATCAGCTTAAGGCAGTCACTACCTGTTAAAAGGCACAAAATGTTGCCTTTTTCATTAATAATTCTCATTATTCAAGCTGCCTGTGCATTATTTGGGTTTTATTTCACTTGGAAAAATGAAATTGAGGAACAGTCGCACTTTTGTTGGTTTCACTTTCTGACTCTCGTGCACTAACATCAAATCCCGGTTACAACTCTACTGCAGGCATTACCATTTTAAAATGACTAACGTTTGAAGCTATGATTCTACTTGAAGAGAATTAATGAGAAAAAATCCACCTTCCTTGTTAAAAATGCAACAGACAGGTACATTCAGAAATGAAAATGAGTTGAACGTTTAAGAGCCTGGAGGGAGACAGAGAAAAGTGTAAAGGAAAGTTTAGACAAAAAAGGGCCAAAACTGTGGGAAGATGAAAATAAATGGGCTCTCTCACATAAGAAGAAAGCCCAGAGGAGTGAAGATAGACACTTGTTAGCTTCACATCACATCAAACCGGTGATGAGATATCTGTTGAGTAATGTATATCATTCTCCAAAAGAAAGAAGGTATTTCCTTTTAGCTCTGTCATTTTTATCTTTCTGTATTCTTTTTCTGGCATAAAAACTTACTTCTGAGAAATGTTTTTCCCACAGTAAGTCATGTTTCAGTCAGATTTTGCTTGCTCTAAAAGACTCCAAAAGTGTAACTTACTTCTTTTCACCATTACAAGCTTGAAGTGAATTAAAGCTGTCATTAATTTTTAAAAGCTTCCACGCATGCATATCAAGAGAACCAAAAGAGAAAACACATCTAATATACAGTTCAACTGAAGGCAATTTCCATAAAAACATCATCTGGGTATTTCCTATTACTTGCATGACATGGATTCAGATATTTCCCCAATTTTTGCATAGACAGTCTCCTGCTACTGGGAACTATACCTGTTAGAAAAAAAAATAGCCTTTAAACTCTCTTCATGCTTTAATACCTACATTAATGATCCATAAACCAAATAATTCCTCAACAGCAGCTGTACAAACCCACTATGCCTAAATCACGACCTCAGTTTTGTTTAGCCTGAACAGTCCTGCATGGTGGTTGCACAGGTAGCCAAGAGCCTGCTCGGCGTTTGTCTCTGATGATGTATGTGTCATGGAAAAACAGTTTGACTTTCAGACCTCTAAGAGGCTAGAGCTGGAAGGCTGAAGTGGAACGTGGAGGGAAAAGCCTAAATTATAACTTGGGGGGATTGGATCTGAAAAGTAGTGAGAAGTATCACAACACCACTTTAGTGACCTTGTTCCTTGTTGGATAATTATAATGACTACACATTTTTTCCCAAAACTTTAGTGAAGTGCAAAGATGGATTTACAATTGAGCTGATAGCACAGTAAAATATAGAAGTTCCCTATCCCCAATGCAAATTATCTGGTATCCCACATGAAAGGCTGCACATTCTAAAATATTAAAAAAACTGGGACATTAAGAAAAGAGAAAAAACAAGTACAATCCAGCAGGGAACACATGGCTATGAACCTCTTCAAGCAAGCATAAGATGCATTCTGAAGCATTAGAAATCAAGCAAATGGTGGGATTGCACTGAGTCTTTCAAACAACTTGTTGGTAAGGCTGCTATTCTACACTAGCATCGCAGTTCATGAGAACTCTAGCTGCAAAGCAAGAAACATCTTTTCTAAGAAAATAAGTTTTCCCTGTTTTTGACTATCTGTTTTGCCAAGTTTTTCATTAACTGTCCAACTATCCTCTGCTCGTCCAGCTGGCTTGAGCTGAACATCTTTCTCGGCGACACTTACACACACTGCACCCAAGAAGCTTCATTTTTAAATAACTGGGAAAAAACTCTTAAGACTCCAGGAGTCAAAAACCCTGTGGAGGATAGCAAGGCATGGTTTTTTCCTCCCTAAAATTCAAGTTATCCTGTAGCCCTTCTCAGGTGAATGTGTAGCTGCAACTTGAGGTACAGAGAAAGAAAGGCACCAAAGAAGCCTTACCAGAAGAAGCTGGTCTCCATCAAATAGCTGCCACTTAGGCATCCGAGAGGTGCAATGGAGACCAAAGGAGGGAGGTGTAAGGGGGCTTGACCAAAATTACCTCCTGAGAGTTAGCAACTAGAGATGATGCGCCCTGGAGGTTCATTCCCAGCCCCAAGTGGTTTCAGCAAAGGCAAAAGTACCAGTTAGGTCAGAGCAGGCAGCTTAGGGCGGGATTCGCGAAGCCCCTAAACGCTTCTTAGCCCGAGATCCCAGGCATTAAGCGTTCGCTGACTGTGCCCATAGACACACACACATCTGCCCACCGGTGCGCTCGCCCCTCGCAATCGGGCAGGCAGCTCCCCCTCCCCGCCCCACGCCAAGTTGCCAGACTTGCCGCCCAAAGGAGAGGGGACGAGAGCCCAGATCAACTCAGAGAAGCAGCCTCGCGTCCCCGCGCTGCCCGGGTCCTACCGCCTGTGGAGCTGGCCTCCTCCAGCTGCGCCGAGATGCTCTCCACTCGCCTCACGTCCATGCCGGGAGGCGGGAGGCGCCCGGAGCCGCGGCGGGAAAGCGCGGCAGCACCGCCGCGCCGGGGCCGCGGGA
>JAYDZK010000202.1:54362791-54375704 GCA_034509185.1 Euphonia xanthogaster | reverse complement strand
TGAGCCGGCACCTGCGGCCCGGAGCGGCTCGGAGCGGGGCGGCCGTGGGGACTGCCCCGGGCCGGAGTGCGGCAGGGCCGGGCCGCCCCGCTGCCCTCCGCTTGCGGCCGCCCGCAGGTGCTGCCCGCATCATCTGTTAGCCGCCGGCTGCCCCGGACACGGACCGGACTGAGCGCAGGGGAGCTCCCATCGCAGCTGCGCCCCTCGGACACCTCTGTCAGGCTAGCACAGGCTGGGAGCACTCCCTAAGCCCCAGCGTATATTTTGGAAAGGGCATTTTAAGACCCCTTCTTAAAAACCTCTAATTTATCAAAGTCTACCATGACACATGACATACCATTAGAAAATGCTTCAATAATGATTGTTCTCCCAGTTCAATTTTACACGGTTAATTTTTCAGTCTTTACGATTCCATCTATCCCTGCATGAATAATGATGTGTTTCAGAAATCCCAAATCTCCTTCTCATTGTGTTCGGCCCCAAAAAATTATAGTAATTCTTTTCACGGCACATAAGGGTTATAGGCTTAGCTACCCAATACCTTAGTTTTGGCATCTTATTTCATATTATTCCTTGAACCTTGTATTATTAAGATTCTTAAAAGCTGAAAGATAAAGGAGTAATTCCTATGCCACGTTGCCAACCAATGCTTTAGGAAAGGATTAATATCTCCTTTTATTCAATGGGACAAACATATGTCTGATTCAACCCCAAAATGATGGAATGACTGAGGTCTTGAACGGACAGAGAAACCACAGTGTAGTGTAATGCTTGCCAAGAACAACACAATGTCGAGTAGCTTTTGCCAAGTGTTATTTTTTGACAAAAACACATTCAGTGATGGAGGTTGAGGTAAGACTGTGGAGAGACAGGATTCAGAGTACTGTATTTGTCATATACCCTCAAAATTTTTCCCTTCTATAAGAGGAATCCTCAAGTAGCCAGGATATGACTCTTCTTATCAAAGAAATTCAAAGTAGTAAGAACAGAGATTAGGATTTTATCTCATTATCAGGATTTGAGCTTACTTTGAAGCTAACCTTACAGAAAACTCTAATTTATCACTATGCAGAGCGAACCCTTCTCATTACATATATGCAGTTTTCAGAGTGAAGCAATTCAGATTTACAATAGTCACTTCCCTTTGCTCTACACCAACATTGTATCAGAACTCCGTGAGTTACAAAAACCCTCTAAATATATGGGAGCAGCTGGCCATAACAGATTGAACTGAGGCAGGAATAGTAGTAATACATCAAGAACACCTATACATTCATCTTGTGTCTTAGAATGAATTCCAGGTATACAGCACAACATGAAACAGAAGTGCCAGAAGTGACTACCAGGTTTTTACAGACAAGGTGGGGTGTGTCAATTCAAAGATGAATTGTGTCTGAGGCAAAGGAAAAAGAAAGCGACCCAAATAGACTGAACTGTCTCCATAAATCTGCATGTTTCTCTCAATCTCGTCTGCTTTATTTTTATGCTTGCTCTCCTTGTTTCCATCCATTTGCTCTTTGTCTCCTGTTCTTCTTGATGGGCCTGGCTCCAAGTGATTTCCTCTACATACTCCTTCCTTTTTTTTTCTCTTGAGTTTTAATAATTTCTCTTATAAAAACTTGTGTAATTTTGATATTCTATGTAAAACAAAATGTTCATGTCAGAATGGGGCATTTTTCCAAATTTGCTTTAAAGGGCAAATTCCTTATTGATTACCAAACCTGATTAAGTTTCCTCCAATTAGCATGTCAAGCCCATGTGTCTGCTCTATATAACATCCAGTAAAAATTGACATCAGCTATGATTTCATCCCTTCTATATAATTACATTTCAACATACAATTGTATTTCTACAAATATAGAGGTCCATTCTAGTTTCTACTTTTCAAAATATATACCGACTTCTTTCTTCCTCATTTGTTTCAAACATTTCTTTTGGAGATAAATACTAATAATACCTTGAGCATGTATTTAGTGCTACATGTATAGCTGAAGATTTTTTCCAGTGCCTTGTGATAAAATTTTAATTTCTTCTTGAAGTAGTTGATGTAGCTTCTATCTAATTTTTAAATTAGAATCAGGATAAGCATATTCCTGTTTGCCTCAAATGTAAACTAACTGGAAAGACAACATAATTGTGATTTAGTATGTCCAAATTAAGTTCAGATTTCCACATCTGTTTAAAAGATATAATATGTGAAATTAAGTGTTAAATCATGACGCTAAAATAATGATAGAGGAAGCATTTTCTTCCAAAAGAGAAAATCAAATCATTGGTGAGTAAAAAATAACCAGCAGG
This sequence comes from Euphonia xanthogaster, assembly GCA_034509185.1. Taxonomy (NCBI): domain Eukaryota; kingdom Metazoa; phylum Chordata; class Aves; order Passeriformes; family Fringillidae; genus Euphonia; species Euphonia xanthogaster. The sequence continues at coordinate 54,373,406 of JAYDZK010000202.1, read as the reverse complement.
ATTCCTAGTGGCAACATGTTGTTTTTTTCTTCTACCTCTTGGTGTGGGCAAGAAAAGGCTCAGACCCAGAAAATACACAGCAACACCCAAATATCCAGTCCTTTTAGCCCCTTCTGCTCCCCCACTGGTCTTGGGATATCTGCAACTGATAGCACAGTAGTTCAACTACTTAAATTGTATCAGCACTAAGAAATTGAATAATATATCATTAAAAATTTGAATAGAACAAATATAAGCCACAAAATATCCAACACGTCTGGATAGTGGCTTCCAGAGTAGCCATTTATTTTGGCAGTGCTTGCTCTGCTAGAGAATGGCTCTCCAGGTGGGAGCTTTCTTGATGCCCAGAAGAATTCATCATTAGATTATACTTTTTGACTGCACGTCACTCACAGTGTTTTTCAGAAGGAAAAAAGAAACCCAACAGCTAAATCAGTCTGTCACTTACTTCTAGGAAAAATATTCTTCCTTATCCAAAAAGTAATCAAAGTTAATTTGCTATTTTTTATTCAGAAATGAGAAAGAAACTGTTCTTCACTCTATGATGCATTTTAAGAGTATTTTTGTTCTCAGAAGTGTGTTTTATTTAGTTTTGAGTCATTCAGTGTAATAACATATCCTTAAAAAAATTTGTGTGTATTCTACATCACAAAAAACGAGCAGTAATTTGGCTGTACTCAAATATTTTGTGTCTGTGATAAAGTACTTGGGAAAAATGAGAAGTGTCTGAAGCTCTGGGAGTGCTCTGTCCCCCTGTTGGGGGTGTGCATTGGTGTCAGAGCCAAGCTGCTGTGGCAGGGTTGCAGGCTGGCCTCTGTGCCAGGCAGCTGGCTCCAGACAATGTCCCAGCAGATCCACCACCTAGCCCAGCTGAGCCTATCAGCCAACTCAGTGACACCTCAAGGGAAATATATTTAAGGAAGGGCACAAAATGCTGAGGAAGGGGGAATGAGAACAGCAGTACCAAGGTCAGAGGAAAGGGAAGGTGCTCCATGGTGGAGACCTGCCAAAGGAACTGAGGCCCATGGAGGATCCATGCTGGAGGACATACACTACGACACACCATCATGCACCATGAAGCATTATCATGCACCATGGCACACCATCATACACCATGGCACACCATCATACACCATTATACACCATTATACACCATGGCACACCATCATACACCATTATACACCATCGTACACCATGGCACACCATCATACACCATGGCACACCATCATACACCATGGCACACCATCATGCACCATTATACACCTTTATACACCATCATGCACCATGGCACAACATCATGCACCATGGCACAACATCATGCACCATGGCACACCAGCATACACCATGGCACACCATCATACACCATTATACACCATCGTACACCATGGCACACCATCATACACCATTATACACCTTTATACACCATCATGCACCATGACACACCATCATGCACCATGGCACACCAGCATACACCATCTTGCTGCCCATGGATAAACCCAGGGCAGAACAGAAGAAAAAAGTAAGAATGAAGGACCAGCTCTTGAAAGGAGAGTGTTCACTACCTGCAGTATGAACAGAGAAGGGAAAGAAGTGACTGGAGTAAACTTGAGCCTAGAAAGGGGGACAAAGTGCTTTCTATATTAGGTGTTTTTCTTCTTTACTTCCCGATCCCCAAGTCAGTAATTAAAGTTTTCAATAAATTAAGCTAAACTTAATTGTTTTGGCCAAGGTAGTAACTGCTGAGTGATTTTCATCTATTTCTTTTGACCCACAAGTTCTTGTAATTTTTTCCCCTGTCCCACTAGGTGTGGGGGTAAGCAAGCAGGTCTGCAGATACTTGGCTCCAGCAGGGGTTGATCCAGCACAAAGTATATATGAGAGAATTGAAAATACAAAATGAAATTGTAGGTATGGGAAAATTGGCACAGAGTACTAACAAATTATGCTTCCCTAAAACACTGGAGCTTCGATAGTCAAGATTTCCTACTAGCACAGTCTAGTTTTAGAGAGCTTTCAGAAAGAATAATCTTGAATATTCTGATTTTTCTGCCTATTCAACCTTAACAAGGACAATTCTTCAAAGGAACATTGTTCACCATGTATCCTCATCCTTATACAGAAATAAATATCAAGCAATAATGAAGGCCAGCCCTTGAACTTGTCAGAAACTGGCTTTTAGTATTGCTAGAACTTGTTACTAAATAAGTAAGAAGAAAAGGTGAGAGCCTCCTTTCTTGAAACTCAACTTGGTTTTTTATAACAACATTTTGTAGTAAGTTTTGTGAGGATTAGAAGCAATTTGATTTACTGTAAATGAGTAGCACATCAGAATCTGTATATGGCAGAAAAAAAAAAGGAAGATAACATTGCAAAAGAAGATAAAAACATTATTTATTCCAATTTTAATATTATCTCCATATGTCAAACAGTCAAGATAGGGATTGATTTCTTTGTTGTGGCATTTAAAAAATCCTCAGGGGAGTAAATAGGGGCTCACCCTGCATTCGGTGTTGGTGGGAAATAAGTATCTTTTATTCCTTCAGAACTAAGATCCTAAGATCCACCTTTTTTTTTTCCCTCTGTTTTTCTCCTGTTGCATCTTTCCTTGCTGGCTTCACTTCAGTGTGATGCAGATGATGGGAGTGGCTTCATTGCTAAATGCCAGTATTTAGACATTTGAGATTTGATTTGCGAGACTGTTGTGGTTATATATCTCATTTCAACTGTGATTCATGGTTTATAATAGCCACATTGTAGATATTTTAGAAGAAAGTCATTACAAACTAAGGCAAGGTTATATTGAAAAAAAAGCCCACATGGAATATTCAACACAACTTTTATGTGCTGCTTGAAGACTTCCTAGACATAATCTGTATCATTTATTCTAAATTGTTGTCTAATTGTTTGTTGTCATTATTAGACTGTCACTAAAGTTATCTCACTAGTCAATATAAGGTTTGAACCTTATAAAACCTAAGTCAATATAAGGTTTTATATTTCCATCAACTTTACATTAAAAAATAGCTTTGTGGTTTTTAAGAATAGAAGAGTATTAGGAGCAAATTCACCTGCTGCTGAAATGTAGCCAACTTCAGAAGACACAGCTGAAAAACAATGCATTAGACAAGCGTATGTTGAAGAAAAATATTGGGTAACTACATTGCATCTAATCTATGTTCTTGTGGGGGAAATCTATAGTGTTTTATATAATACAGATGATAGATAGGCTTTACAATCTAATGTGAAATACCTGCTTAGTGATCTGTCCTAGGTCCAAAGAGACAGACAAAAGAAAAACCTAAACAAAAAATAGCAGCAAAACCCCCTGAGCTGACCCTGGTGTAGGAGGGTGCCCAGACAGCCAGTTTATGGTAGAATGATTTCTCAACACTCTTCCTGGCAGTTTTACATTCAGCTGTATGTTGGCTTCCTATGGCTTTTCATCCTCCATTCTCATCAGGTAATTCTGCACTCTGCTCCAGTAAATCCTTATCCCCCTCCACTTCTCTGTCTCCCCTCCATTTCCTTTTCTCTTTCCTATTTACCTCACACATCGTTTCTCATGAAAAGCTGAGTAACAGCAGAAAGGATAATGGCTTTTATGTTCAGCTTGTGAGATCACAGAGCTGTAGTGCTCTGTACAGCAAACGACAGGATCTAACTGAATACAGTTTTTCATATTTTCCATTTTTAAATCCACATCCACCAAGTTTCCAGATGACAGGGTTTTAAGAACAAAATTGCAGGAAATCTTAGCTAACTCAAAGGTCAGTCCATAGAATATCAAACAATAATTACTAATACAGAATTTAAAAAATCCAAAATGTTTTAAAGCATTTTGTTCCTATGATATTTCCTCTAGATTTATGGCACTAGTGATTCATTGATGGATATCTGGAAAGACAGTAATCTCATCTATTATTAGTGCATCTAAATACAGAGATAAAGGCCAAATTCTCTCTTTAATGGCAATGATATTCTTTTTTGAAAGAGCCCAATCTATATGGGGAGACCAAAAGAGATCATTCGTCCTCATATCCAAGAGGGATATGGTTGCTATATAAATACATCAGACAGGTAAAAAAAAGTGAAAGAATAAAAAAGCTCTTTCAGCTAAATGTCAATGCAGGAGTCAGAGCAAATTGTATAATCTATAAATTTAGGTTGTATATTTAATGAAAGTTGCTAAGCATTAAAGAGTTCAAGTACCGGGATGCCCTTCCAAAATAGATGGGAGAAAAGGCAAAATAATGTTTTGAGGCAAAGCTTGATAACTCTGATGGGATGCCTGTGATAACAGAGCTCTATGAATATAAATCATATATATATGATTTCCTTCTATTAACAAGTAAAGCTCTTGAATAGAAGACCAAATTCATCAGCGTGAGTCACAGTTAAAGAGCTACAATGCTTATGCAGAGATTGCATAACACAATATATATAAAAATAAGAGCCTCTACAGTCTACATTTGTCCCTGTATATAATATTAGGAAAAGTTGCAGGACATGATAGAAGTCTTTAACATTTAAATGGTTGCTCCAAGGAAGACAGTGATCAATTGCTCTCCATGGCTAATGGCAGTGCTGCACACTAAAGACACTTAGGTAGGAGCAAAGAAGTAGTCAAAATTTAGGGAAAATTTTCTGACCTCTAAGGTAGGCAAATAGAACAGTTTTATGAAGCAGTCAGTGGAATATTCATTGTTAAAATGTTTGTTTTAGCTGCTTCATAGCTAACTGCTGAAGACGGCCTAAATCTTTTGATCCTGTCACAGGACAACATTACTGTAAATCTTGAGGTATATTCTCTCCATATATATCCTATGGCTGTATGATTAAAAGAATAGTATTGATTTAATTGAGAGGGGAATTTGGCCAGAAATGGCCCTACTTTCTCAGCTCTCTCTCCCCATTTCTCCTACAGAACTCATACTTCTTAATTGTGCAGGTTTTATTCTATGAAACAGAGATGTATTTCCTGATTATTTTCTAAGATGCTTTGTTTCTTAATTTGCATACCTGAGTATTCTGTTGTCATGGAAATCTCTCCTCTGAAGCCCTTGAAGACCAGCTCTCTTGCTTCAAATCTGTTTCAAATTTTCTGCATCAACAAATCTTAATTCTTACTCCAAGTTTTCCACATATCATCATCACATCTAAACAATACAGTACTACACTTCCTTGGCTCAAAACCTTAAGAATGAAAGGTTCACTTCAAACAAGTGTACTAGGTCTAGTAAAAAGGCTTTTTTTGACTTATTTTATTTGTTGGCTATTTTTAATTCTTTCACTGAAGCACCATCTGCATTAGTAGATGTTTATCAGCTCAACAAAGAAAGAAAGAAATTATTAGAAAAGGATATAGCTGTAATGAAATTCAAATGGAATTGTTTGAATAGTGACAGTATAAAATTTTTGTCCACACCTCTCCTCTTACATTGATGGAAGGAGCTTTACAACCTGTCTTGAAAGCTGAAATACTTGATTAATGACAAAGATTAATCGGATCAGTTTTTTTTCCAAGTAAAAACTGGCCTACCAGTCTCTTATTTTCCATCAGCCAAAATATATTCAGATGCCTTCACTGATCACAGATAAAAATATTGAAGAGATTCATGAAGGTCAGGTTAGGACATTCATGGTTAATGATGACTTCATTCCACTGAATATTTCTGAAAACTTGAGAATAGTGTCATTCAAAAAAAAAATGTTTTATATGCCTATAGGAAATAGGCAGCTATATGAAGAATCTGGCCACCAAACTAACAAGCTTTAGTGTCTGGAGGGATTTTAGAAGATAATTCATGCCAGGATCATCATATCATCAATGGAAGTTTCACATCAAAAAGAAATAGTCTCTGAGCCCCAGACAAAGGTGCTTTTGCAGCTTAATGTTCAAGAAGCTGCTACAGTCAACCTTAGAGCCAATGACCTAAATCAGCTAAGGACAGATATACATCTTGGGTGAAAGATGCAGAAATGCATCTACCTGACTGTCCACTTGTTTCAGCAGTTAGCATACACAATGTCATCTTGATTTTCAGCCAAATTGCATTTATTTGTGTCACCGCTCCTGCCAAAAGAGAACAATGTAATCTTCTTTCATCTGGATTTGGAGATGCAGATATAAAACTGTGTGTTATCTTCATGCTGAAGCAGAACCTGTTTGCTTATTTTTTTCTACAGCCTCCCATATGTTCTTGATGAATTAATGACTGAAGTAGAGTATAAAGTAGTGTCACTGATCAAATTTGTATTTATTATTAAATCTATAGGGCAGGCTTTGGTCTCTTAACTTCTGCAGTAAGCTTTCCCATCCACCTGATCTGATCCGCCAGACTAGGCTAAAAGCTAGAATTCTCTCTCTTAATTTCTTTGTTCCTTTTCTGTAGAATTCTAATTGCTGCAGATGAGGTCAGTGCATTGGTAATAGATACTTAATTTTGTTTTCATCATTTAAAAAAATCCCAATTTGACTCAAGATCGTGAGTCTGTATGTTCTGAGTTGGAGCTATTATCATGCAACACACTAGTAAGTCAGTATAAATTGTTGTATTTATGAAGTTGTACTTCTTAGTCTTCCCATTTTAAACGCTTCACTCCTCCATTACATGTATTTTACAGGCTACCATTAGTTTGCTTTCCCTAAAGCATCAAATTCTTACCCACATTACCCTCTCTGGCTTTCAGTAATTATATATGCATCATATTTTTCCTTGGTTTGGATCTTAAGACTAAGTTAAATTTTCAAATATGATATTCCTGCCCCAATGTGTTCATTTATAAATGAATGCTGAATGTCAAATAACTAATAAGAACATTAAAAAATTAGTAATAAGTATTGGATGGCCATTCTGGACATCCAAAAATATGAGGTTATTACCTCCTTTCTGTCAACAATGTGTGGCAATGTCTGAAACACTGTAAGCCTGAAACTCATTTTTGTTTCTACTTGGACATCCTTATTGCACAAAGAAATAATGTTTTTGTACTTTCATGCTCTTCTTAACTGTAACAGATAGCAACCTTTATTTTGAATAAGTAAAAGATAAAATTGTCTGAATATAGAGATGTTGCTGGAAGAAAGAGCATCATGACCTCTATGACATAGTTTATGAGAATACTGTGGCACTGCTTTCTTCTTCCGAGATTTGAGAGATGCAGTTCATTAGCATCCATGAATCTTTACATTTCCACAAGATGTGAAAGAAGAGAAGCAATTAGATTGTTATGCAAGTGAATCCTAGCTATTCTTCCTACAATGTTGAGCTGACTGAATTGCATGTACAAGGTACAGTTATAGGTGGTGCTGAAGAAAATCAATTTATCCTAGAGTTAGCTTGGAAGACCCAGTAAACATAGGCTTTCCTCACTGCTTCTTGTTTTGGGAGGTCTCTACAAAGAAGGTTCATAGGTCCCATTCTCTATCAGTTACTCAACTTGGATAAGCTCCCCCAGCTCTAGAGTCACACTCTTTTGGTGTAAGAATCACTTGATCCTAAATTGCCAGCTTTAACACATAGGCATCCTTTTCTCCTGGAAATACCAGGGCTTGATGATCTGGGATTTACAGCACTCCATATGAGATCTTTCTTCACGCAGAATAATTTTCCTACACATCTTCATTTTCCTACATGAGAAAATTTGGGCTGGGGAGCAGATTATACAGCAGTGCAATTGTTTTTCTGCAACGCAATTCCCATTTAATTATTAAAGAGGCAGATTTGTACAGTAAATGATTCATGGGGTCAGTTGAGTGACTAACTACTTTCAGCCTAGGCTAGTTCAGCAAGATAAGGCCATATATTGACTGAAGATATGCGAAGGATCTATACAATAATTCCCAGAGGTGACAGAGACCCTGGTAGCAGCAAGGGATGGAAAACCATAGGAAAACTCAGGAAACTAGAGCTAAGAAAGGACCACAGCAACTTCCCAATTCCTGAAATCATGTGTAAAGCTTATGTGAACAATCTAACCAATCAGAATTATTAGAGAAGAATTCTTTCTTTGCCCATTCAACCAGTAGTACAAAAGCAGACAGCCTTAGCTACTGACAACTTTCCAACATTTTTATGCTCTATTACTCCCAACTTTAAAGGGAAGCCATCATAGAAAGAGAATCCCTACTTTCACCTTCAGTCTGGCTTTGAGGGATGTCAGCAAGGGGCAGACCATAAAGAGGGTTCACTTCTGATTCCCTTCCCTCCCACTAAGGTTAAAGCACTCTGGAAATCATGTCAAGGATCAGGGTCAAGAGGGAGTATGGATGACCATGTATATAGCAAGTGGTTCTTTAGTAGGACTTGATCCATGCACCTAGGGCTATCTTAGGTTATGAAGTGGAAATATTAACTGGTTCATTAGCATCAAAGTTAATGCCTGTTAACTTCATAGTATTCTTTTCTCATTTGAGCCTGAAGGCACATGATTAGTCATCACATCTTCTTGTCACATAAAGTACCTCAGTTCTGTCACAGAAGTAACAACCACTCTCTAGAAAAAGCAAGTATTTTTCCATAAGGCAGACTTTGGGACTTCTGAGTACCACCCAACAAAGGCCATTTTAGGAATGATAGTGATATAAAGAAAATACTGCCACTCAATTGTTAGGGATGACCTAATCTAAACTACCTACTGTATATGACTTTTTTTTCTTTAAATGGAGACAGGTTATGACTGAACTGTTGAATCAGAAATTACATTACTGGTTTGTGTTCTTTAAAATTTGTTAGAACATTTCGTCTCCTCAATCCTATTTTAGCAGGAGAAACAGAAGGACAGATTACAGAATAAACAACCTTTTAAATGGCATATGCATAAATTTAATACTGTTAGGGCACACACAAAAAAAAAAAGGAAACAAAAATGGAGATGGGAAGCTGCTATCATGGCCATGGCAAGTAAGGTCAGGAAAGGGGGAACAAATTGATTCCACAAAGTCAAAGGTCTATGCAGCAAATGCTGCCAGGCACTGTGCCAAATTCTAGAAAAGCAAAGATTAGATGGGGAGATCAGGACAAGCACCAGGCAACAGAATTGTGCAAGACATAAATTTAGCTAGTAAACAAGTTTTATAAACAACAGCAACCTCTGTATTAGGCCTGAAAATCTGGCAAGTTGGTGGTAAACAAGCAACAAGGCTCTTCAGCTGCCAGGATTCATCAAGCTTTCATCCTCCCGTGGTACTGACTAACTGGCAAAGACAAAAAGGCTGTCTGGCCACATGGATCTTGTTGTATTGACAGGGTTTATCAGCAAACCAGTAGAAGAGCAGCCCACAAGCTCATTTTGGCACACGGCAGCACAGCTTTTAAAGTCACCAAACTACTCGTAAGTGCATTGCTGCTACGGGACCCACCTGACACCTCAGCTGGGGATGGGGCTGTGTTGCAATCTTTCTGCACAGCATCACACTGTACCACACAGAGCTCAAACTACCATTTCTTGCATTCTCATTACTAAACCACTAGAAAACAAGTGCTATAATTATCAGAAGAAAAGTAAGAATTCTTGGTTATGTGCAAACTTAACTTAGACACCTAACAAGAGAGATAATATTTTTTTGTAATTTATTCCAAAACAATAAGTTTATAAGATACATAATTGGAAGACTATATTTTATAAAATTGACACTGTCAAGAGTTTCTGGTGCTTTATTCTTTAACCTTTGTTATGTATTACAATATTGTAAAATTCATATATTAGGATTCTGTGTTCAAGTTTCACTTTGAAGTAACAGCCTTGGTATTTTTATAATAGCTGACTGATAGTTATGAAACTGCCAATGACAGTAAGGAATGACAGAATATGCTTGAAGGCTTTTTTTGTTGGTTGGATTTTTTTACTCATATTCAGGGACATAGTCTCAGTAGACTTTCACACTGTGATTAAAGCAGAGGAAACACAGAGCATCATCTGCCATAGTACTGTCATTAGACTAAAGTCACCAAACCTGAAAATCACAGGGAAAATGGTCTAGACTAGACAATGGCAAAAATACAATGCTGAAGTGTATTATTTCTTAATATCATCCCCTGAACCTCAAACACTAATAAGGTAGCTAGTGTCAATTCCGAGCTTCTTAAATGAGTAGCAAATTATGCATGAACTTTCTCCTTCAGGAAACTTCCAGTCCTTCAGATGCCTCCAAACAGTGGATGACGTTCATCTGCTAATTAACCTTCATCCAGTGCCTAGCTTTAACCAAATATTTCATAGTTCAAGTGTATCTTAGGTGGCAGATGGAGGTTGTATTTCACTAATAAACAAAAAGTGTCAGGTACCTGGATTCATGACATTAGGAAACAGTCTAAAAAAGTTAGAAGGAGCTCTAGCTCACAGTCATTCCATCTCCAAAAGACTGCAGCATTTCAAAAATGTATGAGACAGACAACAGATCTTAAAAAATAGCATGAAACTTATTATTTGTTGTTTAGCAAGATTGTCAAACATAAAAGCACAGGTGTCAGAATACTGCTTGAGGGGGAAGTTTTGATGCAGCCTCCTGAAGGGAAGACCTAATAGTGTCCATCAATTACTGAGCCAGAGATCCACAATGCACTTTCCAGTCAGTTCAGAGCAGGCAATAGGAACTCTTTGAAAAATTACTTTA
>JAYDZK010000202.1:54311086-54362758 GCA_034509185.1 Euphonia xanthogaster | reverse complement strand
TGCCTCTGTGCCACAGAAACATACAGCATAAGCTAAGTCCGTGAAAAGAAATCACTATCCAATAAGAAAAATCTTCATTACCATCATATCTGATTATGTTCTGAGAGTTAAAAAAAAAAAAAACAATCAGAAAATAAACCAAAAGTTCAATATAAAAGGTTTCCTTTTAAGCAGCATTTTTCTATGTGAAAAAATTATGTTAATAGAGCCAATAAAAATACAGGTGTTATTGTTTTTATACCATGAAAAATATTCAGTGACAGTTGTTACCTTCAAATTAATCTTACAGGCCTCAAGATTAACTACATTAACTACAACTTTTTCTTAAAAAAGATGCATGCAGGTGGGTTTTTTTGTTTGTTTATTTTTTGTGGTTTTGTGGGGTTTTTTTCCTTCAAGTTGTATAGGGCTGTCACTGCAAAGGAAGCTAAAAAACCCCTCTGGTTTGAGTACTCAGATCCTATTTTAGGCATTTTACATACTACTTAGAAAATGCAGCATAGATATTAATCTCAATTCAGCTTCAGTCACAGGTAATGTGTTGCCATAACTGCCTGCAATATGCTGAATCAAGCTTGGAACATCATTATAATTTTGCATTATCATGTATTTTTAAAGAAATTGAATTCTGGAATAGGTGTATAAGTTTATCAATCCATGAAGTCACATATACATTAACACATAGCAGAGAATGCAGTAAAATATTGATTTATGTGAGATGTATCAGTAATAGGCATTGAAATTGCAAGTAATTTAGGTCTAAATGCATTGGGAAATTACATGTCTTTAACAGTAATACCCAAATCACCAAAATCATAGTTTTTTTCTTTCTGAATATTACTTTTTACCTGCATTACTCACTATCAAAATATGTCTTATTAATGCACCAAAAGTAAACAGATACCTTGCTTGTATTTGCATATCTTACGAATTAAGTCCTCTGACTAACAAAATTATAATCTAACGGTGCTACACTTTCAATCTGGACTCATTTACTAATTTCTGCAGTGAACCCTGACAAGTCTTACCTGCTGTGTTTCCTTATCTGTGAAATGAATCTAATTCTCTTGTATGCAGAAAAACACTTATAAATTCCTATTGGAACATTCCTGCTGGATGTATTTGAATATTTAGAGAGCAACATGACACAGAAAAAAAGGGTTGTTAGGCTTCTGGAATACAGCACAGAGGATATGTCACAAAATGACAGCAAGGCAAAGCCAGCTATGCTGTTTCCAAATAAATTACTTTTAACAGTATTTTGTTATTCAAATCATGCAATAAGAACCAATTATTTGTTTCATATGAGAGCAGAAGTCCTTCTGCTTCGAATAGATGAATTGGCTTGCCTAAATTCTGTAAGTTTCACTCAGTACTGAAAAAAACAAAAACAGAAAACAAAACAGAATGAGGCCATCATTTTTAGTACTTTCAGCACTCTGGTTAAGGCCAAACAAAAAGAAGATGAATGAAATCAATTTGTCATACTGAAAATACATCTTGAATGGGAAACATGGGCTAGCTGCTTATAACCATAGAGAAAATTTTAAGGCATTCCTATTAACTTGCATGTTTTTTTTAAGTAACAAAAACATAGTGCAAAAACTGTCATAATATCTATGTATTCACTTATTCTGTATTTGGAGAAAAAATAATGAATTTTTGTTCTATCTCAAGGAAAAATAATTTTCCAGAGGGACTCTAAGGTGTAAATGGAAAATTCCACTTCCAAGGCGTTTTGAACTGTGGTGAGATGCTGTGGAAATTCTCAATGGTTGCAGTGGGATTGATTGTTTTCCTGTATATCAATACACAGGAGTGAGATCAAAAATAAACAGCACAGAGTGATGACTCTGCCACAGTATGGAATACTGGTCAATAAAGGAAAATTAGAATAAAAGCAGAGACATCTGTACACACAAGGCAGCAATATCCATGATCCCTCTCTGTGAATGAGCTATAACTCCACCTAATTTCAGGTATGACAAGCTTCTAGAATGTATGCATATTTCAAATGCAAGTGCAGAAAAATCCATTTCATTTGCAGCTCTGCTCATGAAATATGTAATTTGGTATTATGTCACTACTTCCAGGACTTAGGCTATTTTTATTTTGTTTCAATGCAAGAATTACACTCTTCAAAGTTTATAGACTTAAATAATAGTTTGAATTGGAAGGAGCCTTTCAAAGACCATCTAGTCTACTCCCTAACCTGAGCAGGAACATCTTCAACTATACTGGTTTGCACAGAGCTCCATCCAACCTGACCTGGAATGTTTCCAGGGATGGGGAATCAACCACCTCTCTGAATGACTCAATCCTGTGCTTGACCACTCTTATTGTGATAAAACTTCTTTCCTATATCTAATCTCAATCAACACTCCTTCAACTTAAAAACATTATGTCTCTTCACATCACAACAGGTTCTGCTAAAGAGTTTGTCGCCATCTTTCTTACACCCCTTAAGTACTGAAAGGCAGCAATAAGGTCTTTTCACAGCCTTCTCTTCTCCCGGCCAAACCAACCCAAATCCTCTCAGCATTTTCTCCATTCCTTGTAGGAGAGGTTCTCCATCCTTCTAACCAGCTTGGCAGCCTCCTCTGGAATTTCTCCAGTCAGCCCATGTCCTTCCTCTGCTGGGGACCCCAGAGCTGAACACAGCACTCCAGGCAGGGTCTAAGCAGAGCAGAGCAGAGGAGCAGAATCCTCTCCCTTGCCCTGCTGGCCACGCTGCTTTGGATGCAGCCCAGGATAGAGTTGGCTTTGTGGGCTGTGAGTGCACATTGCCAGCTTTTGTCCACCCTTTCATCCACCAGCACCCCCAAGTCCTTCTCTGCAGCGCTGTTCTCAATCCATTCATCTCATCCCCCAGCCTGAAAGCAGGGATTGCTCCAACCCAGCATAGCACCTTGCACTTATCTTTGTCAAACCTCATGGAGTTCCCATGGGCCCACTTCTCAAGCTTGTCAAGGTCCTTCTAGATCACATTCCATTCTTCAGGTGTGGCAACAGCACCACCCAGCTTGGTGTCATCAGCAAATTTTCATAGGCCACACTAAATTTCCATGTCTAAATGTCTATGGCACTGAGGAAGATATAAAATAATACCACTGGTCCCAAGGACCCCTGGGGGGAGGACACCACTTGTCAGTGATGCCCGTTGGGACTCTGAGCCATTGTCTGCTACCCTCTGGATGGAGCTGTCCAGATTTTATAATGGAGTGACTACATCAGTTTTCCTTCGTCAACTGATGTAGTCACTCCATTATAAAATCCCCTCAGGTTGGTTAGGCTGGATTTTTCCTTACACAGTAGCATTTAAAATTATGAAATTAAGATGTCAAACTAAAAGTTCTATTTTGCTGGCATATTTGTATAGGCTATTATGCATTAGCCAGTGTATTTTTATTAGATTTATAAGGTATATGCTGCTGAATCTATAGTTCTAAATTGGGTTAGGAATTCAGAGACTGAAGGAATTGATATCTTGAGATATTTTAGGATGCCTGTGTGGGAGGGAAGGTGCCCTGGTGAGACAGTGAACTCCCCCACACCCCAACTAGAGCCCATATCCCAGCCTGGCAGAACTGCCAATCACTGGCACACCAGAAGCAGTGCTCCACCCTGCCCTAACCCAGGCCTAGAGTGGCCAAATGACCAGAAAACCCAGCTGGGGGGAGAGCCCAGAGAGGCCATTGAGTATTTAAGGCCGGGGAGGCAGTCAACACACTTCTTAATTTTATCTTCCTCTGTAGTTTCTGTCTGAACACTGCTGGAACCCAGCAGCTCGTAGCTATATGTGTGCTTTTGTGTATCTTTTCTGTCTTATTTATTCTAACTCCCTTCTCTTGGAACATTTTGAGTAACATAACATCAAAATATATTTGCTAAGTTGAATGGGCTAAATTAATGCTGTGAGAAGTGTTTTATGTTGTTTGGATATTGTACTATATCTTTTGCCAAAGTTCCTTGAGTTTTCTAAATTTTACTACTAAACTTTTGTGCTGTTTTGACCTCTTGAGAATATCTGATCAGTGTTTCTTCTGTGCATCCAACATGGAGTACGTGAACCACAGTAAAGTCTTTTTATTGTGGCCTTACCTTTACACATTTGATTGGAAATTTTGCTTGAGAAGGGACTGCACAACTGTCTAATTTTCCTCCTACTATGATTTTGTAGAAGTGTTTTGGTCAGTAGCAAACCATTTAAGAGATAATTCGTATATTCCAGAGATTGTGACTTTTATGATCACAGCCTATTTAATGGAAGCCGTATGAGGAGCAGCTGAGGTCACTTGGTCTGTTCAGCCTAGGGAAGAGGAGACTCAGGGGAGACCTCACTGCAGATACAGCTTCCTCATGAGGGGAAGAGGAGGGGCAGGCACTGATCCCTGCTCTGTGGGGGCCACTGACAGCACCTGAGGGAATGGCCTGCAGCTGTGCAGGGGAGGTTTACATTGGATATTAGGAAAAGGTTCTTAACTCACAGGCTGCTCAGGCACTGGAACAGGGCAGTGATCACAGCACCAAGCCTGACAGAGTTCAAGAAGTATTTTTCAATGCTCTCACACACATGGTGTGATTTTGGGGGATGATCTTGTTCTGGGCCAGGAGTTGGAATTTATGATCTTTGTGGGTCCTTTTCCAGCTCAGCATCTTCTGCGAGTCTGTGAAAATCGAAGCATTTTTTGTGTGAGTATAATACGGGAAAGTATAACGTGGGAAACCTTTAAACAAATACCATGTGAGAAGTCAATAATTTTCATTTCTTCTGCAGAAGTTGTCTAGGAACTTGTCAAGAATTTTACCTAACCTGTCTATTGATATACAAGACGAAATTTGTAGGAAACTTTGAAAATAGAGTAATGAACTTAATTGCCCAAGGCACACGGAAAACTTTTAGCAGTAACCTCTGCAGCATAATCTATAACTATAAAGAATATAAATTCTTGAACATTCTCCTTTCCTTCTCTCTGACATCATTTGGATTTCTCTGGGTAACTGACAGTGTTTATGAGATCTCAGAACTCAAATTACTCTTTTCCATTAGAAAAAATCTTGGGGTAAAATTAAAATAATGTTCATATCACATGATAGTGCAGCAGAGCACAACTGTTGACCTGGTGTGCTTTAATGTAATAGACATGTGTAGCAATCAGTGCTTGAAGTTACTATGTTAGTTTTTAGTTTACATCCTTCAGTCAATCACATTCCAGGATTTATGTCTAGAATACCTTAAGAATAGACCAAAAAAAAATGTTCCAGCTCTTTTTATACCTCCCTAGTCCTTATTACCATTCTGCCCCACTTGTCTCAGTGTTGTCTGTGGAATAAAGGGTCAAAGTTTAATAGCCAGTGTAGCAGAATTAACAAAAATTGTATGGCCATGTAATGGTGGTACTGTTTGGCAGCTCAAATTTATAATTTTCATGTTAGTATTGTGCTTGAATTTTTTTTATTTGCTTGTATTTAAGCAAAACCACAGAAACGAAACATTCCCATGCCATGTATTTTTGAAAGAAAAACAAACCTGAGATGAAGCACATGCACTTCACCCTTGGCTAAGTCACAGAAGGTGAGGCTGCTGTGCTGCTCGGATAAAAAGCCCAGTGTGCACACACTGCCTTAGCTGCAAGCTGGGAGAGGTGGGGGGCACATCTGGGTGATTGTGTCAGGCAGTTGGGAAGATGAGCCTACAGATGTGCTTCCCAAGAAAAAAAATTACATCTCAGTTTTTGATGGAACATGAGGGGGAGCAGTTTCTAAAAGACTGGATTGAATAGTTAATGTAGAGCTATATAAATTGAGGGAAAAAATACCATTTTGTTGTATGTATTGAAATGCTTCACTGACATGTTCTTTGCAGCATTTGTGATAAAAGATAACTTTTCAATTGCTTCACACTACATGTAATATTGTTTTCCTACACTCAATGCATATATTAAAGTCAATGCTTTTGACTATTTATCATTTCATAATAGCTTACCAGTCATGCACAAGTAGAAATAATATTGAGGAGAGAAAGAAAGTGCACTAGTAGAGGGTTTCTACAAGCTGCCCACCAAGATAAGAAACTCCCCTAATGTTCTGAAAAAAATCAGTACCTTCAGAAATTAGATCTGCGTAATACTGTTTCTGCTGAATGATGGAAGTGGTAAAAAGTATCACATCTAACAGTTTTGCCAAATTTCTGGCCATTCTGACCACATTGGGACATTTTTGCTATGAAAATCAGTGTCAATAGGGCATAGTAATGGATATGCTCACATGTGAAAATTTGAGATGAGTATTGTCTGCTTTTTAAGTGCAGAAAAAGGTATAATTAACATTTACTCAAATGAAAAATCATTTTCCTTACTAGTTAAAAACAAAACCAAAAGAAATTTAAAAGAATCACAGAAACTGCTGAAATGTTACCAGAAAAGATTCCTGCAGTAGTATCCTAAGTGTAGATATTTCTGCCAGATAAAAGCTTTGTTCAAGGTGGATATGGAGAAATGGATCAAAGTAAAGTTCCCCATATTCACCACTTCCTTGTTCTAGGAAATTTGAATTCCTACTGCAGAAAGTAATAAATTATGTTTTTCTGCTTTTCTTGAATATTGAATAATGTCAATACTTAGTGTGTTGAAACAGTATCTAGAAAAAGAGTTAAGAGCACAGTAATTTTGGTACCCATTTTTCATTCTCCTCTTACATAATCTATGCAATTTGGGTTTTAAGAAAAAGATTTCTAATATAATATTGCTTCTCTACTCTTCTCATGTACTTCTTTACCATAGAAAATTGTCCATTATCTTTAATAATGAGTTGCATTCTGAAATCTGAAGTTCTTATCTGTGTCTAGAAAATTGTTCATTTGAGCTCAAATTAACAAACAAAATTTGAAGCAGATTACAAGAAGTATTAAAATAAAATTATGTTAGAAAATGCTGTGAACAGATTTCTTTGAATAACTTAGTACTTTCAGTCTTGGGCACAGTTTTTTACCTACATTGAAAATATTAATTTTCCCCCTCTGTGTTTATCCAATAAACCAGTGTTCTACTTATTACTATTGCTACTTTTAAAGTGAACTCCTAAAGGCAACTGGAGATTATTAAGGTGAATGACAAAGCCAAAATATGTATTTGTTTGAAGTACTTGGACTGAAATGCCAATATATTCTATCCCTGTTTTCTTGGTGGTCGTTGACTCTACACCTGTGTAGTAAAAATAATCTTAACTTACAAATGTTTCCACTCTTTCATCTCATGGCTGCTAATATAAATGTGTAAGAAATTCTTAGAGCATGGATTGAAATCCTGGCCTCTGGTTTAGTACACAAATGTTTCATAGCAGCTGTTTAGACACACCCGCCGCTGTGAGCTGCATGCCTCTTGGCTTCTTGCTGCAGTGTGCCTTGACATCAGTGGTAGAAGGGGAGAGCTTCTCATTATATTAGTTGTTTTATTGCTTGAGCACATGTTATGAGTTCTTGTGAATCCTCCTAAGCTGTTGGTGATCTGTGCTGATGATGATCAGAACATTCATAGGAAACACATGGGTTTAAGTCCTCTAGAGAAGGAGGATTCAGTCCTGCTTCTTGATCCTCTGCCAGGTATGCAATTACTGAAAAGGTCATCTTCTCCCCCAGCATTTTAAAATGAAAAGTTAGCACTGCTTAGGTGCTACAAGAGTAGCTGTAGATACACGTGCTCATGAAATAATCGCAGATATCACCCTTGCTTGGCTGAGTTATCTTTACAAGCAACATAGAAATCCAAGGACCAAATTTTACTTTGGGCTCATTTATATTCAGTTTCTGTAGCTTAACTTGCAAAAATCTTACAACATTTATTATCTAAAGGCCTTCCATGGCTACAGGAATCATGTATATTACCATATTTGTAAGAGTCAAGATGCATGATTTCAGAGGGGGTTCAGCCCATTGAATCGATAGCCAAACAGAGCCACAGCTCTATGCTGGTGAATAGTTCTCCCTGAAATGATTGGGGGGGATCTTTCGTGAGCTGCAGTTTTCAAACAAAGAGGGCAATGACTTTAATGTATCTCAGTATCATTACTCTAATGTGGTACATTTCTTGTCTCTTTTGTCCTTATGTTCCTTCTTTCCAGCTCATTGCATCTTCTTTCCAGCTTGCCATCACTTCAGCTCTGTTCATGTTTCTGCAGTTTCTGCAAAGACAGCACTTCTATGATAAGTTCTGTTGGTTTCAACACATTTCTCATTCAGAGCAAAATGTTCACTCGTACCACGAAGTCTGTAGTTTGTAATTCTCACCTGAATGTCAGGTGATAAAAATCAGCAAAAGCCCCTTTGGAAGCCAGTTTGCTGTGCTAATACTAGTGTAGAATTTGATTGGAAAAGCCTTAATTTTACTACTATAAGAGGTATTTAACAAAAAAAAAAAAAAAGAGAAGTATTTTTTTAACTCAGCTTACTTACTGCAGGAAAAGTTGCTTTATTTTCTGGATCAATCAAATTTATTTCTCAAGCAATACTTGGTGCTGAAGGAGAACATGCAAGCAAAACCTTAAAACACTGTCCTAAGCTTAATTGTTTCACTTTCTCCTCCCCAGTTATTACTGTTTACAGGCTCCCTACTGCCTAAAATAAGGTAACATTAAAAGACATTCATATCTGAAATTTCTAGTTTTAGCTAGAAGTTAAACTAGATTGCACAAAGAAATTGGTACCATTTTGACCCAACATATCTGAAGGTAATATAGGTTTACTGCTAGTGAAATAATACACATTCTGTAATTAATACTTATGAATAAATATCACATCTCAGTCATGAATATTTAATAGATAAATTTATTTCAATAAATATTTCTTTCAATTAAACTTGAGAAAACAAATTGTTACTTTAAGTGCTCCATGACTAGAAGAGTCTAGACTTCTACAGTGCTTCTCACAGAAGCTGTTAAATATGCACTTAGTGCTACACAGAGTATGTAGAGTTATTCTGCTATGACATAAGATTTAACTGCCATTCTGTATTCTAGCTGGAATTCCCAAAGCCAATAGAGAGAGAAGCCTCTTTTTCAAAGTTGGAAAGCCTAGAGCTTTTGCTATGCTCTGTTTCAGTTCCCTTCTTTCTCTCTTTTAATTGCTTAAGAAGATTAGCAAAAGTAGCCCAAAACCCATTCTGCAGCACTTCAGAATGCTCTCAGTTCTTAGTCATGTAGCCAAATTGACTTGAGCAATAAGTCTACTTTCTACATGTTCTGATCCTATATAGCCTCCAAATTTATGATTCAACTTGACTTTATTTGGCTCCTATTCTTAAAGGGATCATAAATTTGCCATTAATCTTTGATTGTATTCCATCTGTTCTCAAGGTGACTTCTGTTGCCTCCTGAGGTACGTACTACTGAGCTACCTGCCAGACAATTTTCCTGCTTCAAGGCTATGTGTTTTCCAGGAATATTTGTATCTGGGCATTTCATTCTTGTTTCAAAAGCTGATTGCCAACAACACAGGTAATGAATAACATTCAATTCATTTGAAGCATTATATTACTGATTTAGAAAGTGCTTTCAACTTCCATTTTCTTACAGATTGACTTGGCCCAGTATCCAAGATTCCTGTCACTGAAGAAACTGTACATATTCCCTAGTGTAGTGTTTAAATCTTTGCTTCTGGTCTCTAGTGTAGAAATTTCCCTGGGTTTATGTTAGCTACTGCACAGAACTTCCTCTGTGTGTGCTCATTCATACACAGCAGAAGGCACATTGAGGTGTGGGTGAGACTGTCTTCCTGCAGTTGTAATCCAAATCCTAGCCTTGCCAACAGCCTTTTATAGCAGTCCACTCAGGGAAGCAACACAGCACTCCCAATGGATGAAAAAAGCCCTGACACTGAGGGGTGATTAGCTTATAGAGAATGAACCAACACTCAGCCGTTAGTGAACAGATTTTCTAGACCCTTCACATCAGTCTTTAGGCTTCCCCATGGGCTTTCATAGCTTGCAGGATAATGCAGGTTCTCTAAAAACTAAAGATAAATTTCTTACAAGTTGACGGAGGTGTTGTTTGGTTTTTCTAAGTATGAACCTATTTCCATTCAACAATCTGGACCCCACTCCTAACCCTCACTCTATACCTACTATTTCAGGCGAGCGAGAGCACTGAAAACTGAAAGGAAATTTCTTCTGGACCCAGTTTTATAGTCATTACTGAATTTCTCTGAATACAAACTTAAAGGGAATTTCTTCTGGATGCAGTTTGATAGTAATCATTGATTTTCTCTGAATGTATAAGCCTAATTTTCTGAAGTTTTACAGAGAAAGAAAGCTTTGACTCCAGCCACAATCTGAGCTCCAGCTTTCTAGCTAGGCAAGGTTCTCAGGATTTGTGTATTGTGAAAATAAATTACTCAGACGAACCAGTTCTTCTTCACCATTGACTTCTTTGAGCTTAACAGTTTTAAAATAAAATTTCCACAAGGACCACATTCTATGTAAACAAAACACTTGAGCTATTACTGGGCTCATCCACAGGAAAAGATCTCTGAACACCTTAAGAACTGAGAATTGGACGTTTTTTATTACCCTCTAACAACTCCCTATTCATATGCCTGGTCTACTTCTATCAAAATAAAAGCTCCTAGTGCTCAGGATTTTAAACCCAACTATAATCCTAAATAATATCTTCCAGATGGGTAGAAAACCAATGACTACTAGAAAATTAATGGGAAATGAGTCACACCTGCAGGTAGCATCTCCCAAATTTTATCTTCCAGCCCATCTGAATTTATTAAATTCACTTTAGCAGCTACATTAACTCTACAGAAGCAATTCTCTATAACCACATTACAGCCATAACCCTGTTTTTCAAAAAGAGAAAGTTGCCTCCAACTCCTTGGAATCCTGGAAGAAATTGTTTGCAATAACTGGGAATAAGCTGTCTTCAAACTCTGCGCTGGCATGTGGCTCTGCAGATCCTTTCTGAAACTTAGTTATACTTCAGATATACTTCAGCAGATACCCAAAATGTTGTGAAGGTCGGGTGGGTAATCTTGTGCCACCTGCTGCTTGCCTCTGGCATTACTGCTGTTTAACAGCTGACATGTCTCTTACTAACCACAGACACTCAGAGAAGGATGTTAATCAGAAATGGGTGAAAACTTAGGAAAAAATGATTCCCAAAGGCTGAGAGCAGCTGTGCTGTGGATCAGACTTGGTAAGGAGAACGGGGGTCAGATGCAGCCCTGGGCATCAGGCTCTGTCCTGGGACCGGAGCAGCCGGGCCAGGTCGCAGGGCTGTGCAGGGACCTGGCTCCTGGCTGTGGCAGCTGGAGACCAGCCCTGCTGCCAACACCACTGGGGCAGGCACTGACAGACTGGGAGAGGGGTCAAAATGGGGTTCTGGGCCCACCCTGGCCAGGGTAGGGGAGACCCAGAGGGGTTCCATGGGCAGCCAGGGTGGGCAGTGCCCTGAGGGTCTGCACAGACAGCTACCTAAACACCAAGAGGTTGGTTATATCTACTCTTGTGTTTGCTGTCAGGCAGCAGGATGCTCATAAGCATCACTGACATCCTCATTACAAAAATTCCTGACTGTAATCATACTGATCTAATCTTCTACCCAGTGGGTGGTTGGAATCCTTTTGCTGACTGCTATGTTTTCCCCCTGTTCCTTCTCTCTTCTATTTCTGCTCTAAATCTGTATAAATGTAACTTACATAACCTATTGAAATTCGTTGTCTTTAGATCAAATTACATCATTTGCTCAAGTTTCTAGTCCAAAGTCCATTTTATTTAGTGTGTAACTTCCCAAAGATACACACTTCTCTCCATAAAGCAAAGAGCTAATCCAAGGTATCACTTGGCCATGCCATCAAAGGTAACTTCACTTGATGTGTTGCAGACTTTGATGGCTTTGAGTGTTCGGAACAACAGTTGTAATTCCCTCCAAGAGAGCAGTGCCTCTTACCAAATGATGTTCAGCACTTCAGCTTGGGCAGCGCTGATCAAAGGGGAATAATGACTGTATTTGACTGTATTTAAATCCAGGATCAGCTGGATGTTCCAATTTAGTTCCTCATCCACTCCTCTACCCAGGCTCCATTTGTTTAACTCAGCATTGAACTCTTGCTGTGACATTATCATTTTGTACCTGAAAACAGTAATTGTGCATAAATCCTCCTGGAAAGGTGTATGCAATGTAAAATTTTTGTTACATTAAAACACACAAATTAAAAGGATCACTCGCTGATTAAAAGAGAAGATTCTTTCTGAATAGAATGTAGTTGTAATTACATTTGCCCTTTTTTCTTATATATAGTTAGGTTTTTTGCAATAGCCACAGATATAATAGAAGTGGTTTCCTTAGCAACCTTTGGATTCTGAAGAAAAACAGAAATACATTATTTCTAAGTAGAAATAACAGACAAAACCAATTAATTCCAGAATATTAAATTCCATCTATTTTAAAATTATTAGAAACTATTTGAAAATGAATTGCAGTATACTTTATTATCCTTCAGAAAATTAATCTCTCCAAATTACTTTAGTACATTTTCCAAATTAGTTCAGAAAATTAAATGAAAATAATTTGCCTATAGTTGGTAGTAAACAACCTTCTGCTTTACTGCTTTATATCTACTTATTGCAGCATTTTAAATTTCAGTTATTTTAAACATAATCAAAACTTAATAATGGTAACCAAATCGTTTGTGTATTGCTAAAGCAGCATTTGCCAGTGTTTTTCTCATAAGGAACAGAAGCAGACAAAAAGGTGTTTTACAACCTCGCTTTGCTCATTCCACTAACTTGAATTTATAAAAATTCCATATAACACTGCTGATTTGCATCTATGTGAAGATAAACTTTAAAAAGGGAATTGAATGTGTCATTTATAATGAGATTTTCCTGAGTGTGCAAACAAAGAGGATGAAACAATAACTGTTCTAAACTTTCTCAGTCCATTTTAACCCACTTTTGACTTTGAAGCCAAGAGCAACAGATTATTTTAACTCTTTGTTAACTGCAAAGTTTAGAAATCTGAGGAGTTTACTGAATGCAGTAAACACCTTTTCAGTTTCATATTAGGTAAAGAAAATTACAGTATTCTGATTTGTTAAATAAAGATTTTCCTTTACCCCTACCACCCTTTAATCAAAACCTGGTCATTTGCTGCAGGAATTTGCTTCATAATTCATAAAAATAAAATGCATAGTTTTGGTTTATATGACAGCTACAGCTTGATGTTCTGAGTTAAAATGTGGCAGTATGTTTTAGATTACTTTTTGAAGAATTAAATTATTCTCCCCCTCTCTCCTACCAATGATTTCATGAATTTGACATTTTTCTGTAAGTGAAAAAACAGGCTCATATAATTTAAATACAGCTGATAAATGTTGATTTATCTCTGTGTCAGATATGTGTGGGATGGAAGGAGTGGCCATGAAACTTGTTGCACAGCTGCTCAACTAAGTTTTTATTAATTTAATATTACAGACAAGACCATACTTCATCCAATACATAAGATTTCAGGAAATTCATACTGATTGAAGATGAAACAAAATAGTTACTTCGCCAGACTTGCTTTTTCCTAGGAAAACCTTTCCCACCTTTACATACTGTTGGGTATGGCCCCTAAGTTCAGCTGCCATCCAAACACTCATTTGTGTAAGAAGCAAGAGGAATTCACATCTGCACTGCAATAATTCTGCAGTGGCCTTCTCTAAATGTTATAAATCCAGTTTGCCCTGCCTGCAATCCAGCATGAGGTCACAGTCACACCTCCTGAGTGAAGGCCAATGGCCAAGACAGATAAAGGTCCTTTTTATGCAAAGTCAGTAGGTGGAAAACTTGCATTCAGTCCTTGTGTGGCAGATGATATTTTATCAATGGTAATATTAGAAGCACTAAATATTAACAAAGTCATAATTTTTGCAGATATAGAAGCATTCACTTTTTTCCCATCGTAAATTCTGAACACCTTACACAGCAAGACAAAGATTTTTGATAAATGTAATTACCAATTTTTTCATTCTGAAAATCACAGAGCAAAGAGTGGGAAAAATGTCATTCATATTAGTACCAAACCTCATAATTTCTAATCTCATAACAAAAAGAAGATACCAGGAGAAAAAAGACAGAATTCAGTCACTCTTCACAATGGTGCAGCAAAATGTGATGATGTCATATATGCTAGCTGGTTTAGCATTGGGAAACAAGGTTAGTGGCTATTTTTACTGCACCTGGTTAAATATATCATTTAATACATGTGTAGTTCACAAAACCTCATTATTTCTGGCAGTAATAACAGTGTATAACATTCTGAAATATTTTGTGTAAAATAATGCATTGAGCTGTTCCCAGTCATAAGAGAGATATTTCAGTAGATCTCGACATTTTTCTCAAGGTACCAGGACTCTATGAAAGAATTAATGCAAGAGCTGTAATTAATTTTCCTTTTTTCAAAACTAAATTAAACAGTACTTAATCAGTGGATGCCAGAATATAGACCCTCAAAGGACTTTGATATGATACAGATACTTAAAAATTGCAGAGGAGCAAGAGGAAACCTTTCTTTGTGGGATAAAATTAAGTCAAATTAATTATATGAGGACTGAAGTAAAATTGGCCCAATTGTTAACTCCTGCCCCCACATATTTGCAAAGAGGTATCAACTCAAGTCTCTGTTTATGCTTTCAATTGCACAAAAATATCTTTGGAATCTCTCCTTTCTCGTGTTTGATATTGCTGACTACAGTTTTTCAGAAAAGAAGAAGTGGTATTCAACAACAAAAAAAAATTTCTTGACCTACTTTCTGCAGAAAATATCAATTCTTTTCCCGTTTTTTAATGAAAAAGTGAAAATTACCAGATTTTAAAACTATTTGTATAAAATCACAGGCAGATTTGCTAATTTTTCTGTAGTCTGAAAATCTTAAGTAGCAAGAATTAAAGTTCCTGGTGACGTAAAACAAAAGGTCAGTGAAATACTGTTCTGCTCCAAGCCCTTTCATCCACTAGAGTAAGTGTGTCAGAAAAACCAGCATAGAAGTGTAAAATGTGAACTTCACATCCCACAGCAGGTATGGCCTCCCAGCCAAACACTCTTCTTCAGAGTCATACCTTAAAATTTTTATTTACTAATATGACAAATACAGGCTAAGAGGAGCTTGGAACCTGCTTATAAAATAATTGTCACTAAGTACTTCTTAATACCTGAATTTACAGCTATAGTAAATGAATGTCTCAGGTACTTATGAAAGACTGGCAGACTCTTCACATGACTCCTATATCTCCTTTGCATAGTATTTAATAACTGAAAGACATTTCAACATTCTCACAAGGTCACTATCATTATTTTGCTTAAAGAATGATAATATTTAACTCTTTAACATTTTCTTTATTTTCCCTTAATTTTTGCCATATCAGAGAGATTATTTCAGACGCAGATATTTTCTTACTCTTGGACAGATATAGACCAAGAGAGACCAGCTTATGGAAATATAACATCTATTTTTTCCTGAATTTTGGTCATGCATAAATGGGCCCCATTAGGCTGACATGTTGAAAAGACTTCCCAGAGTGCAGGGCTGAAGTTTATGATTTGCCTTACATTAACTCATTCACAAAGAAAAAATTAAAAGGAATCAGAAATACACAATGTCAAAAAAAAGTCTTTTTTAAAAATTTGTTTCATCTCCTTGCTG
The DNA here is from genome assembly GCA_034509185.1 of Euphonia xanthogaster. Lineage (NCBI taxonomy): Eukaryota > Metazoa > Chordata > Aves > Passeriformes > Fringillidae > Euphonia > Euphonia xanthogaster. The sequence goes on along the minus strand of JAYDZK010000202.1, from coordinate 54,347,079 downwards.
TAATAAAGCCTAAGGGCAATAATGCTATTTATTGTACAATACTTGGGAACACTTTGGGAAAGATTCATTTTATCATGCTTCTTCATTTTTGTGTTAAATACAAGGAAATAATATTCATCAGAAGCTAAAAGAAGAAAGAAATAATTTTTGTGAAAGTGAAAAGGACCTGTACAAAGTTTCCTGGATATTTAGGTAAGATTAAAAAGATTTGCACTAATACAAGATTCAAGACAATATTAGGCCATTACCTGAAAGAGTGTGTACCATTCTAATCACCTTTATACAGGCAGAGAATGAAGGATATCAACTATCTGTTGTCTACAAACCCTTTGGGGCATAAAAATATGAAAGAGGGAGCTAAACTGGAAGTCAGGGATAAAGCTGGCACAGGAACATAAGGATGTGAATCACACGTTAGTAAAACTGATCGTGAAATAAGAAGGTACCAAAATGATCAGATTTGCTGAAGAAGAAATTTGCTGAAACAGGAATTTGCTTCTTAATAGGCAAAAATTGTAAGCTTTTTGAAGATGAACAGAATTATGGAATAAAGTTGCATGTGACAGGCAAATCCTTTTCCTGTTTCTTGTGATCTTATGTACATATAATATGCAAATTCAGTTTAATGATATCCATACACAAAAGCAACATTGTATATCACTGTTCCATACTTTATTTCCAAATGGGTTCAGTTTATTAACTTGCATTTATAAATATTTATAGCACATATAACATGACTGACTTGACAAGAACAAAACAGATGGAGCATATCAAGTTGTAAATGTAGTGAGATGGCGAAAACATTAAACTCAACAGCACCTTGCCATTGAATTCAGGCTGGAGCAAGAATGAGGATCAGACTTCAAAGCATGGCAACAGTAGAAGAGCTGCACATGACTTTATAATAGTTCTCAACTATTTTAAAAGCCCTATCAAAGTGCAGGAGAACAGCAGTATTGCAGTGCTTTCAAAGGGCTGGGGTTCTGCTGGCAATTGGCCAGATGCTGTCATGGTGACAGAGCTACACTGTGTCACCTTCTCAAGCTCGTACACTGTTGTTCCTATCTGGAAGTCTCTCCATGTCTGTCTAGTTTATTGCCAAGATTTTCTGGGAGGAATCACTGCCATTTTTTTATGTGGGTAGGTATTCTGCCTCAGGACTGAAGTTGGCTTTCTTCACAGCAGTGCAGTGGTGCTGTGATAAGGGTCTGTAGGTAAAAGTGTTGAATATGCCCTGGTGACTCGGCTGCTCTTGAGCAGTGCTGGCACAGCCTGGAGGTTTTTTCTTTTTCTCATTATGCCACTGCTCCCAGCCAGTGAGCTGGGGTTGGGCAAGAACCTGGGGGTGAACACAGTTGAGGCAGCTGAGCTGAATTGAGCAATGGCATGATATGCTCTGCCATAAAAGCTAGGGAAAGGAGAAGGAAAGGGGAACATTTATGGTTGTGACATTTGTCTTTCTAAGTAATATGGCATGGTGAGGCCCTGCTTGCCAGGAAGTGTCTGGACATTTGCCTGACCATGGAAGTAGTGAATAAAGTCCTTAGTCTTCTTTGCTTGTGCATGCAACTTTCGCTTCACTTTTTGAACTTTCACATAAGCCTTCTCTCCCTCCTCTGAATTTCTCCCCAGAGGAGAGGGAGTGAGCGAGTGTCTGTGCAGGTGCTTGACTGTTGGGCAACATCAGCACACCCCAGAGGAGCAGAGAACAGTACTTGATATCTGTGTCAGAGAATCCACTGTAAGGTTAAATTACTCTGCTAAGTCACACTTGAAATACTTACTATACAGCAGTAAACTGACTTTCTAAATTATTTTAATGCCAAATAATGTGATTGTTCTCTTCAGCTCTGTAGTCCAGTTCCATTCTCAGGTATTTTCTACTATTTAATAATTCTTCTACAGGAAACAGAGAATACTGCTCAAAAATTTCAAAAGGAGGTGCAAAGTGTAAGTCATGGTACGTGTCTGTTCAGGAGAGATGGCAAAGTAATATTCTACAGTCTCAATTACCTTTACTCAAATGGGCCTTCCAAACACATTTGATGGGCCACACACAAAAGGAATTTTCTTCCTTTTCTTATTAGATAGCAAGAAAGTGGCCACAGGCCGTAGTAAGTGAAGTTGGGGGCTACCTCAGCTTCAGCTAGATGATATGTTCCCCATCCCTGGGCTCAGCATTTCCCCTGATACGTACCACAGGCTACCCATATGTTTCTTGGGCCATGTGGCTACCAGGTAGGACAGACACCAACAAATTGCAGAGGTATTAAGACAAAACTGTGTGATGGCTGTGTCATATAGGAGTCTTCTGTCTGGCCTTGAAAAATATGATTTTGTGGCTATATGGCAGCAAGTCAGCAAAAGCATCTGTACATTTACTTTATAAAGTAAAGCAAATATCTGTTCAGGAAAAATTTATTAATATATCCTGTAAGCATCCTATTCACAACAGCCTTTTGCTTTTGACATTCATGCTGTAAGCATTTTCTGGACTAACCTTACTAAATGTATTTTTAAATCCATTAAAAGTCTTAGCTTCAAGTTTTGCATGAAATATCAATAGTATTGATTCATGCTTTTTCTCCCCTCAGGGCATGGTTTAATTTCACATCAGTTTGTATAATGAAAAAAATGAGTGAATCTGCCAGAAATGAATGCTATAAAAATCAATTAAAACACCTTATCAGCAACAAGGATAGTCATATCCTTTTACTAATGAAGGAAGATATATTGCACCGTAGAAAATCAGAGTTAAGCTGATACCTGTGTCCACTAGCTGATTTTGTGCTTCAGCTGGCTAAAATGGTTTATGCAGATGTGTTTGAATTTAATTTGCCCACTATCAGCATTACATTAATGGAAGATTAAGTAGACAACTCACTTCGGTAGAATGAAAATTGAATTATAAAATTAAATAATAAAAAATATTTTTATCCCTTAGTGTTTTGCTAGGTATTTATTTTTGTTTCATCAGCATAAACCATTTGTACACTATGACTTCTACTTACAGCCAGGAAAATAAAATACATACACATATATATGTATATATGTATGTATATATAAATATATACATATATATAGAGATAGATACCCCAGAAATCTATTTGAAGAGAAGATACTTTATTTTCCTCAGAATGAAATCTTGCTCTTGAATAACCCTTGAGAGACTTGCCATTGAATTTGGTAGTGACAGGAGTTTACCCCATGAAATATACATAAAAATGTATTCCTCCTGTAGAATCAAAGAGAGGTTGGCTGGAAGGAGCTTGCAGCCCAAATTTCCACTTGATGTAGTATCACTTGTCTAGTCAAGTATTGAAAGCTTCCAAGGTTGACATTTTTACCCAATTCTCCATGGGTTACTTAGAGTGCTGTAGCATCAAAGTGGGTCTGTTTGTCTGACAGTCAAGACCTTTAACATTGGAAATGTACGTGAAGGACATTAGGTGGTTATCCCTTCTCAAACCCAGATCCTTCTTGTCCTCAGAGATTCAAGTTCTACATTTTTCAGTTTCAGTCTCTCTGTTTCTTTAACATGTGGATTACTGTTGTGATTGGAACACATTTTGTGATGTTGGTCTGTAACATGGCCCAGCACCATGGAACGTGGTGTACCATGTAGCATGGGAACACTGCCCAGCACCAGCACCCACTGTGTTGCCAAATACCAACACCACAAATGTCAATTAGGATTTCCCTAGGGTCTAGGAAAAGAATCTAAGTGTTGGTTATTATGCCTCCACCAACCTCTTTTACCTAGATTATGTGTAGCTGAGACTTGAAATTATATTCTGTTGGCTGGGACCTTGACAAGATTTTGGTTAAGAATGAATTTCCCTCTGGAGGTTTTCTGTATAATTCCAGAAGTTAATTTTCCTCTCATATAATGTGGTGTATCTTAAGCTGTCACTGATTTTTACCCCTACTTAAAAGGTTCTAAGTGAGAAAGGATCCCTAATTATATATATATATGTTCTAGATTGTTTGTCATGTTTTATCTATGTAAGGCAATGAACATTAATTTTTCAGTATAATGTGTGCTTTTATTAAATCTATAGCCAAAGCTTTTGAGAACTTACTTTTACTTGCTTTTAAAAATAAATGTTGAAGCTTTTATTCCCTTCTGCTGTAGCCTTTATGACCACTAATGCTCTAGACCTTTATTCTTTTAAATATAAGCTGCTAGTGTATCAAAGTGGAGGCCAATAGTGCACAAGAAGATAAGCTTTTACAGTGGCAATTCCAGAATTCTATTAAGTAAAATTATTAAGGATTTTAAAATAAATGGGCAATTTATCTTAGGCTAGGAGGTTTGTGCCAATTTCATTAAGGAAGAAATATACTTGGTAGTCCACCTTTATAGTTGCCATAAAATACTGCATTTTAAGATTTTTTAAAAACTTTTGAAGATGCAGATCATCTGTCAGAGGTATTTGCAAGACTACAATAGCAGATTTGACACAGTGTGTGAAAATCCCAGCAGAACCTGCTGACAACTGTTGATTATCTAATCCCAGCAGCCTGTCTGCCTCACATACAGCAGCAGTGAAGTATCACTGGATAACAAAAGCATCTGCATGGCTTTTGTCCCTTACTATGTCTTTGCACCTCCCATTCATTCCCTCAGGTGATCTATAAGACAATCATCCCAAATTGAATGTTTGGCAGTAAATCATGAATATGAATGTACTTAATGGAAGAAAGGGAGTTATGGAATTAAAAGGTAGACTTCTTATTTTTCTTTCCCCCTTTCTTTTCCAGCTGGTATAGCTCCTTAGAGTTTAAAATTGCTATAAACTATTACAAATATTTTTAGTGATCCCTGTATAACAGTCCATAGGACCCTCCTGTGTTATCCAGTGGTGTCTTGAAGGAAGAAAGTAGTTTTCTGCCAAATGGTTTTGGCTAAGTTTACCTCTTTGCTAAAAAGGAGCCACTTTGTGCAAATCTGTCCTGATTTGCACAAAGTAATATTCAGAAATATAATTAGCACATGTGCAAACAGCTATAAATTGGATTTATGGCTCTAAATGTTTGTCTATGAAGGCATGCAGATTGAATCTAGAGGATATCCTGGAATGGTGAAATTGTTTTTTATTATGAGAGTGCTGCTTCTTATGTTATGGATATTAATATGATCCTCCTTCTTTTCTGCATTTATAATTAGATAATAAAAGCTAAATAAAATTGCTGTCTGTATTCAGAATGTTTGGACTCATAACCAGGATTGAAAAATCTGTTTTGATTTCTGCATCTCTAAAGTCTGACAGTGAGTTAGAACCTGTAAGTGATTATACCTGCTTCTATCATTTCTGTGCATAAGGCTGGAATTATTGTGATGATAACCTGAATGCATCTGATATATCCTTGGCAAAGAAGTTTCAGTGAGTCCACCAGGATGTTTTTATCAGACAGATAATGACAAGCCTTTACTCTATTTTTTAAAAGGGCTTGTTGAACAAGAAGTAGATCATTTGTTGATAGATCATTAGGTTTCCCATTTTACAAACAGGACAACCCAAGCTAAGAAGCAGTGTATTTACAAAATACCATAGACCATCCATTGCTATTTTTTAGATGTTTTTTTCTTAAAGCCAAGATTCTCAGTTCCAGGATTTTTCAAGGTTTTTATTTAGATTTGCCTTTAAAGTTTCCACTGACAGTAGCACAGATCTGATTTGTAAGTTATGAACCTGTGTTTGACTATTTGTCAGTTTGTCAGCTTGAGACTACTGAAAAGAAGAATAACTCGGTTGAAAAATATGTGGAAAGAAGTAATTATGAAATAAGTTTCTAAAATGCCAAGAAAATATATTTAGGGTACATAAGTATGCAAGTATAATTGTCGTTATTATATAAAATGCTATGTTTCCAAACAGTTAGAAACTGCAGATTAATATAGGGAAGCTCAGAGATCAACTGTAAGTTTACATGATTAAACCAGCAATAAAAAAAGTGAGATTGGTAAGATGTTTCTGCTAGAAGCTATTGATGCAGCAGACTAAGTGTCTTTTGGAAGCAGACTAAATTTACAAAAAAAAAAAATTGGCTGAGATTTTGCTGATGTATTTGATAACATCTCAGAAAGAAACCTGGAAACCTGGCAGACAAAGGAACTCCTCAGAGTTTGCACTCTCCTTGACAACAGTTGACTCCAATACAGTTCTCTATGTGGGCAGTAGCAGACCCAGAGTGCCTCTTTCTTAGAATTACAGCATTTTAGAGAGAACAGAATAAGTTTTCCTGGTGCTGTTCTGAGTTACATGGTTAGCCAGACATAAAGTTCAGGGATTCAAGTGGCAAAATCCCCTTGCATATACTGAGTCCAAGCTAATGTGAAGATTAACTGTTGCCTAAATAAATATGAAAGACAGAAAATAATGTAAAAAAGGTGAAAGCAGTAAATACAATGTTAGGGTTAAAATGAAGCAAAATCTTTGAATGTGAACATTCTGGGATTATATTCAGTATGTTTAATTTTAGGAATAGTTACGATTGTTTTCTTATCAAAAACTCTAGTGAGACTAACAGCATGCTGGAATTAAATTCATCCTGTCTTGGTTGCTAATTTCCATTGAAATGCTTGAGAAACATAATACTGGTTTTAAAGACAGATAAAGAGGAGTTATTTGTCTGACCCAAAAGGCCTTAATTTATGCAATTTGATGGTTTACAAGTATTTAATCAAATCACATCTTTTTGTTAAAAGATACTGTATTTGCATTATAACATAAGTCTTACATCAGAAATATTTAAGTTTTAAAATGAGGGATTTATCTTATGACAAAACCAAGAGTGAATGCAGAGGGCCACTCATAAACACCTGTAGCAAATCTACATGTCTGAGAGACAGAGACTCAAAAATTCATAGAAAATGCAATTTCTTTTCAGCATACAGAATAAAAAAAATCAACAAATTCAACTTCCTTAGGGGCTACTTGCTTACACGGAGCCAAACCCTCTCTAAAATTCCACCTTCTGCATAGTATATTCAGCAGAAGAACTCAGCAATTCAGTCAAGGTCCACATGCAGTAACCTGCAAGTGTGATAGCCTGCTATCTTTGGAAAAGCCAAGAATGAGAAGGTTTTTAATGTAGGTTTGTACAGCAAACTAATACGTGAAGCACATATTAAAGAAGTAGGAAGCTTATGTTTCCATCCTCTGCATGAGGAGAATGAAACCCCTGTCTACTGTTTCCTGGAAGATTACCCAGACTTTCAAACCATAGGGTTTTTCTGGGCTTTTTACCGAGATTGTGCCAAAGGCATGAAAACAAAAGACTCATTAAGCACAGATGAGAACCTTCTTGTACCATTAAGCTGCAGCATTTTTCACCTTGAAGAATAGATCCTCCTGTTCTGGTTTCTGAAGGAAAAACAGTTTGTGTACTTTAAATCAAGAATCTCTAACCATTAAACTGTTAAATAAAGGGCATTTGAAATTAGATGGCAGTTCTGGGTTTTTTGAGGACTTCAGGATTGAATTAAGACCAAGTACCAAATCTTCCTACCTCTGTCTTCTAATAGGTGATAGATACCAGCAGATCATCAGCAAATATCTTTGAGGGTTTGTCATAACACAAAGCAGTAAATTACTAGTGATTCAGAGATGGTCCTTATATTTTCTCATGCCACAAAAAATTTATTAGTGTATTAAAAGAGATCTATAGAGCTAGTTTCTTAGCAGGGATATATTAATTTAAACCTGAATTAATGGTTATTTCATACTTTTTGAATGAAAACTGCAGTGATTTCCCCATTTATTGGCAACTTTAATGGATGTTCCTAATTAAATTGCAGTATGACTAATAGATATTTGAATACAGATGTAAGAGGCTTACAAATATTGTCCGTTTTCTGCTTTATTAAAATATGGCATGGTTTTGGCATTACTTCATTTCAATTTTACTGACCAAGGCTTAGGAAGTACTCTGCTGGAAATGATGAAAGATGGAGGCTTGAGACTTCTTACTGAATTAAATTAAGAGAGTTTCAGTGTCCTGTTCAGTGTCCAGATCCCAAGTTCACTCCAAGATCAACTGTTCTACAATAAAATAACTTATGAATTCCACTTCTTGCAAATGTCCAAAATTTCTCTTGGTTTTGTCTTTCAGTCTCAGAAAGTAAAATATCTTTCATTCATTTTCAATTATTTCAAACCTCTTTATTAGCATTATAAATAAATAAATAAATAATAAATAAATAAATACTTTAAAACAAAGCATTTATTAATGCTTTAAAAGAAAAGAAAAAGCAACACAGCACAAAACAGACATATTCCTTCAAGAACAGACAAATCCTAACTGCTGAAAACACAGTTTTAGCAGCAGCTGGTTTTTGAATGTCTGACAGAGTGCAAGTTTTAAGCCAGACACCTAGAGATAGCAAAAGATTAAATTAGATACGTTCCCTTCCAGCAGTTTTGGGATTTAAAGTGTCACTATACTTTGGTTGATTTAGATCCTCAAATTGCTGTCTTTTGGAGATTTTCTTCTCAGAACAGTGTCTAATCCCCACTTCTCCCTAATCCTTCCTACAGCTCCTTTGTATTGTCTAAGGAATTTCCATGTGCTTAGGTCCATGATTTTTATTAAGATCTTTCCAAAGCACAGGGGACCTTTTGAATGCAAACCCAATTTACAATGTTTGTGTTCAGCTGCATGGAAATTCACCTAAGCCAGCCAGTAGGAAAAATTGCAATGGAAGATTCCAGTAGCTTTCATTATTTTCATTAATCTTATTAAAGAAAAACATGTCAATATGGTTTCTTTACCTCTTAATGTTTTTGACAAATCTGACATACTCTGCAAAAGACTAAATGATGGTCTGGCTGCTGCAAATCAGCCGCACACCACTGGATAATTTAATTCAGCTGAATGGTTGTATGTGTGTACTGAGGCTGTTACTCCTGTACAGTGGTTTTCTCATACCCAAGGTTGACAGTTTTGCAGTAAGAGGGACCCAAAACACAGAATAAATAAACATCTCAGTTGGGACTGTGGGGTTTTGCAGTGTAGGGGCTATTTCTAGTTTGAGCTCTCAAATAACTTTTCTTTTTTGACTTATGTCAGTGATGTTAAATGGGTCAGCAGGCTGTTGAGGTGGTAAAATTATGACAGACTATCTTATGACTTTATCATAGTGAAAATTGATTGCAAATTTTAGCTTGATAAAGTAAACATCTCAGACAGAAAGGACCAGTGTCTCTTTTCTTTTCTATTTGGTTCTGTAATGAAAGCTCCAGTTCCCACTAATATAAAACATTGTCTAGGTCAGCAGGATTCCCAGGAGAAGATCTGACAAACAGTTCGCTCACTCTGCTATGGGGCAGATTCCCAACACATCAGAATTGTCTGATACATGCGACAAAAGCTGACATTTCTAGTCCTTCTTCATATAGCTCAGGGCAGAAGAGGCCTTTGAATGGTCCCGTCCCTAAACTCCCCAGTCTTCTGTGCCAAGGGAACCTTTTGTGCTGTTGTCTCTGTTTCAAGTGATGGTTTGCTGCTAAGCTGCAGGCAGCACTGTACATCCCCCTATCTCCACCTGTTCCCAGAGGATGGTAGGAAAAATGCTCTTGCAGCCACTGCAGTTCTGCTTTGATCTGTTGGCAAGAACACTCCTCACCTCACCTTGGCAGCCCAGGGAGCTCCCTCTTGCTTGATCTCCCTCCATGTTTGGATGCAATGAAATGCCTGCTGACACGAGGTGTGTGCCTGAGGTGTGATGACCTGGAGTGACATACAGACAAGTATGCTCTGAGAGGAGCAGTTTAGCCTCCTATCCAGATATATCCTGGCTTCCCCTTCACCAATTAAACACAGGTAAATCTATAATTCTTCACATAACTTCCAAGGACTAAGGAAAGTATGTGATCTTTACTCTTGTCAAAATTTTTTAGGGTAGGTGCAAAACATGCCATTTATTTCTTTAGAAAGATAATTAAACTAGCAGGGAAAAAATGCTTAATGTGGTAGCCAGTGCAGAAACTGTTCTATCACCCTGCTACTCAGATTTCCCATTTTAAAAATCTTGACGTGTCTGTAAATCAATGAGCTATTTTTGTTTGTTTACCTGATCATAAGCTGGTGAAACTGAATATATTTATAAATGCCAATATCTCCTGTATTAGGAGCAGCAAGTTCAGTACAAAGCACACCTGAGCCCTCTAAATTTTGTCAGATATTTATGTCATTTCATTATCTAAGTTTTCAGATATTTCACCTCAGTTTCAGTTTCTTAATGAAAAACAGTCATTTCTCCTGGTGTTTTGATTTAGTATTTTACTGAATTTCATACTTATTTATTTGTAAAATAAAATCTCTGTTTTGTTACATCTCCTCTCAACTCAAAAGAGAATTTTTTTTTCAGAAGGTTATGCTAATATTGCTGTCTATATAACTGAAGAATTTAACAATTGATGGACCTAAACTAGGACATCAAGTTGTTGATTCTTTGTATTTTAAATCCATGAAGATGCAGTGCATATTTTAATCAAAACTATGCAGAATTAAACATAGATTTTTGTAATGATTACTTCATCTTATGTCATTCTTTCCCTTAAATATAAGTGTAAGCAAAGTTAAAACAAAAGAAAAGTTACTCCTGGGAAATCAGCACGATTCATATATTCAAAGTTTATTTTCAAGAAATAAATGGATATTTTGAGACAATTTTATACAGGTAGCCTGTTCAAGCCTGGGAGAATGACTGGAGCTAGACAACAGCTTCCCCTTGGCACAGCCAAACTATCTGAGTTATTCAGTGGAGCAGAAAGGTGCTGGATTGCTTCAGTTGCTGGTTGCTGGTGGAAGATCACTTGGACACAAAGCAGGATGTGTGAAAAGCAGGCGCAGAGACAGTTTGGAGTGAAAGCCCTATCTCAGGGAATTTCAGTACAGGGTAAAGACATTTTGGAAGAGGAGCCTATTAACTCCTTTGCAAGATCTGGTTTCTAGGATTAGCTTTTTGTCTTCTCGGTGGCACACCTGCACATACTCTCCTCAGGCACTGACACACACACACTGGAGCGTGCACATGCGTTCACGCGGCAGAACCTCCTAAAGACCTTGTTGGACTGCAGCACATCTAGGTACAGAGATTTGAATGAGGGCAATTTCTTTTCTTGAAATGGATTAACTCCCTGCCCAAAGCATTATTTTTATTATTTCTTTAACAGCCTGGGCTAGCTCCAAGCCCTGTATCCCACAAGCTTTGAGGCTTTCTTTATCTTACCTGATTTTTTCCCACAAAAAGGGGAATGTGCCAGCATCTAGCTACAGCATGTTGTAAGCAGTTCTCAATTCCTCCTCCTGCAAGATTCCTGCAGCTGACATCTTCTCTACATCCTGCTTTGAATTCTATTCCAGCCAGCCCACACTGTACCCAGCATGACATAAGATGTTGCAGTAGTCCTCTCGTTTCTCTACTGTAAAAATTCTTCACCTTCTCTGCTTTCTGACAGTTTGCCCTTGCTCTGACTCCTGTCTTCTCATAGTGCAATGTCACAGCCTGCCAAAGATGGTGTGCCAAGAAAGAAGAGCACATCTGCTTCCACATCCTGGCTAGGTCAGCACAAAGAGAATTGATTTAATAAAATTTATTTCTGGAGATTCTACCTTTCCTGATCTAATATAATCAAATCAACTTGTGAAATAATCCCTAAACTGGCTATTTTTTCTTCAATGCTTGATACCATAACACGAGTTAGTTCTCAGTTCTTCCTGATATGGATTAAAAACACACTAACTAAAATATATCTTAATGCACTTTAGAATTGAATTAATATTATCTCTAACTGGTTAAAAATTACAGCTGGATTTTGAAGTGCTCGTATTACTTAACAAGTCTATAGTCAAGAACAAGACTCAGTATTTGAGTCTTGGGTGAAATAGTTTTCACCCAAGCAGTCTTTTATTCCCACCAACAGAGTTAGAGCAAGTCCTAATACTCTAGAAAATTCTACCCTTTGCCTTTATACAGTAATAAAGGCTTGATGGCTTTTTATATGGAGTTTATATCAGCTGAGTAAGAGGCAGCTGGGGTTTGTCTGGTAATAAGAGTTAGAATTCATAACCACGGGTAGGCAAATGAACACAATAAATTATAATGCCAAATAAAATTGTCAAGATGCATTTTTGGAAACTCAGTGAGTTTTCAAAAAAGTTTTCTTTACTTTTCACAGTGATTAGATATGACTGGTACAGAAAAAACAGCAGGCAGAAAATGAAGGTACTAATTGTGAGTGCCTGGGCAGCTACAGAAATTACCAATAAATTTGTGTTCACTGGATAGGAAAGGAATACAGAGTGTCCTGAGGGGGGAGTGAAGTCTCACTGCACAGTACAAAACTGCAGGTTAGGGACAGTGTTCATGAGTTAGAGGAAGAAGCTTGCTGAAGCACCAGTAAAGATAAACCCTGGAAAACCATTGGCAAACTACATGTTTGAGCTTTATATTTTAGCTAGTTTTTATTTTGATTATTTATTAGATTGAGTGATTACACTGAGTTAGAAGACACACAGCACCACTGTTAATTCTGAACTTCTGTTCTTACAGATTCTCAACAAGTGTGGTAACCCTACTTTGAATTGAGTTCACCTGCAAAGGTCCCTAAGATGAGGCAAGCAGGGAATGTTCAAGAAACTGGTGCTGAGGGAGAAGAAAATTTCCATTCAAAGGAAGCATCCTGTGCTACCTGTACTCTGCCTGCATCCCAGGATGGGGTTGTGTCTGCTGAAGTGTATGGCACAGCATTGCATGCAGCAGTGTCACAGGATTTAACTTGAAATGATACCATTGTATAGCACAGAAGTTAATCTGATACAGGAAAAGATTTTTGTCATTACTTATTTGTAATTTAAGGACTACTGAAACTTAATTCACCTGATACCCAGAACCTTGATAGCAATGAGATCAGCATAATTTCTCAAAATATGGCTCCAGGATAGTGAAGCATCATGTAAAATTTCTTAGGAGCTCTTTGCCACTGTGCTCTCACAGAGGGGCTGTATAAGCCAGTGACTAACTAATGAGGGTTTTGATGCAGTTCATCTTGTAGACATTCCAAATTACCTACCAAAAATCTTTAATTCCACTGACTGAAGCAGTTACTGATTTCTGAGCATGTGATACTCAATCATGTGGCCTTGCTGCATCTATTCCCATTGACTATATGACAAATTCCTCACCAAACAACTTTCAGAGGCAAAACCATTTTGGCAGTGGAGATACTTACGTGGAGTAATGTTGCTTTGGGTATATTTTTGAGGATGAACTTTGAAGTGCATCCATTCCTTTGAATGAAACATTTCTGCCTGTAAGGTGTAAAATGGTGTTAAGGTGACCTCCAAGAAATCAAGAATCTGGATAGTTGAAATGGGTAGGATATACTGTGTATGGAAGAGCAAGTTATATAACAAAATGACCTAGGCCTGAGTAGGTTATTCTAGAGCCCACAGACACATGCTCTTATACTTGCTGTGTATTTCTCTGTTGGTTTGTACACATATGTTATACACATATGGAATCATTAAAATAGCCCTTCATGGCTAATACAGGGATAAGGATCAAGCAAATTCATAAAACACAGACCAGAGTTTTTCTAGTTATTTCTAGGAAATTAATTATCTTCCTTAAATTTAGATCTTCATTGAGAGAGTCACTTTTTATTGTCAATGGAAAACACCTGAGAAAGATTTGGCCCATAGAAGGGTCAAATCATCTTCTGGAGAAACTTGATCCACTTTCCACTGAAGATGGCTTATTCTGTCAATTATATAAGAAGTCCAGAGCAACTATGCTCCTGGAAACCTCAATTAGATACCTAAAATTTGCCAGAGTAAAATGGCCCCAGGAAAATGGTTCCAAAAACTTCAAATGCACCAGGCTGTGTTGTAATTCAGTTAACAGACTTTCAAATTAGCCAGGAAATGTGATCAAAGCATCACATTAAGGCACTATTAAGAGGAATACACTTTGATCATGACTAATGAGGTGCAAAATCAGGAAAAAAAGAAGTAAAAACTTCTGTGGAATAAAAAGATAATTAAATGTAAAAATTAATCTCCCTCCATACTGTCTTATTGACATGGCAGAGGTTAATATCAGTGCATATTTAGGCAGACCTTATTATCTAATGCTCTAACCAGTTCTTTTCATGAAAGCTGAGGGTTCTTGTGCTGAGAGTAAAAAGGATTAAACATAAAAATGCTAGGTTATAAATGGGTGGCTCTAATGTATTTTTTCCATACCATTTCAGGACTCAAGTAGGAATTCTAAATTCCAGCCTTTGGAAAAATTTTTGAGGCTGTGCTAATGTATGGGAAGACTAGAACTAACCAAATATTCAATAGATTAAGCTCTGTATATCTCTCTGTGAGAGGTCAAATGAAAGTTCCATTTATTGGCAGAAAACCAGAAAAACACAAGTTAGTTGTTTTTCTCTACTAAAATAAAGGGTACTTTTAATTTTTAGATTTTTCATTCATTTGCCAGATATTACAAGGCCTCTGCCTTATTGATAAAGAATCTGAGGTTGGTGTGGTTTGTACTGCAAAAAAGTATATCCATGCTACTGCACATGAAGGAGGCCTCTATGCTCCACGCTCTGCTGATCTGCACAATAAATATGTGTGATAGTAAAGTTAGATCTAAAGTGAATTTAAAAGCTGTGAATTTATCATCATTTATCTTCAGCTTTTATTGATCTAAAAAAGACTGTGCTATCAAAAAAAAGGAAAAACAAAATGTCATAAATAATGTGAATCAATACTTCTGATGTGTCACAAGTCACAGCTGTTGGTAGTATGAAAAATAATAATTGTGACACAAACTCTACTCAGGGTCTTTGATGAAATTTCAACCAAGCTGCAGCAGCTGGTGAGGATACACATTTTTGTAAGCAGTGCAGCAAACTTTATACTCTGTTTCCCTACCATCAGCTACATCTAGCAGCAACAATGTTGTGTAAATAATATATTATTGAATAGCATGTAATTCTGTTGCATAAGTGTGCTATGCTACCTTGAGTGGGTATGGTGTAGTACACCTAAATGTAGTGGGATATAGTATGAATATATTATTATCCTGTGACTATATTATATAGCTATATAGTACATACATTATTACATGGTATTAGTAAAATTTTATTATAATATGCACTATAAAAGCCAGATTCGCTAAGATTTATGTCACTTTTTAGTAATAGGCATATGGTGAGCTAAAATGCTATGTGGAGTCTATAACCTGAATATGATACACTGACCACTTCATTATTGAATTAGTACATTTATATTTTTAAAATCCAAAGATCTCAGTAAGAACTATGCCTTTCATACTGTGACTACTAAAGCTAGGGAAATTGTCAGTTTTGTTGCATAGTTAGAACTCAGTTTATACCCCCTATGAATGTCATCCATGGCATTGTGTTCTTCTGTCTTTTCTCATGGATGAATGATGGGCCTTATATTGAAAGAAAAGAGAACAAAACCAAACATGTTTGTAAGTGTGGTAAATGGAAATGCTTCTAAAGTATGAATTGGAATTACCCTGAAGTAGAACATATTGCCAAAATGGAAGGGTTGATAGCTAGATACTCCTGTAGGTAACTATGGAATCAATGCTGCCATTCCCTATCAAGAACTAGGAGAGGCACATCACACCTTCTGCTTTCCTCCTCTCCTGCACCTCAGAAAGAAAGGCTGATAAACCCATTCTGGTCATGCTTTCTGCTTTTGTTAACAAAGAGGTTCTTCAGGCTGGAGGCATCATCCTTACATTTGCATTCTCTCTCTTTAAAGAGTCTCTCTGTGTACAGTTACTCTCACTTTTAACAAGATATTGGAATATTTCTGAAATCTAAGTTAGACTAAAAAGTCTGTCTTCTTAATTGCATCTATATAATAGGAGTTGTATTAGCCTCTCTTCATTGTTCAGTGTTCCCTTTGGTTACCCATAGATAGTAAACTGTTCTTATCCTTTCACATGGACTCCAGCAGCTAGAATATACACCTTTAATCCTGAAACTGTCTCTGTTTTAAGCTGCTTTATCAAATGGAAAAGAAAGATTATTTACTAAAACACTGGGCTTTTTGGTAAGGCAATAAATAAAACATCAAAATTACTGCATTAATTGACTAAAGCAGCAGCTGGTTCCAAGTTACCAATGAATTCCTCATTTCTTATTAAAATGTGTTGTGGAGCAGATTCTTTTTAAAAAAGCAGACAAGTAAAAACCAATTAGTATTTGTTTTTAATGCTGATCAGCATGTCTAATAACTGTTGATAGCATTTCCATGACATTTTTTTTTCAGTATTTTTAAATTAATAGATTTCTCTTTGGCCACATAGTTTATGATTGACAGATGGTGGCTGTGCAATGTATTTTGGAACAAGTGCAGCTGACAGACTGTAGGTGGGTAGTATATTGAGCTGGCCAATCTCAGCATTCTGTCCACATGTAAATAGCACAGTTTATTAGGTGATTTTTTTTGTTGCTGTCTTGTCATTGAAAATACAATTAAATACTCTGAGTACAGAAATTAAAAAAAAAAAAAAGACTTCAGATAAAATGTGCCCACTTGCCTGACCAAGTGTGGAGCTAACAGAAACATGTTGATTTAGATAACTGAGGATGTGACCACTAGTGCATGTATCTGGAGTCACAGAAAGATATAAAGAAACTCTATTGCATTTGTAAAGATTTAGCACTTTGTCTTCTCTATACAGAATGAATGGGATGTTCTATTGGTTTTATCCATCAGCTTGAAAAAAATGTATCTTGTGACTAGACTCTGCAAGATGCTCTCAAAACATGAATAAACCTGGATTTTTATTGCAAGAGCACCAACAGGCTATCAGAAAGTAAAAAATGTGCTGGAGAGCATTTAAAGCTTGGGAAAAAAAATGTTATCTCAAGTTCTGCTTCTGATCAGGAGCAAAAACCAAGATAGTTTTTCACATACCCCAACCAAAGGCTTCATTGTACTTAAAGATGAGTAAAGCTTTAGAAAAAACAGAGACAGAATTTTAAGGGATTCTAATTTATATGAATTTAATTTCTTATATACAAACCAGAATGTGCATATTTGGTGATAATTCTCATTTTAATCAAACTACAGCCTACCTGTCTGTAACAGGGTTGTCTGCCTCGTAAGATCCAAAAGCTCCATCAGTCCTGTTCAGCTGCCCCATCTAACCAATGCATGCTGTAAGAGGAAGAAGGCAGGTCCTGTCAGAGCCTGGGTGAAAAGAGAGGGGCCAAATTAGGGAGCAGCTGAGGGGCTGGAGACCATCTGGCAAGGAATGAAGGAAGAAACGTGTTGTATTGCAGGAGTTGACCTGTTTTTGAAAGAAACTTGAAGGTATGTGTGCAATAGCTGGCTAGATTCTCTGTGGGTTATGAGGTCTTGAGCAACCTATTTGTGCTACTTCACTACTGATCCTGAGAGATGAAACCAGGCATTAAATGGCTTGTGGGTAGTTGGAAGATGATGAAAATCTCTAGACATTTTGTATACAATCTGTCTGGAGCTAGTCATATGCCATGCTGTTCTGAGGTAGACTACTGCCATATGGTGTTCTGGAAGATGTGGCTGCCATACACAATGAAACAGGTGAAAAATGTCCCCATTTGATGTTGGTTGCAATGAACAATGTCTCTGCATGCACCACTATAACTGGAGCACAATCTAACAGCAATAAGCAATGGCCTCACTATTTACCGTGATGATGATGATGATTAATGTCAATGTTTTAACTTTTTTCATTCCAGATAAAAGCTTGTGATTCACTTCTTCTCTTGCACAATTAGATCAAGGCTATCATATAATTTACTGAGTTCATCAAATTCACCATGTACATAAAGAAATTGTCATGGTACTTCCTTCTTTCAGTCAAATACAAAATGTCCAGGAAATATGGCTGAAAGCAATGACATTGATGGCCAAATATGTTTCATAATTGCTTATTTTTTCTGATTGTAATGATAACAGCTTTTTCTGAAAAGCACTGACGCTTTAATAGATTAAATAATCCATGGCAGATATCTCTTTTGACTTAACCACCTGCAATGACCCCAGCATTTGAAAGAATCCTTATGATGCAGATGCAAAATACCATGGTTGATCCTTTCCTTTGGAGATGTATTGAACAGAAACTTATGCCTAGGGAACAAGCAGGGCACAGCTTGCTTTTGTATTGATCTTAACACTGAGATTACCATGGCAATTCTCCAGAAGATGATGTAGGTGTGACTTGCTATGTTTACAGATATCTGGGCTTAGCTAGGTCTTGAGATGTCTCCGTAAAGAATATCATGGATGTATACATCTCTGTAAATTGGTATTATGCAAATATTAAGTAATTTCAGTAATGTCTTTTTTTTCCTATAAATATCACAATGTTAGGAAGAGAAAAATATTTACTGGGGCACTGAACAAGGAAGCTTTTATTTGAACAGTGCTTGTCTGAAATTTGATAAAGCAAAGAAAGGGAGAGAAAAAAATCTGTGTATCACTGTCACATACATAAACAATGAAGGGCAATGAAAACCACAGGTGAGAGTAGCTAACTGCAAAAGGATGGGTGGGTAGAAACCAGAAGGTTGAGATTAGGAGTAATTACAAGCTCAATGATTAAGCTTTTTAACCAGAAATGGGGAAGGGAGACACTTTCAGAACAGCAAACTACAATGTTATAAATGTACATGGGAGGAAGGAGACAGTTCTTTTCAGGACACTCATATGTTTTTTTTCCTTAAAGGAAAGTCATAATATTTTTGAACAGTTATGCAAAGAAAGACAACAATCATATTTGTTTTAGCAATGTATGTCTAGAGGTGTATGTGTTTGTGAAGAGCTTAAGAGACAGCAATGGGGAACTGAATTGTTTGTGAGAGTTTATTAAAGCAATGCTTTGTTGAGAAGGAGAGAGGAGATACAAAGGTTTGGAAGTTATTAAGGTTCACTTTTAAAGAAAAAATATATTAAAATCTGTATCTAAAATGAATGGCTTTTCAGAGCCAAATCTTTAGGAGAGATCTAGTGGTAGTTACACAAATAGACATTAAAGGAAAGAGCTGGCATTTCCCTTGAGCGTAGAGGATGACCATTGGCATTTCAGAAGTGTTAATTATCCTGAGTTCTGCTGGATGAAACTGCTGTGGAATGAACCTCTCCTAATGAATTGAAGTTACACATTTTGCCTGATTACTTCTTTTATCTAATTTTATGCCTTGTTTAGAAGTCTGCCCCTTCCTTGTTGTACCTCACTATATGTAGTTTTTAATTTGTAGTACTGTACCGTGGTGTTATCAATGCTGTGAGTGAATAAATAGCTGGAATTTGGAGTAAGATCAGTTATTTATTCTGACCAAATGAGTTGTGTGAGCTCCATTCTCATTGTAGCTCTCTGAATCCCAGACTACATGTAGAGGTAAGCTCTTCTGTAACTACCAATGCTCAGACTCAGGCTGGGATATGGCAATTATGCCATGATTTTCTTTCCCTTCCCTCCTTCTTTATCACCTGGCACAAAGTCTGCAAGGCAAGCTGATCTTATGATCCATGCTTGTGGATAACTGGGAAAGTATCTCTGAAATATGTTTCAAGAAATTTCTTGCTGCGAGAGAACTTGCCCTCAACTTATGCTTTTTGCACCATAATGGCTTCAAAAAATAGTTGTTTAAAATGGTTGAGAAAAATGGTTGTTTAAAATTTCAAATTGAAAAATTCACTGCACAAAAAGTGAAGTTTTTTTGGATACAAAAATGCTATTTCAGAAAGTTCCGTTCAAAATCAATTTGAATACTAAGGGATTCAAGGAAGATTATATAGAACAGAAGGATTTGACACTTTAAATTGAGTACTCGCCAGACAACTTCTAAAGTAAATCAACTTGACAGGCTCTTTAAAAAAGGAAAATGAATGCTTGCATATTAATGAGGAGCATATTAGAATATTTTCTTTTAGACAATAGAATTTTTCTACCTGAAAACAAACAGCAGTGAGAGATATAACAGCTGGTATGGGAATTGTTAGCATTCTTAACTTACAGCTGCTGGCTAATGGCTCCTTGTGTAATGTGTGAATGAGTATACCTAAAGGGTCATAAACCTCAGGAAATTCCCCAGATACTCAATAGTGAAAGGGAAAATCATGTCTGTTTTTCCAGAAAAGTTGTTTTGCTGTTCCTTAATGTTAGGAAAAGTTCTATCATGCGGGTTAAACAGCTTGGGTATGGTATTCCTGCTTCTGGTCCTGCCAGTTGACTGAAGCTCACAACAGTGCCTCAAGAAGACTTTGAGGTCAGGTCACTCAAATCTTTATATAATAATTTAACGGTTGGATTCAGTAAATAAATGCTAAGGATAAGATGGTGCTGACCATCAGAACAAACAGTGATGCAAGCAGCATGTACTAGTGCAACTATACTGCTTGTTTACCGAAGTACAAGAAAAGGTTTCTTGTCACTCACCTAGTGTAATTAAATTATTATGACCCGTGTGGTGTTTTTATAGTTACTGAATGTATCCAGATGTGGAAACCTCCACTTGTCTTGACAGCCTTTGGGAAGAATTACTTTGGAAAATATTTTCTTTGGAAAGTATTACTTCAATAAGAAGTATTGGAAAGGACTTAATGATCTTGACAGTTATGTTACCGATCAAATGTTCACTGAAGTGAACTGTGGAAAGATTTCATTAATTTTATGATGCTTGAACCAGCCCTGAGTCTTTTTGTTTGCATATTAGACTTCTCAAACCAGGAGTCAAACAAGGTATTTCAACTACAGACACCAACACATCATGACTGTTTGAAGGAAATGCCTCCAGCATCACACAACTAAACACTTAGCTTTGATGATCATCTTCTGCTTTTCTGGCAGCTCAGC
Source organism: Euphonia xanthogaster (assembly GCA_034509185.1). Classification (NCBI taxonomy): domain Eukaryota; kingdom Metazoa; phylum Chordata; class Aves; order Passeriformes; family Fringillidae; genus Euphonia; species Euphonia xanthogaster. The sequence goes on along the minus strand of JAYDZK010000202.1, from coordinate 54,326,183 downwards.
TACCTTTGGTAGGTGACAGAGAAGGCACCCTGTATCTAAATTGGCATGCTTAGGAAGTGCTCAAGAGCTTTCTGTGCTTTATTTCTCCCTGATCATGGATATCCTTTCCTTAGACATCTTATTCAGATTGTGGATTGAACAAGAAATCTTAGTTCTAAGCTTGACACTGATGCATGACTGTAGACACTGCAAAAGGCTAATTACTTCTGACAATTATCCCAAGTGCCTTGTACAGTAATCAAACAGGAATACTGTGCTAATACTGTAAATGGAGCAAAGGTCTCCTGAGTCTGAGTCTTAACTGCAAGAATTTTTCTATTGATAGGGGGAACTTTCTGCACTTGAACATATAAATGATGATTTTATAATGGTTTTCACTTAATCAAAACCAATTTGTCATTGGAGTTTTTTAATCATAAAGGTCAAAAGCTTTTCATATGCTTTCTATTATTATTTCAGTCTCTAACAGAATTTATTACTGAATATGTGTCTCTTACAAAATGAGATATGAACCATAAATTATATTTGACAATTCTTTGTGTATTTCTGAATAAAACAACAAATCTGAGATCTGATATAAGGGGAGTACAGGGCAGACCTGAACAAAAATCTGCTAGACAAAGACAAATTAGCCAGACAGAGAGAAAGGGAAGACAGTCAAATGCCCTGAAAATATACTCTTAACTCCATTATTTAAATGTTTTCATGCAATTATAAGATGCATTGTACATGTGTTTTTAGACATCATCAGCCAAAATGGATGGCAGGTGATTAAAATATTTCAAATTAGGCAGAGCAAGGCTTCATGTCTTTCTTGTGGTGTCTGAATATGTCGACAGAAGTCTAAATTACAGTCTGTTTCAAGGTGGCTGCATTTGAGACATCACACAAGTTTATAAATCTCAAATTGCCGTGACCCAATTCATCAATACCTCTCTTTGCTTCTTACTGTGTTTCAACTCCTTTTTCTTGCATATATAGGACTGGAAAAAAAAATGGAAACAAAAAAAATTTACCCTTTTTATCCATTTTATGTATCTTTGGTATTTGTGAAATCAAGAAGGTAACCTGGCTTTTGGAAAATATGCTGAACGTGGTATGTAATAGATCACATACCTGAAATGTTATTTTCCATTGCTTTGTGCCTGAGTGTGTTTATTTTTTAAGCCAGAAAACAACAGTACAAACTTTCATATAGTGATGAAAATTTTGAAGTAAGCTTGAAGGACAGTAAATCAGTGATTTGCATGTTAAAGCACAGGCTCCATAACATATTAGGAATGATGAAGGCCCATACCACTTAGCTGTGTGCTTCCATGATTGGACTGGGGGTTTGGCTGCCTCAGTTCAGTGGGAGATGTTTCTCTTCACTCTGAGTCTCAAGAGACTCGCATCACAGAGCAAGCTGGTGGATATCTCAGAGTTTCAGAAAAGCTTGATTAGCTTTGGGAACATTGAGAAACGCTTCCCCATCCCACTCTGGTTCTGCTCAGTGCTGCAGATTTCCTTTCATGTACTCACAGATGTGTTACTCACAGCAGTGTCTGTTCCCAAGAGGAGGGGATAGCTACACCCCCATTTTCAGTCGATTCCCCAAGGTATGAAAGACACAGAGATAACTCCAAAGTGATCCAAAGAGGCAGACATTTACCAATAGGATGGGAAATGCTGGATAACTACAGTCAGGACTACTCTGGGTACTGGAGCTGCAAAGTGGAATTTGGGTGAGAAAGCAAAGGTTGGAAGAGACACCAGCATGCCTTGGAAATGTGTCCAGTGATAGCTGCAGTCTCTGCTAAGAGTCCTTTCAATGAAGAGCAGCATGTACAGCATCCTTTCAGGTAATAACCTAACAGGTGGCAAATCAAAGACCTGTATGAAGGGGCAGAGAGAATTCCAGAGGGAAAATGAGCATCATGCAGCACAAGAGGTGTGGGAATGAGCTGGGAGAAACCAGGCAAGCAAGCAAGTTTCCTTTTTGTTAATGGAGCTCTGGATTTTAAAGCACAGTGGAATAGTTGATTTGGCATCATCAAATTATTTATGTGCTTGGAGATGTGATTTTTTGCAGGCATGAATGGGAAGCTGCTTTGGCAGATCTGGTTGCTTACTGAGAAATCTTTAATTCTCTTTGTGAGATCTGTGTGCTCTGTGTTGTGTTTACCAACGTTGTTTTTGCATCTTTGACAGACTTTGTGTACTCTGTGTGTTACCACAGATGTCTAATTGAGCAAGAGGAGGGACAGGGAGGGTGTAAAGGTTTGCTGGGGTGTTATGTGCCTTACATCAAGCAGAACAGAACTTTCTCCCTTGGCAAGCAGTTCTTCTGCTGAAGTGCAGATAAATAGCAGATGGGGACTTACTTTTTTGGCTCACATTTTTTGTTTTGAAATGTGTTGAAACATTTTATGAGGAGGACATGGTGCCATCCAGAATTTCTCTCAACCTTGCCTCATTTGTTTGACTAGATATGCGCCTTAGCTATAGATTTACCCAGGAAATTTTGTGGGTTTAACACTCATTTCTCAGCTTTAGTACATAAACTGGAGAATTCAGTGCTTCTTCATGCTCTTGATGTCATAATTTTTCTGCAGAGTGATAGATATGAAAATACATAAAATTGATACATGATCTATTGTCTAAATCTGAAAACATTCCTTAGGGCTGGGGACACTTGTACTGATTTAGGAAATCCTGAGCTTCCTGTTCCTTCATTACTGCAGTTGTCTGAACCATTCTATGGTAACTTGTTACAGAAAGTTTGATCAGCTTTACGGTATTCTTCCCATATGTTATCACAAATACTCAATTTTTGCCTACCTCTGACCATCCAAATCCTAAATTAACACAAAAAACTCCTGGGTAAAGGCACCCAAGTTGAGCCATTGTGTTGTGGATGTACAGTGTTTTCCAGAAAAACTTAATGGTGCAGTAGAGATGGCTTCTGAGGTAGTGAAACTCACATGAATTCACCCTGAGAGTAAACTAATGAAATGCAAAAATCTTTATCAGCTTTCTCATAGTTCTAATAACTGGCTCTTCCCCTGAAGAGTGGTAACTCCTGAACTTCCCAACACTGAACATAATAAGGGAACTTTGTGGCTAGGCTCATTGACATTTCCTTTAAAAATGAGTAAAATAAATGCACAGCCAAGAACACTCACCGGCTGCTTGGTGTATATTTTGCATTCCATCCCGATCCCTTATCCAGTGTTTGCTTGTTTGCAGATTGCTAACCCTCTTCACCTGTTCATAAATCACTTGCATTGTTTTCTGGGTGTGGAGGAGAAGAAGGGAGAGAGTTTTGAGAAAATGGGGAAGAGAGGTAGATAGCTTAAGTGAACAGAAAATAATTAGAAACAAAAGAGTTTCTTAGTTTCCTTGGTAGTTTTTGGACTCTAATGCTGCTTCTCCGCCTCCCCCCCCCACCCCCCGCCCCCCCCTTGCTAAAGAGTTTAACCAAAAAAAAAGAAACTACAGCTTTGAGAAAAGTCCTCATCAGTGGGCCTATTTTGGTCACTACAGCAACAGCAGATTTCTCTGCACAGAAAATTCTTCTCAAAATGCAAGGAACTTGCAACGAGCGCAAAACAACAGGTAATTGGTGTACAGGTGAACAGAAGATGGCGAGAAAAGATCGGCAAGAAGCAATTCAAGACATTTGTGGCAACTTTCAGGGCATGGAACCTGAAAGGAAAGCATGTCTGTTTGTCTCATCAGTGGTTTTGACAGAAACTTGCCTGCAAGGTTTTAAAATGTGTTTGCATGGTCCAGAGCTTTGCCACTTTTGACTTACAGGGCTGGAGCTGGGTACACCAGCAAGAACCTGCTTAAGCCAAAATGTGTTTGTCTCTTTCCCTTTTTTCCACCTTTTAAAGCTTAGGCTTTCAAGCTCAGGATAGGACGCCTTGATGCAAGGTCACTTATTTTCAGAGGTCACACGTTCCTGGAGCCTTGGAGCTGTAGTTCCTCCAGCGCTTTGCTCCTGCCTTCCCCACAGGAAGCCACTATCAGATGCTTTCCTGTAACTTCCTCAAGCACAGATGCTGATACTGCAAACAGTTTAACAAATGTCCACTGTTGTCCATCAATGCATAATCTTGGGTGGTATTGCACTCAAACGACATTCAGTTACTTCCATCTGGTGAACCCTTCTATTAGGATTTGCATCTTTTGCCTTTGTTTCATTCAATACCTGTATTATATAGGTAGTGTAGAGCTGTTCATTTCAAATCATTGTTATAAATAATTCAAAATATCTCCAACGTGCCAGCACTGTAAATCTTCTTTTGTCCAGAAATCCACAAATTTTTGGCAAAAAACAGTATTTTTGTGTCAGCTTATAATGACACATCCTGACCTTCGTAAGAGAAAACTATTAGGAGTAAATTAAAATAAATGTCAGTATTTCAGCCAGTGTAATTGGCTTCTTTTTTTTTTCCTCCTTTGGTTTCTGCTACTTAATACAAAAGAGAATCACTGCCCTTATAAGAAGCCTGACAAATCCTATTGCAAAACTCACTTAAATAATTTTAAACACCATATATCCTCTTACCTACCGTGTTCAAGTCTGAAAGTAGTAAGCTGGGAAATTCATAGGAAACAACTAGCGTCAAAACCAGCTTAAGCTTTGTCTCTGGCCTCTGAACCTTGTGATTCTACCCTTACTTGCTCAACTCAATTACTTTTCCCAGATGATGGTCTCTGTTAACGAGGTTTTTCCTCATGTGCAACATATATGCTGAGCTAATTGCCTTCTAAAGGGAGGAAAATTCTTTTCTATTTCATGATAGCTAGAATAAGCAATAGTGATCCCAGCCTAAGCCATGTAGACAGAACTTAGTGAGAATTAAAGTGAGGAGAGAGAAAGGGATACTCTTGAAGTTGTCTTCCTGTATAGAGCTGTGTGACAGTGACAGATATTGCAGGAGGCAATTGTAAAAGCCATATCTGTGTGAAAAATTAAATATTCCTCATGGGGTTTTGTACAGAGTCCAGGGAAAGCCTGAGATTTCTATCTTTCAGAAAGCTCCACAGGGAGAAACCAGCATTGATTTGGGAATGAAGATGTGATGTGTATTCTTTGTAAGGAAATCAAGTGAACCAAAGAAATACCAGATCCCTTTCAGACTCATCTAGTTGATGGAAATAACCTGGTGAAGTCCTATCTCTCTGTTAGGTCTTAGGGGTCAAAAGGGACATGATCTGTATCCATTTGGATGGCAAAAGCAAAAGACTTATCAATATAGAGCAAAATTATATTGTAAGGCAGAAATTACTTACACTGAGTTAATATATGTGATTTCAAACATTCATTTTGAGTATTTGGATATTTAAGCTTGGGATCTGTAATCTTCAATCCAAACATACACACACCTCCATAAATTAAAAAGAATTTACTGTAATCAAGACTTGTATCATTATTATATATTATTTTATATCTCACAGCATACAGCTCTCACTTGTGAACAAATTTTTTGAAGACAAGATTTACAACAATCAGTATGCAAAGAAAAACATGCAGAACTATTATTAATAAAACCAGTAGTCACTGTTTTTACTGTGTTTGCTAAATCAGAAACTGAAAGCTAGGGTACCTTTCCACAAGAAAAAAAACCTTAGCCATGAGAAAGGCGTACTGGTCTGAAACTATGTTCTTTTTTTTTGGTGGGTTTTTTTTGTTTCTTTGTTTGTTTGGGGGGGTTTTCTGTTTGTTTGGGGGTTTTATTTGTTTTTCTTTGTTTTTTGGGGAGGTTGTTTTAGTTTGTTTGTTTTTAAATTTATGTTTGCTTTTCAAAGTTCAATACTTTCAGCAGAGTGGAGTTGAGCACGTGTTAATGTAGTGTAGCAGGAACACAGGAGTGTGTGTTTTGCCTTGCTATGAGCATGAGGGAATGAAAGAGCTGTGCCACATCTGTGTTTTATACAGTCACTCACTGAACAAAAGGACTCCTTTGTGACCAAGATTAGTTTTTGACAAGAAAAACCAGAATCTTGTGGGATTTGGTCCAGTATGGAAGATTCACTTTGGGAGTTTCCTGGAGGATGAATTAGCTAAGAATACAGGGGAAATGTCTGTGTGGATCACAACAAGGTGTAGGTCTACTAGTGTTGAAAAAGATTTGGGATTTTTGGTTTTGTGCTACATGCTGTGCTGCACTGGTTGCAAAACTGAGATTGTATTGCTCACAGACCAAATGGCAAATGAATAAAAGATTCTCAAGTTATCTCCAAGGAACCAAGTTCATTTTTGGAACTATATAATCAAATACTGCCTCTATAGGAGTGTTAAGAGAGACACACTGAGCAGCAAGCAGGATTAGTACTCATTTATGCATGGACTTAATCCACACCTCACTTCATATAATATTTCCTGCTCTAGTGTATTCTGCAGGCACAGCCACTATAAACTGCAAATAGCAGAGGAACAATGGTATCTTTATGGTATCTTCAATAAAGTGTAATGGTTAACAAAAGATAATGTCATAAACCATTCTTATCACTTTCCAAATGAAACTGATTTTCCCATCTATGATCTCTAAATAGTATCTGGAATCCATAGAAATGATATAATGTTTAATCAGATCACAGTATAAAATCTATTGACTCTTCTTAAGAGATTTTTTAAGTTACAGTGTATGCTCTGTTAATCAAGTTCCTTGTTGCTGAGAACAGGAGTCACTGTCCCCCCAGAAACAGATTTCTGTGCCCATTTAATGCAGGAAATTACAATGCACACTAATCTTGCTCTATTGATAGAGATCATGTGAATTAATGCTTTTACTTTCTAAAACTCAAACTTTCCAAGAGAAATTACCTGTGTTATTCTGTCCTGTGCAAGAGATGTAACTAAATCTGCAAATGAAATCAACAGATGTTCAAAGCTCTACAAGCTACCAGCCATGGTGAAACTATTTCATACCCAGCTCATTACACATAATTTAGAGCATGTCTTGAAGTACAGTAACAGTGAGTGACATCTAATACCCCTTGGAAACAAGAGTTTGAAAGAGTTTCCCAATCTGGACAGTGCTCAGTTTTCCTTGTGATATTCCACAAAATGTATTAAAAAGGAAAGACACGTTTCTTGGCCAGGTTAGGGCTGCCTGAGAATGTCACAAATCCTGAAGCTGTCATCGCTTAAATACACCAGATGAAACATCTGTAGGATGTGCCTGCTTATGTGCTATTTCCTTTTGCCCATTCCTCAAAATCCTATGTCTGGCCATCATCCTGTCAGTTTTGTGTGCTAATTGTGTTGTATGTTCAGCTGGGAAAAATGGTATTCAAGAATAATTGGGAAAATGCTGATTTTAGTCTTTAAATGAAACAGCCAATAAAATTCAAGCTGCAACAGAAGAAACAATACTTTACTGAATAAAGGGTTTCTAATATTCCTCTTTTTAGATCAGATTATTGATAACAATGGCTTGTTCTTTTTGTAGAAAAAGATAGCAGCAGCAGGAAATTGATTCTTCGAAATAATCATGAAGTTCTGCCTGACAGCAAAAAAAGATATGGTTCTCTTCAGCACAGATGACTTTAAATTTATTAATTATATCTATGCTCCACCCTTACCACATTAGTACTGACCTAACTATAAACACCACACCCATAAATATTTGATACATTTCAACCCATAGGAATACACCATCAAATTTCAAAAGCAAACCTTAAGTCATGTTGTACATATTTGGAGTGGGGATAATAATAATCAGCCAGCAGGAAAGACAGATTTAATAAGTTTTGGAATTAAAACTGAAGAATACAATATAAATTCAGCATTCTGTTCAAGAAAACATTAACATTTTATGGGTCTTTGGTCATGTTTTCCATTTTCTCAGTTTAGGCTCCAGGCAGTTCAGGATGTTTGATTTATACCAATTACATGTGATTGCCTTGTGTACTCTGTAATGCTTGGAACAATAATGGGATGTAAACATCTCTGTTTCTGAAGCAATAATAGGTTTCATTTCAAATATGTTCATTATACAGCACATACTTTGAAAGATAGATAAATCTGATTACTTTTTGTTTACATCCAGCTTACGAGGTAGGACATTGCTTGCCTCTTAGCACTCTGGTTGTGGATTCTTGGCAAGGGAAAAATCAAAGAAAAACAAAGAAGCTCTGACAGGTTTGTTGTTTTTTTGTTTTTGTTTTTTTTTAATATCAGAGACATAACCCAGTCAATAAAATACTTCATTTATCTGGGAATGAATGTGTTCATCAAACAAAAATCCAACCTTAACAATATTGTAAGAAAGGGCTATGCACCAGCTAATGATGCTTCAATGACTCTTCTTCAATTCAATCTATTCCTCTATTAACTGGTAAAGAGGTCCATATTATTTAGATATTTATTTATTTATTAGATATTTATTTATTATTTATATATTTAGATAAAATCTACCTTTATTTTTAATCTTCTTATTATAAATTAAGGATTTGTATTTTGCTTTTTTTAACACTGAATCCCCTCTTGACTGGGTCTCCTGAAATTGATTTTCTCTGCTCTGTGGAAAAGCAGAAATCAGACTGTTGTTGCTGGTATCTCTGCTAATATTGTTCCCATATGTGGTCTTGGTACCTCCTCAGCTCAATCATATTCCCTAATCTATTCCTTCTTCTTCACACTCCCTGCCCATGCACACACTTCCACCCCACCTCTTTGTAAAAAAATAAAAGAAAAAAAGCCTCAGCCCTGTCCTTGCCTCCCGTTCCTGGTGCAGGCTGGTGCATGCCATGGCAGGGACACACACTGAGCCTGGCCCCTCATCTCCTCTGCACGGCAAGGAGAAGTGAAAAGCACCTTAAGGTGACATCCAAAACAACTTCTAGAGCTTTCAAGACAGGAAACATGAATGCAGCAATGTCTGAAATCCTTTCTCAGAGGAGAGGTGCGCGATACGGCGGTCCTGTGAGAGATCTCTGTCCTTAGAAATAATTGTTCCTAGAAATAAGTGGATACTTGCTCATTTCAAAACCTTTCTGGGCTATGGAGGCAAGGAAAGGATGGCAAAAGGGAGTCTTTTATTATTTCTTAACGAAGTTTCTCCAGTACTTTGCCTGGCAGGGAGACACAGTTTAATTTTCCATGTCTGGATGGAACTAGACTCTGGTCATGTTCCTTGAGCAGTGCTGGAAATGCCAGGCTTTGACTGTGAGCCATTATCTGCTCTGCTATGTGACTGTGGGCTCCCACCCTGGCAGCGTGTGTCGGAATGTGCAAGACACAGCATGGAATTGCTGCTCTTGCTGCACGCTCATGGAGCAGGGGTGAGCACCAGGGAGGACCACGTCTCACCTGGGCTGTAGAGAGGTTCCAGAAGCAGAGCTCCCAGCAGAACCCTGGATGTCTCCTCCTCTGCCCAGAACTGCACTTACAACTGCTTTTAATTGTATTGCACTCCCTAGTGCATCTGCTCCTCTGTTTTCTTGTGCTTGGTTGATCTTGGGCTCCTTTTTCTCCAGCCACAGGGAGGGATGGCTCCCTCTCTGAGCACAGGAGCTTTCTCCTGCCAAGTGGGGTGGATTTGAACTCCTCAGCCTCAGGTAGGGACTGAGCACAGCATTCCTGCTTCCTTGCGCTCAGCTGTTACAGGGGACATTGCTGCTTCTGTTCAAAATAGTACAGCCAGAACTGTTTTCTGTGTGTAATATGTCTTCTCTGTAAATATTGTGCATGCTCTGAGGGCACACAGTATTTGACACTCCAGCACAAAAACACCTACTAATTTGTATGAATATGGACTGTACAACAGCCAGGAATTCCAGAAACTTTTAAATACTGCAATATTGTTATTGATGCAGCAGCTGCAAAGAAGAGGATCAGAAAAGCAGAAGAAGGAGTGAGCCCACATATGTACCAAACCCCTCAGACATTCACAAGGGACTGAGAAAGGGGGCAAGGGCTGGTGAACTTAACACATCAGCCACATGGCAACCGCCTGACTCCCTAATAACTTGAGGACTTGCTTTCCCACAAGTCTTATCAATGAATAAAATCTCCTTTTATCATGCATAACTCCAGGCTATTTGATTTGAAAATATTTTATTTTAACCCAAATTTTCTTTCCAGTACCAGAGGTATAAGGCCTTTGGGACACATCCCCATGTATATGACTACCAAGTTTATTCTTTGCAGGAACAAAGATGTTCTGAACAGATTTAATTTTAGGAATTATTAATAGTGACTCATACTATCTCATAGTCACAAGGAAAATGAAATTGATTGAGAAAACAAACACTCAGCATAAGGGTTTATAAGAGCAGGGACCAGGACACAGCCTTTGTCACTTCATTTCAGATAGTTACTTAGCGAAAAGTGCATTGAAACTCTAGCTTGTTTTTCAGAGATTAAGTTAAAATACTTTTATGCAATTCATCAAGAGGAATTTTTAAAGGTCAGATGGCCAGCTGGAAAAAAAGTAGATCTTTTCTCTGAGCAGAAAAATAGTCCTGTCTGGCTAATCCATTAGTGATTTTCTTTTTGTGCTCCACAGCACTTAGGCTGATTTTATTCAGCCTGTGTTTCTAAATGTCTGCAAATATGGAAACAAACAATATGGTTTTTTATAAAGGGAAACTTAGTATTATAATCATTCACATTTAGCAAAGTGTGTCAGCATGGTTCACGGCATTCCGCTTTCCTCCAATTCCTCTATGTTCCACAAACCTACTCAATTTACTTAATTTAAGTAATCACTAGTTTCTTATTAATAATGTACAAGTTTCCCAAACACTAAATTGTCCTTGTTGAAAGTATTAGAAACAGGTTAATATCAAAATTTCAAATGCTTAAAGGTCAAGGGCCCCAAGTGTTGCCTCAGGTGTTGGTGACTGTCACCAGCTTCCCCACAATGCAGACAAAGTGCCTGCTGCTGTTTCTTCTCCCTTTGGTATCAACTTCTGGTTTGTTTGCATTTTTTGTACCTGGTTTCCATTGGCCATTCTCTGTAGTGACTGCACTGCAGGCATTGGCAGTGGGAGGATATCTTCACACCTCCTGCAGGGTTCACGTGGGGTGAGATCAGTAGTGCTCTGTTACTGCTCTGTCACTGTTCCTCAACAGTTAATTGTGGCTACTGAGGCTGGGCTGGTGCTCTCTGATTCCTCTGGACATGGCAGGTTCTGGTAATCCCATCTTAAGTCAGGCTGTTAGTTTGCTGTGATAAAAGACATGGCATTAGATTTCAATTTCTGCATTTCCTGATTATCAGGCAATCCTTAAAGGCTACTGAATGACATATGCTAAAGATGACTTCTTCACACATACCAAGAATTTATTGTGTAGGAGTCTTGTGAAAGTAATGGACAGAACAAGCACTCATTCCAGCTCTTTTTCTGTGTTTTTGACATTATAGTTTCTACTTTTTTTTTTTTTTTTCTGAAAATAACATCTGGAGACTGCAGTATTAACTGTTGCTCAGTGTTTCATTATCATGACAAGTGTCTGAATTAAACAAAAGTCACTTAAGCAGAGGCATCAAAGCGAATTGCATGGCAAAATTTGGCTTAGAAGCCTGACTGTCTAATGCTTAAATTGTGAGAAAGAGATTTCGGTACTGAAAAATCTTTTGTGTCTAGAAGTGTAACCTGAAAGTTTAAACCTGGAGAACTCTGCACACTGAAATGAGTTCCAGGAAAAGACAGAGAAAAAATGCACTGAATATGAGAACAGAATATTTTACTTTACTGTATCTGTGAGAATGACATTAAAGCATTGCAGAGAATCATTTGATGCCAATGTCCTCTGAGACAAATCAGGAAAATACTTCTGACCTGGTTTAGAAGCTCAGTGGAAGAGCAAGAGCAGTCACTTGGTTCTGTGACTGCTCTCTGCAGCTCTGCAGTTTCATGTCTGACAGCCCAGTGGCACGTCTGCTTCAGTGGGCCTCTGCCCAGCTGCTTTAACTGAAGTGACAATTTGTGACTCCTTTCCCTCTCTCCATTTCTTGCCAATACCTTAGCTGTGATCATCATTTCTTCCTTGTGATTTCATCTTCATTTAAATTAGACAGAGTTGGGTAGTTCAAATCCCACTGGACTATGCAGAAACATTTTCTGGCATGGTTGGTAAACTGGGAATTTTTAAGGGTATTTGTAGGAGGCAATGTTTTTAGGTTTTGTTTAACTTTGCGAGGAACAGATTTTTTTGTCTCAGGTGATGTGACTTGATATGTCTGCAATGTCTTCAACACTACTGCCCCCCATTCAGACTTTGAGGTCTCAAAGGATGTTTGCCAGGTCATAAAAAACAAGTGTAGGATAGTACAGAGGTTTTGCTGTAATCTTGAAAAACAAATGGTTCTCTCAACAGCAAAGCTTAGACATGCTTCAGAGGCTTTGTGTCTCCTTGGACTGTATTGGTCCAATAACAATATGGAAGGTCTGAACAGTTTTTCAGGCTGTTGGGATATTTCTAGGTTTATCTAGAAGGATAGTGCATTCTCAGTATCTGCATTAAGTTGTTTGATTTCATCTGTACTCATACAATGCAAAAATCTCCTGAGATATTCATCCCTTTTTAAGTAGAGTAGGTCAGAATGTTCCATACAAACTGACTGATACAGGTTAAGGTAGATACTTACCTGAAAGTAATGTGTCCCAAATGGATGTTTTTACCTTCTGCTTTTCTAAAAAAGGGAGGTTTATGATATAGAAGACTGTAAGAAGAGTTTAAAAGGCAGAGAGTATGAAGACTGAATTTCTTTATCTTTCTCAAGTGAAAAATTGCTTTGGATGCTAGCATGAAATTTCCCTGATATGAAAGACTACAGAATATCCACAGGTCATCTCCTTCAAACATCTTCCACACCTCCAGAAAGGGAGAGTGCTTTCCCTGATGCTACCTGCTAATTGCAAGCAGCATGCTTAATTAGATGCATTATGGCCCTTCTGCAGGCTTGTCAGGCACCTTTAGAAGAAAGGTAGAAAGACAGAGACATTTTACCACAACCACAATTGAAATTCTGTGGTTCTTTTGGCTGCAAACACTTTTTTTTGCCTGCTGGGTCCTGGCAATTTCTCTGAACCTACTACTGCTGATCCTTTGTCACCCGTTTTGAAGTGCTGCATTAATTTGAGATAGCTCAGAAAATAATCTAGAAATCTATAAGTTAGTTTCAAAATTTACTAACTCACCCTTTAGTAAGAATTGGTCTTGAAAAGTGTCTGCCAAAGTGGAAGGGTGTGGCATTGAATGGGGTATTGCTGCAGGGTAGAGCTCTGGCAATCCTGGTAAAACAGCACTGAGCTGGCACTGCTGGAGCTTGCTGAGAGTCAGCCCTTGCCAACTCAAGCCCAGCATCAGGCTGATGTAGTCTTGCTGTGTTGGTGTCCCAGTCAGCATCTCTGAACAGTACTGCCCAGGACATATTATGTGTGTATACAATTGTAGCTGAAACTACCTCAGAAGTCTGACCACTATATCTCATACACCTCATTTTGTGATGTAGATGTGCCCCATAAGAGTATCTCCCCATGCTGCTCTTCAAAATGCTGTCCTTAAAGCAGCTATCTTCTGAGTCAAATTCTAGTGGACAGAACCCATTTAATCTACTTTTCTTCTTCATAGGTTATCATTTACAGTTTGCCCCTCTCATAAAAGTATCTTTTCATTTTTTGACTTCGAAAAAAAGTTTATAAAACAATTTGGTAGTGCCATTTTTATTACCCTGTCCAATTTTATGAGAACAGTGCTATTTCATGTATTTCCATTTATTTTCCAGACTTTTTCATGTTCTAGTAATTAAAAGAAGAGATTATATATCCAGCTGTCTTTATAAAGCAAACCCAATGTTTTTAATAGCAAAGTCGTTAAAATCGTGTGTAAGCATGAGGTAGACTCAAAAATATTCTAAGTATTAGTAAGTGTTCATTCTGTGCATTTAGTCACATGATTCATTGTTACCCTTACAGTGTTTTGAAAGGGTTATGAAGATGACTTTCAGCAATAAACCTCATACCAAACTCTATCTTCATATTTCAGTTAATATGCAGTTCACATTCTTCCTAAGAAAATTTTGGCTAACATTTCAGAGATTGGATTTGAAATTAATCTGACTTTTATGAGTTTTGAAACAAGGAAAAAAAGGAAATTGCCTGCAATGCAACTATTTTCTTTAATAGTCCTCAGAAACAGAAGTATTAATAAACCAGATTGCAAAGTAAAGCAAAGGGACAGAATGTTTTTAAGGATCAGTGAGGAAAATATTAAATTCTCTGTTCTGGTGCTGTTTCAGGGCGCTATGGGGTCATTATATCTAGTACAGAGTCCTAAGTGCTGTGCTACAGAAGCCATCAGGAAGAAGATCTTCAGTTATCCTGAGTCAGATGTGAACTGCCCAGGAAGAGGTGTCCCTATAACATTCCCATTGCAGTGATAAGAGGGAAAATCTCTGAAGGCATGTCTGGCTCTGTGTCAGTCGGTCAAGCCTTCTCAGGCAACCAATAATCTATTGCCATGTGACTTACAGATAACAAAGAGGGTTTAGAGTTGTGACTTGATGGTCACCTTGCCTGTGGTGAGTTCTGAAAACACCTTTTTCAAACAAAATGAGAATTATATTAATTTTCTTGGAGAATAGCTTCATTATTCACCTAGATGCAAAATAATTATAATTATTGTTGTTGTTGTTGGCATTCAAATTCTCTGAAAAAATTCCTTCACCCAGGATTTTTCTCCTGGGAAGCAGAGAGGCCTCAGAGAAAAGGAAAACAATTTTTATGTCATTTGCTTCTCCTCTGTTTTGCTCATCTGGAATGTGTCTGGAGATTGTTTACCCACAGGTGATTGTTTAATTGGATTCTGGTGTGAGTTATTTTCACTCTTTGGCCAATCAGGGCCAAGCTGTGTTGGGGCTCTGGAACGAGTCACAAGTTTTCATTATTATTTTTTTAGCATTCAGTAAGTATCATTTCTGTGTTCTTTAGTATAGAGTAATATTCTTTAATATAATATAGTATCATAGAATAATAAATTAGCCTTCTAAGAACATGGAGTCAGATGCATCATTCCTGCCTTCATCATAACATTCCCAGCTATTATTATTATTACTATTATTACTATTACTATTATTATTATTATTATTAT
>JAYDZK010000202.1:54241449-54310986 GCA_034509185.1 Euphonia xanthogaster | reverse complement strand
ACTATTATTATTATTATTATTATTATTATTATTATTATTATTATTATTATTATTATTATTTCTTCGCATGAGGTACAAATTCAGATATACATCTATAATGCAAACCATATCCACCCTGACTTCTGCAATACAAAATAAACCTGTAGCAGTTCTACTGAATGAATCCACACAGTTTCTTTCAAAGCAATTTTTGTAATGATAATAAATCCTAGAATTGACATTGCTGTTCTTAGGAAAATTAAAATGAGAACCTGACCCAATAAGAAACCAACAAATTTAAGGGAAACTTTTAACTGTTGCTGTTTTACTTTAATTCATGTATTCTCTGACCTGTTATTTTGGTCCAGCTAGCTTAGTGCCAGCTCTTTTCTTGGGGCAATTCAATTTGAGACACTAGAGCATGATCATATTTTTGTCTTCTTGGGCATGGGCCAAGGCAGAGAAAATTAAGTTTTGCCAAAATACATTGTTCCTCTCCTCATTCCTGCTTTTTCTTAGCCAAGTAATAGGATTTACATTTTGGTGATTGATCATGGGTGAGAGGTATAAAAATATTTTAATTAAACAATGAATCAAATTTTGGATGGTAGCCCTTCTGTCATCAAGATTAATATGAGACTTTACAGTGTTTTCAAGTATTAGTGGTGATTTGGGAGAGAGAGCACCTTTTCATGCCACGTTACAGAGAGAGGAAGACAAGCTCAGACAGTGATTCTGGGGGGAGCAGAGCTGCCCTTGCCACAGGTTACCCACACCTTGTGCACAGATTCCCTGACTGTGGTGTTTGCAGTAAGGCTACTGGGACAAAACAAAGAACTGTGATCTAGGAAATATTTGCATAATGGCTGCATATTCCTCTAGCTCAGCTCTCTGCAACATATCATACATGAAAGGATTTTATGCTGCAGTATAGAAAAAGTACAGCCTGCATTATAGTCTTCAGAGCCATCTTCTGGGGAAAAAATCTGACAATGTATTAAATATTATTTTATAAACAAAAAAAGCAGCAGCAGCAAATTAAACTTTGATGACTTCTTAAAAAATAAAAATACAAGAATGCAAGATGGGATTTTACAGTGTGAATTTTGATTCTGAGGCAAAGATCTCCATGATCATTGTGGAAGTAATTTATTAGCACATAAATCATCTGGGATCTTCTGAAAATATCCATAGGAAATTTTACAATCTTTAATTAACTACCAGGGGATATTTGAAAGAGGGTGAAGCTCATACATTTTGTACACACACCCACACATATACTTGCATGCATACAACCCCTCTTTTAACTTGCAACAATTCCTAAGAAATTAGCAAAAACTATAAAATGCGTAGAATTATCCAGAGAATTTGTGTTCAGTTCTGAAATCAACAAACACAGGCTTTTGTTAGTCTGGACCCAAATTTCTGTTCTTTATTCTTAGCCCAAACAAAGCTTCTGTTCAGTAACAACAAAATCAGCAACGTTTCCTTGATATAGGTGACTGGTTTATTTTTTGTTCTTAGCTCTGTGCTTCACTGCTTATTTTTTATCTTAAGTGGCTTTTAAGGACACCTGATTATGTTTTCACCACTACTGTCAGACCTGCAGAACCACTAGTCTATCACACATACAACTCTGTCATGAGAATGTCATGTTTGCCTACTTGAGAAGGGTATGGCAAACATATTTGCAATTTTGGCGTTAATGAGCAATTGTTGCAAAACTGTTGTTAGATATTATTCATGTAATGAATAAGTGAAATGTCTGTTTTCATGCTTTAGGTGACTTAACATAAGCTGACAGTATGTTTCTTGTATCTTGCAAAAAGTTTATGTGGTAAAATTTGCAGTAATTGTCTGACTGCACAGGCTTCAAGATGGCATTACTTGGCTCAGCTGGTGCCTTCACCAGCAAATAATCCCATGAAATTGGCAGGACAACTCAAGACATAGGACACTCCTAAACAGAACTTAGAATTTACTCTTCTAGCTCATGCAAGGTTGTAGGTACAGAGTTTGTGGGAATTGGGAGTGGGGCTGTGGCCCAGCCTCATCCCCAATGGGTACAGCTGTGAAAAGCAGGTGAGCAGCATTGAGGGTAATGAGCCATGGAGTGCCCAGGTGCACTGACCAGTCATCAAAGGGAACAGAGGGCACACAGGTGCAATGCATGAACACGAGGGGCATAAAAGCTTGGGCTAAAGAACAAAAAGGGCAGCCACTTGAAGCTTTCTGCTATGATGTGATGTTACTCTGGATGGGCAGACATCCGAAGCCCTCTTCAAGTGGTGTGGTGTTGCTCTCTATGGGTTGAAGCTTTCTGGTATTTTATGGTGGCACTCTGTGTGTTGTGACTGTCTCAGCTGTGGCATGTGCTGTGACACAAGATGTGTGTACATATGTTAAAATCCATTGTTTCCTGAGATTGTCTAAGGGAAGTTTTGGTTTCCTGGTGTTTCTTGATACCTTTATGACCATTTCACTATTTTACATGAAGTATTAAAGAATGCCCCACTTGTGTAAAAATGACCAGGAAATACCCAAAAGAACAAATTTATTATGGCTTGGATTTTATGGCAAGGGTTTTGTTATGGTTGCATCTCTTCTGAGATTGAAAGGTGAATATTTCAGTACTGAACTCCTTCAGGAGTGCTGGATTTCACTGAGATGGATGTGTTCCTGTCCCTAGCTTTGAAATTATTTCAGAATCAGTGTCATTATGTTACAGTTAATAACATAAAAGAATGTCTTTCATCTCCAGAAGCAATTTACAGCTTACAATAAACTGGCACATAAACTCTTCAGAAAGATCACTTTGGGCATTAACTTCTGCTGCACCTTAGAAATCTATTTAATCATGGGTCAAAATGTTTTTCTGAGCAGACATTAGAGCCTGTGGTTCTTTGATTAAACTTATCACATCATAGAGTGAATGCTAGAATAGCTCCTTAACACAGGTGCAGCATACCAAAAATTGCAGGTTATGCACACTGCAATTTTGAGGGAAAGCTTTGATTTTTGTTAATCTGATAATACAAGAATAGCATATGAGGGGTTATTTTGCTTTTTGCTGGTATTAACATTGGAACCAAAGTTAAGCTTTAATACCAAGGCCAGCTGTTATCTCTTTCCTTACAGCTTTAAATGCAGTGTTTTTCTCATACATTTTAGGGAATGCTAATTTTTATTGATTATGGATTGCTTTAATTTATTTAATTTCCTGGCTCAATTCTTAAGAGAAGATGCACATGCAAGATACAGATGTCAATTACCATAAATCAAGTTCCTTAATGCAATTGCTATCTTGGGCAGGGCTGGGCAAGCAAGGCTGTTTTCTGTGTCTGGGATTCACAGCTAGACCTTTAAAGTATTTGGGGTTTATTGTTCACTTGCTTTATAGGAGATCAGTGAAAGCATCAAAGTAATTGAATACATTACGTAAAACATAATACAATTATTGATTTGGGAATGTGTGTATGTTGTTATTCTAAGAGGATTTCTGTAAGAACCCAAAGGCTAAGACTGGGAGTTTGGGTGGAGGTCACTGAGGTTTTTTCTAACTTTCTTTTCCTTCTATTGCATCAGGTTCAAAAGAGGTTTTCAGGGGTTGGTAGTACAGGATTTTGCAGAGCTAGTAATGATATAAGAGCCAGAAAACAATTACTTTGAAATCACACTATTAAAAGTAAAAATAATATTAGGATTTATGAATGCAGTATTACTTGCCAGTTTTCTCTGTTTTCTCTTTCTAATCACAGCTGCATTCCACTCATTCTTTTTCTCTGACACCTCTTAAAGTAGGCTTTCATTTCTGGAGATGATCTTGAGTGTGCTCACATTTGGGAACTTCTTCCATTTTAATGTGACTGCAGGCAACTTTGAAAGACTGTGGCAATGCTGTCTCTATGACTGAAACTGTCTGACAGGCTTGCATTGCCTCCTTACCATTATACAATTATTAGTCATATTGTTACTTCATATAATTTACTTATTATTGTTATCATGTCCTGCCCATATGTTTGTGATGAGTTTCCAGTAATTTATTTTGCCCAAGACTGATACAAGTGGCATGTCACTAGCAACATAACAATATATTTAGAACTTTTTCTAAATACATTTTCTCCTCTATTCTTTCTTCTCAAGTCTTCCTGGGATCTTTCAGGCCCTTCAAGTTATTTCTGCAGCCCTTAGGAGTAGTGGGAGGACTGGGAGAAGAGCGGGCAGTGGGGGCTGGTCCTATTAACTGCAGAACCCTGTCATAAATGTAAAATCTTTCTATAAACCACATTTCTTTCACATGTTCTTCTTCCATTCCCACTTAATCTATCCTTTTATATTTCTTTGCTTCCTGCTCTTTTTTGCATTAGTAAGTGGAGCACAGTTCTAGGAAATTTTTCTCTCCCCCCTATCAAATAGATTTGGTTGTAATGCTGCTGAAAAGCATAAGCATTGTTTAAGCCTGAAGAAAGGAATCTTTGCATTATTAAAGGTTGTTTTAAGGAAACTTGCTATTAAAAAAAAAAAAACAAAACCAAAGGCTCTACATAGAGAACTAAACATTTCCCAGTACTCTCCCTTCAATTCTTTACTCTTTGAAAGTATGAAGCCACTGGAGCTTATACATCTGGAGGAACATAGGAGAGCTGAGACAGATGGAATACTGTACTCTGCATCTTATGCTCATTGTATGGAAAGGAGATGAATTTTCTTCCTGCTGAGTTTTTAGCATGCTATTCTGGGTGAGCAATACCTTACAGTTAGCAAGCAACTCTGCCTGCCAAGGCTGGATTTGATCATGGCTAGTGTGAGACATTGGATCACTGAGATTTTACACCTGTGAAACGAGTTGGGGTTTCATTATCACAAGGCACATGCTACCAGCAGCTCCCCTTCAACATGCCTGCCTAAGAGCACCCTGACTTCGAGTTCATCTGTACAGAACATGCAATGGAAAAGGTAGAGCACAGGAGGCAAGATGTGAGCATTTAAAAAGCATTCTTTACAGCTTTGTAGTTCTGGACATCTGTTCTATAATTGAAAAAAAATTGAAAAACTTGCCCTTATGCAAAAATGCACTGTAACAGTAACTTGAATCTTTTCAGCAGGCACAGTTTAAAAAGAACCTATTTTCTTATGGAGGTTTGTGTCTTTTTTTTTTTTTTTAATAGAGCTATATATACAGCCTATTATGAATTATGTTGGCAAGTAGGCACATATTTAGAATTTCTGTCAGGTGCTTTCAGAAATGAAACGGTTGAGCTTTTTATTTTCTCTAGGTGTTCTTCTGTGCATTAGGAATGATGATACACTATTTCCTCAAGACAAGCTTAAGATGATACTTGCTAAAAAGCAGAAACACTTAAGAAAAGTAACAGGAATAATACACTTTCAGACAATCTCTCACATTTCTAGTTCAGACTCATAATGATACCATGCTACCATAGCACCCATCATCTTTACACAGGTGAACAGTTCTCTCACAGAAGAAATACTGTGGCCCTGCAGAAACTGATCACCTGTGCTTTAATTTCAATAGTATTGAATAAAGCTTTATAAAATGCTTCTCAGTTACATAAAGCCACCTTGCAGCAGAAGCCAGTATTCCAGGGTGAAGGGGAAGGGTGTGCAGGGGACTTGGGGTGGGCTTCTTGGGTTTTGCTCATTAGAATACACACCTTTAGGAAAAAAGATGTATATTGGGAACTCAGAAAATTTCCCATTAGGAAAGAGACATGACACATGTGTTTGACAAGCTGAGTTAACTTGCTGAGTTAACAGCTGTTACCTGTTAACTTCATGGGTGGGGAAGGGAAGAAGACCTCCAAGTGGGCAAATTTAAGACGCACATAAGCTGTTCAGCAGCAGGGAAGAAGTAATTTTAGCCTGGTCCTAGGATGGTGGTAATGACAGTGTTCTAAAACATGGTGCTTTGGGAACAGATTGCCCCTTGGATGGCTTTGGCTATTAAGTGCTGTGGTATTTCTGGCACATAACCTTATTCTGAGTAATTTTTTTCATGACACGCCTGGGTCTGCCTGCATGGTTGTGGACAAAAGCTTCAGAAAGATGTTGGTAGGGGCTGAATTAGACCCAACAGATGTCAGCAATTAAACTCCAGCATTATCACCATGTCTAGACACTAGGCACTCCTAGGGCACCTCAGAGCAGCTTCATCTCTTGATCTTTACCACACTGAAGATATTTTTACCTATTAAACAGTATTAAGATTTTGATCTTAATACTTAAGCTTTCCTTTGTACATGAGGGTACTTAGGACTTCTTTACAAGACTAATGAAGAAGACTTAAACTGGCTTTTGTTCCTGTTCCTGAAACCAGGAACACTGAATATAAGGTGGTAAATGTAACAGGCAAGAGGAACCACACCAGTTGAGCTGGTATCTTTTAATGACTTAAACTTGCCAAGCAGCTAACTTACATTAAAAAAAAAGATGACAAAAATCTCTAAGTATAGACCAGATTTATCAAAAAGGTGGCTGCTGAAGGTGACAGGAAAGCTGAGCCATGAACTGGAGGGAACAGCTGACACCACTCTACATGCCGTTATCAATGTGCAGCTGCCTGCATTTTACATGGAAAGATGCATTTCTTGGAAACAGTAACATACAACTGTTCTAACTCTGAATGAGACTTTTTTTCAAAGCTTCTTTGTGTTGTCCACGAGGTTCAGATAAAACTGCAGCTGAAGGATAACCAGATGACATTTATTTACAGGATAAGACAATGTAAGTCATCATCAGGGATGTGTCCATTGACTGATGATGGTTCCCACATCCAGGTCATCTTTCAGCTGAGAGATACTGGCCAGCTGTGTATGTCACTCCAAAATGGCAACATTTTAGGGCAATCTTTTGGCTTGTTCATTACCCATATGTGGAAGGAGCAAAGTACTGGTGATTGCACTCATTTTTGTTTATCAAATCTTGAGACTGTAGTGGTGTGAGAAGATATTTATTTTAGCAACTGTATTTAATAAAGGTGTCCTTTCAACTATCCTCTTCTACTTCATATCAGAATCTTCCCTGCAAACATTGCGTGCCTTGTAGTTAACAGGCCATAACTAAACTCAACTACAGTTTCACTTGAAATTTGTAATAGTAGTACTGCTTCAGCCCATAAGAGCTGCAAATTAAACTGTGGCCTGATCCAGCTAAGTGCTATGTGTCAACAGAATTGACAAGTTCAAGTATCGCAGCTCCTCTAAGAGCCTGTCAAAGTTGTGTGTCTGGCACATTTAGAGATAAGCCTCTAAATCATTAGACGCCCACTACATCCAAGTATTTGTTTTAAATATCTTGCTCAGCAGCTCCAAATGTAACCAAGGATGCCTTCTTCCCTAGGAAGGAAACTGTCCTTTCTACATGTTTCTATTTCACCAGTTGCATCCAATACAAAGACCATCAGTTAATAGATGAAACAGATTCCCTGCATACTGCAGATTTTTGCTGTTCAGATTTGGATTCTGCCTTATAGGAACAACTTACTCCTTTGTGAACTAAAGAGAAATTGCTGCAAAAAGTTCAGAAAGCTGCTCCACAGTGTCACAATGTAAAAGGCTGTTGGGGAGGGCAGAAGACAATCTGTGTTAATTTGTAGCTGGCAACAGATCGGGAAAAAGGCAGAAGGAAGAATATTTGAGGCTGAAACAGAATGATCATAGACAACAAATAGAACTTGTAAGTGGATGAAGTGAAAATGTCAGATGTGTATTGCAAGAAAGGGTTCATCCTACCAAGAACTACAGTGGTTCATACAGAAGGCCTTTTAGGCTCTCCAAGTGAGCTAAAGTCCTCCTCCTCTAGGTGAAAGCTGAAATTTACACTTAGAAGTTAAAACATTTATATTAAAGGTAAAAAAACCCAAAAACTTTAGTCATTTTATGAACAGTATGTCTCTGAAACAATCTCTAAAATCAAGTTCTAAAAATTAATCTATACTAACATTTAGCTTTCTCTTTCATTTACACAATTACTGGATTTCAGGCTATTCAGTGATGTCCCACTTGAAGACGTATATCAAACTCTTACTATATGCAGCAATTCAGTATCAAATGCAAAATTTCAAGAATCTTCATCTAATAGAAACTAAAAATTTCTCCTCCATTTTATCTCACTAATATCTACTCTTGCCTCATCTATTCCATTACACAGCTTAAAGAATGTAAGAATTATACATAATATTCTACTGAGTAAATGCTGGCTTCAGAGAAAATGCCATGTTAGCTAAGCACTTAATTTGTATACTCAAATTGTATACTTTGGGATTACTGGTGTTTAATGGTTGTTTGGCTTTTTCCTGATAAAGTCACATCAGACGTGTAATTGGCTGGCTGTGAGTCATGCTTCGAGAATGTCAGCATGACCATTTCTGCACTGACCTTTTAGTTCTGTCTTTCAGCTCTCTAGAGCCATCCTCCACAATTCCATATTTTGCCTACAATGCATGGGGGAGCCACAACCTCAGCCAGCAGAGAAGCTGCTGTGAGCTCTGTGAGGGCTTTTCAGAAGCGGCCAGGTGAGTGGAGCAGGCAGATGGCTGCTTTCCTCACCTCTAGCCAAGGACTGCCATTCTCTACCTGCTTACATGGAGGCAAGTTTCAACTGTGATGTTGATGGGCTTGTCATACTTACAATCTTACTAGTTTAAGTTTTCAAAACTTGACTGTTCTCTATAAAATAAATTGTACATTTGCATACATTCATTCACCACTCCATCTTCCCAAATGTCCATATTCAACCAATCTGGGAAGCAAAGGTATACAAGCCTCACTTAAACTAAAACCAAACTCCTACAAAATAACAGGTTCCCCTTTTTTGAAAGCAAGGATTAAAAATACAGTGTGTTCATTTAAGTTAGATGCTTTTTTCATGTTTTTTGCTAATCTTGAACTCTGAGGAGAATAGTACTTCTCACTGATGTCTATTAATCTCTCCAAGACCTGGATACTGTGACCCAATAAAACCAATGCAAAGTGATCCTTCACTTTGCTCAGGGATGTGAAAAGGCAGCAATACAAAACATCAACAGCTTCAGCAAGCAGCACAGTACTAACACAGAAGCGGTCAAAACGTTAACTAAGTAAAACTGAAAGAACTTAATAAAAAGTCATTGTTTCTTCCAACATCTGAAATATTTCTTAACCTACACAAAACTTAAATTATTAGCATTGAAGGTCTACTGATAACGGGTGAGATCCAATTAACGAGTTGCCTCTGCCCAAATTAAGGTGCAAATGAGACCATATGCCAAGTCAATAGGATGCATTTAACAACTAACATGAGGCAGAAGGATAGAAAATTCTGTGTAGACTTCATAGCACTGTAAACTTCTAGATCTGAAGGAGCGTACAGGGAAGTCAGAGAGGAACTCTTTATCAGGAATTGTAGTCAGAAGACGAGTAAGGGGCACAAATTCAAAGAGGGGAAATTCAGGTTACATATTAGGAAGAAATTGTTTACTCTAAGGGTGGTGAGATACTGAAACAGGTGCCCAGGGAAGTTGTGGATGCTCCATCCCTGGCAGTGTTCAAGGCCAGGTTGGACATGGCCTTGAGTAACCTGGTCTAGTGGGAGGTGTCCCTGCACATGGCAGGGGCAGTTGAAACTAGATTACCTTTAAGGTCCCTTCCAACCCTTAACATTCTACAATAAAACCACCAAAACTTTTTTGGCCATAAACAGAGTGTGCTTATACCCTTTTCCACTATATCCATGATGCTTTTCAAAGTCTGCTTCTGCTAGTAGTATGACTGCACAAATATATTCACTTTTATCATGGAGGCAACCAGCCCTAACTACTGTTTCTAGTTGCTCATTTTTTTTGTAGATAACGCAAACTGCCCCCACTGGGTATTATCTGCCTTCCTTTATATATCTGACTAATGATTGTAGCAAGTCTCTCATTTGAGTTTTTGTTTTGGATTTTTTTTTTTTTTTTGCATTGGAATGATTGAGGTGGTTTTTCATGCAAATATTAATTACTATTCTGAAAATGAGCTTGCTTTACATTATTAGGAAGGTATGAAAAAGTCTGAAGATTTTCTGTTTCTAATTTTCCTAAGAAGATACTCCATTGAATATTCCCCCTTTTATGGAGTCTAATAACCTGCCTTCCACGTTTCATTTACAGACATTCTTTCAATTTAAGATTCTTCATGAAAAATGCAGCAGATGAGAGTATCGTGTTTGTCAAGACTATCAGAGAACAATGTCTTAATTTATCATCTGAGCCAAAGCATTTGTTAGACGAAAAGCAAATGTAGCTATGTATATAGCAGTGAGTGAACGAAGCATGTTTATTAGTTTATCAGAGTGATGATTTAAGAACTATTTTACATTAATGACCCTGTCTGTACCAAGGCTAGTCAGAGTTTATTAGGTACTATGAGAAAAGCTTTTTTATCTCATCAAAACAGGGCAAACTATCAAGCTATGCAGAAGTATTACACATAGAATTCATTTTAAAGGTGGGTTTCAATAAATACTAAACTGATGTTTGGATCCAAGCAAACCTATGAAAAGTGGGCAAGTGCTAAAAGCAATGGGAAAGCAGATTCTAAAGGATAACTGATCCTACCCTAAGTCACTACCATACCTTGTTCAGATAATAAACAATCTATGGACTGTTTGAATATCTTTCATGTATAATAATACATGAATTACATTTTTCCAGCACTACAATTTTAAAGATAAAAACTAGGCTTAAATTATATTTGCATTAGTACATACATTTGTTACTATAAAAAAAAACCACAGTATCAACACCTGATTAAATATACTGTAAGAGTATCTCAGTTTGAGCTACAGACTGTGAATTCCTCCTAGCACATGCCCTTCCTATCTGCAGTTCAGTTTTCTTGACTTGCAGCATTTGGAATGGAATAGGATCAAGCTGCTGGTTTTGACTTCTAAGTCCAAAATTGCATTTCTGCCACCAAAAGGAACCCTCCTGTACTAAATAACAACCCATAAACAGCAATTACAAAGCAGTCAGTTGTCTAAGATGTGTAGATACCTTATGAAATAGATTTAAAACAGATATTATATACTTTTATATTTAGTTTAAATTCTTTTCTTTGGTAATACCCATAAGCTCCTTTTTTCTGAGAGTCTATCCTTATGGTAGCTCTAAGGTTGGATACAAGCTAAAAGCCACCTCTCCTGAAACCAGGAAAATAGAATAGCAATGAAAACTGAGTCATACACTTGTCAAAATGTTCCTGAAAGAATTCTTAAATGGTAACTACCCACAAGAAGTAAAAATAGAACCCAAACTCTAACAACACTGTCCTACTGCAGAGGTTTGTACAAGAGGTTCATACAAACTAGTCGAAGATTAGTTCACACTGTCAGACTACTAGAGGCTGCAGTAAATCTGGCAAGAAGTAATTAAACATATCTGAACGAGTTTATAAAGTATTTAACACAGTATTTCAGTAGGGACAATGTTAGATTTGTATTGTAACTCAGATACACTTAACTAAAACACCCAAGAGTGGCAAGTTTGAAGCAGGTAACCAACCAACTAACCAAGCATATACAACCCAATTCCATTTGCTGCTTAAAGGCTGAGTTGTGGTATCACTACTCGATTATACAGAAGCATTTTCTGCTAAGTAATACACACAGCTTTAGCTAAATGTGTATAAGTGCTGGAAACAGTTACAACCTCAAGCATCACTCTGCAACTACAACCTCAAATTGGTCACAGCAGCATCATGATACAAAATATTATCTTGTTTACACTGAGGTGTCAACAATCTAAGTGTAGAAAACCGTAACTTCAGTATTTTCTTGGTAATGGAAACTCATAAGTTTTAGATAATGAACCAGTAAAATCAATACAACACTCAGTGCAGTAGTATTTTAAAACCCCAACAAAAAAGTGCAACTTTGGGCTGCCAGGGAAAATACTATTTATTATACATTTAAATACAAATTTGAAATGTGTTGTGGACACATCTGCAGGGTTACAGGTAAAAAAAAATGTACAAAGTTGTGTTCTGCATCTCTCAAGACTGACACTTCAAAAAAATTTCACAAAATACCAAGCAAGAATTCCTCTTTGTAAAAACAGCAAAGGTAATAATGCATAAAATTTTTTGCTTGGCATATTATCTTTGTTCCCTCCCTGCATTAAGTACCTACAGTTTGTAAACAGTCTTTAAAAGTGTTAATAGCTTTAAGGAATGTGTAATCACAGTTTATATGGATTCATCCCACAAAGAATTATAATGCTACACAGTAGTTTCGTGTTTCCATAACCCAGTTCTAATATTACCAGTACTGTCTGCAGTGAGCAAAGGTCCATCCTGTCCACTGCTTTTCAGTGGCCCATTCTGGATGGCTAAATTTAAGCCATAAGATTTTTGTTGGTTTTCAAGTTCAGCTGCTATTGGTTTCCTCAGAATATCTTTTTTGTTGTTGGTAGCTATTGTTTTCTCTGTATTTCTGCTGCTTTTTGGAAGTGTACTGCAAGCATCACTGCTTTCTTGTTGGGACTGGTTATACTGACGTTCTCTGTATGCCAGATAGGCCCTTCGGCTCCTGGAGTGCCCTTCGCTGTTGCTCTGGCGAGTTTTGGGTAAGCCATTTTGCACACTTCCTTCCACACTCGTGGGAACGTCATAGGCATATTCCCTCAGCACTGCAAGCCTGCTGGCACGATGGCCCTTGCTCCTGTTCTTATGGTGCCGGCTGGGGTGTCCGTTTGTCCGAAACTGTACCTCTAATGGAGCTACGTGCATTTTGATATCATTATCTACTGAATGTTCAGTCAGACTGTTATCAAGTTGAGGGCCTGTGTTCAACGGCAGAGAAGTAGGGTGGCACTGAGCTGCTGCAGCTTGTAAGTTAGTTAGTTTACAACCTTGAGATGAATTTTTTAGGCTTGAGGCACTTTTATTTGTGCATGAGGATTCTGCGCTACTGTTGGTGCATTTTGGGGCCTCTCCGTTGGTTCCACTGGAACTGGAGGGCGGCACATTTACTTGCACAGAATACGTACTCCTTCCTGGGCAGCAAGTTGTTATCCAAGCATGCCTGACATCTTCCCTGTTAATGCAATGGTGGACCATAAGAAAGGCACTGAGGCTCAAACACGTTGCCCCAAAAAAACAGCTGAAGATCAGGTCCATAGGATAATACAGGGAGATGGACAGAGCTCCAAAGATCCACAGCGTAACATACAAAACCAAAGTAAGGCCCACTCCCAGAAGCTGTGCTGGAAAACTGTGCTCATTCTCCAAAGCAGACGTGGACACCAGGGACACTGACAGTGAATCCTGATGGGCCAGTTCCCCGTGCTCGTTGGTGGCCAGACGCTGCTGCTCCTCAACGGGTTCCTTCAGCTCATATTTGCGCTCAGGGTGACGCTTTAGTTGTATGAATATGCTGAGGAAATACATACAGTTTATGAAAATTATAAAACTAGCAGGGCCATAAAATGCTCCTAAGCTAGGTTCCCAAGCCATCCAGCAACTGCAAAAGAAACAAACCAAAGAATAAATTAACATCTTGCACAAGTCACTTATGCTTTTTCAGTTCATTGACATGATCTCATCTGTGCTATGCTTTCAGGAAAAATCAGAATTAATTGCAACAAGTATTCAGAGAAAAGCAAGCCTAAGAAATCTTAGGACAAAGCTCTCACTTATAGGGTACTTACTAAGGTGCATTAGGTCTGCTGCCATAATTTCGGATGTTTGCTGCAGCTGTTATTCCACAAACTATGATAGGGATCCCTCCACCAATAAGGTAGAACCTAAAAAATAAAACCAATTTATTAGCAGCTGCTTAAGTGCAATGGATTTTTTAAAGTCACCATGAGGGAAATTAGAGCTTTCCAGGATTTGGGAAGCATACAAGTGCTTTATGAAACTAAATAGGGTGAATCAGGTTTGGGCTTTGGCAGTATCAATTGTTTTCTAAGTCTTCCTCACTACAGTTTTTCTCCTTCCGCTGTAAGCTGCCTCTCTCTCTCAAAGCTGCTCACTCCCACCTCCCACTCGCAGACACTGAACAAAAGTATACTGTGTTAGAAGGACGAAGCAAAAGCACTCAGTCTGGAAAAGAATAAGGAAACTTACAATGAAAATACTAAGTAGTATGTCCCCTGTTCCAGAGATGAACTTGCCTAATATTATATACACTGTTAGCTGAAATTTTTTTGGGTGCAGGGCAGCAGACGGCAGGTTATTTGTTTGGGGTTTTTTTTATTTCTAATGGATTCTGTAATTATACAGTATATACTTGCTTCCCTGTGGTGGTATTGATGAAAACTCTACACTTTTGAGAAGAAAAAGGGCCTATATGTTGTTGGAATATCACACTTTTCATTCTGATTTCTATGAATTCACATTGCATTCATTAGTGGCAGATCAATAATTACTGATCAGCAGTCACATGAACAGCACTCAGTCCTGCATCTTATACTAAATCCAGTCCAAATTCAGATCGGAACACAAAAGTTAAAACTCTTACTGTGACATGTGGGTGAGCATTTGGTTTTTATCAACAGGAGACACCTATTACAGTGGTCCTGGACTTTTCCACTGCATTTCTGATAATTCACCAGAAATTACTCTTGTCTCACTTGAGACACAAAACAACAGTCTTAAGTAAATTATGACTTTCTTGGAAATCAAGAGACACTGAATTTATTATTTACTTGATGAATCCTACAAAGATCAGATTCTGTCAATGGTTTATTCTGCATCTTGATGCAGCCATCAGGAGCTGGCCAGACAAAACAAATCTTTGTACAGGTACTACATTATGGGTAGTTTTATTTCGAACCTAAGTTTAAAAGACAACTAAAAAAATAATCCTTCTGTGGCCTTTCTATACAATAACATCACACATCTGTCTGACTGAAGAAATTCCTGATCTGTAGGAAGCTGGACACTGACAAAGTCTGAAAAATATAAAACCTGTTTGCTCCATTCTTCTCTTGGATATTTGCATCCAGAGCTACTGCCAGTGTCAGAAATGAGGTGCTCAGACCTGAAATGTCATATTCATGTCTGTGTAGAGCTGAGCCTGTGAAGCTGGTAATTTTACTGCAATGTTTTCCAAAGCAGGAACTTTGTAATAAATAATAAGGGATAAAAAATACTTTTATGTAGTACTGAAAATGTTACTTGAAAATAATCAGAAAAGCACATCTGTTTTTCTGCAGCCTCTGTGCTTTCAAAATCAACTTCTTTAAATATCTGCCCTTAACTAATCAAAGTTAATCAACTTCTGCCACCTTGTGGAGAATTTCACTGTTGCAGTTTTTAATTAAAATCCAGAAGCTGAGGAGGCAATGTGAACAAGGTACATCAGTATTTTCTAGTAAGAACATTGCACATATGTGAATTTAACAGAGAACTAGTTTGTCTCATTTCTGGGATTTCAGAGATGAAAATTCTAGGAGGAACACCACACAAAGAACACTATTTTCATTTGCTAATGAGTGACACTCCTATTTCTCAAATAATTTGCAAACAATCTTTGGAAAATATATTTGACTTTATTTACTGAAATTGCAGTGTTAAATTGTGTTAGCAGTTCTACACATTCTTTCTTCAGACAATTTAATGGGTTTTGTTGCTATCTAAAGTTCTAATCAAACCTTCGGTGGTGATGCTGAAACACTACTGATTTTTAATTTACCAATCAGCAACCCAGCACTGCATCTGTAATACACGAAGACCTTTCATGATGAGTCTTTCAGCTCATCCTCCTTAACATAACACGGAGGAACAACAAAATCTAAAGGAACTTTACAGACCTGGAGAGAACGCAAGGGGAGTGACTTTTTACATTTTCAGGTCAGAATATAAATGCATATAACCTGGGAAATAAGGAGCCACAGAAACAAACAACTCACCTCAGCATTGGCCTGGGTGGAGGAGGTGGCTCATCAGGATCTTGACACCTTTTTGCTTTTTTGGTTACCTGCTTGTAAATATTACGAGATGTCACTCCCAGCCACAGTACTGTTGCAAGAGTGGAATAATGGAGAATTATCCCAACCTTAAAACAAAAATAGACAACAAAGAAAGGAAATATTTGGGGGTTAATTCTTTCTACTAAGTAAATACAGTAATCATTAGACTCACGACTCACCAGAAACCTGAAATTTTCAAAAGCTCAATTCAAGAGAAAAAAACCCTCTTATTTTATATGACCACTCTGGCCATCAAGTCATTATAGTTTAAAGCAAAAAAAAAATATGGAATGCAAACTTTTAAAACTTAATAACAGGAGAAAAACACTTTCAGAAGTGTACTTATCAATCACACACTTTAGGAAACTGTATTTTACAAAAGACTTACTTTAAAATGTCCTGTGTTAAAGATATTATTCAAATTGAAACAAGTAAGGGAACAGCAAAGTCGTGATACTGTGATAAGTATGGAGCAGATGGCAAAACACAGACAGCCAACACTCATCAGCAATTTGAACATAATACAAAGATAAAGCGTGCATTAGATGCTTAACCTGCCCAAACATTAATGCAGTCTGCTTCACAGTGGAATCTCCTTATCCTCTACTGCCTTATTCACAAGCTAACACTGCCATGATAGCACACACACAAAGAAGGGGCAAACATTTTAGTTCCAATTAAGCTAACTACAAGTGGGTTTTTTGCCATTTTCAATCACCAGCAAAACCACACAACTCTCAAAGAGCCTATCTGTATCACAAGGTTTCTTCTGGAGGATTTCTGTCTCCAGGAAGTTAAGAAAAAAGGTGTGTGTATGTGTCCACACACATAGGAGAAAGATCAGGGATATATTTTACTGCAACACTTTGAACCATCAACGTAATAACTCCAGTAAATTCAAACAAAAAGCATTATGGTGAGGGTGAAAAATTTTAGGTGAAAATTTTTGCAATCACTGGATTAAAAAAAAAAATTAAAATTTCACTAACATTTTTTGAAAGCAGCAACTGTTGTTATACTGAAACACTGCAACTGAATTGAGATGGCCAAATTTTAGAAGGGCAAATCATTAAAAAGAAGGAGTCTCAAAAAAGCATGGAGGCTTGAAACATTTCTCTCCCCTCCCCTTCAGTTGTACTGAGCAAATGGAAATAGGTATTTTAATACCTGTGAAAATCAGATCTCACATGGCCTGTAAAGACCACATACAAGCCTACAAAATAATTTCATAGTAAGTCTCAAAAACAGAAATAACCAATAGAACTTAGTTTCTGTGGTAGCATTTTGGAACAAAAAATACCTGTTGCACATTTTACAAGGGTATGTAGCGATAGGAGGAATGACTTTAAAATGAAAGACTGTTGATTTATATTAGATGTAAGAAAGTTAGGTGTTTACAATGAGGCTGGCAAAACACAGGCACAGGCTGCCCAGAGAGGTATTAGATGCCCATCTCTGGAAATATTGCAGGTCAGGCTGGATGGGGCTCTGAGCAATCTGATCTAGTTGAAGATGTCTGTCTTTACTGCAGGGGTGTTGGATTAGATGACTTAGAAGCAAAACACTAATTTTTTTCTAGATTTTATATTTTGATGAATGCCTACACAGCATTAGAGTTCTGTAAGTGGCAGGGGGAGCATAGTCATATATAGGAGTACAAAAGCAGTAACCAAGTTTTACTTACCGCTTGGCAAATACTGGCATTCCTGGTCTGAGTTATGCCTCCAATAAACACCACACATGTCAGGAAAATATGAAAGCTCAAGTTAACTAACATATGCCAGCTTTTAACACTGATCCTGATTACACTGTTAAAAGAAACAAATTAGACGATATAAAACACAGCTACACTACTGTTTTCAGAAACTAGCAAGATATTCTTTTGATAAACAACATGTAATTCCTGTAAATGATTGTTTGACTGCTACATACTTTGCAATCAAACACGATCTTAAATTAAAACACCCACCTATTACCAACTTTATACATCTATTTGGGGCCTGAGTTAAAAATTTTAGGACTCAAGCTTTCACATCAACAGAAATGTAAAAGGCTGAACAGTTTGTTAAATTCTACCATTATTATTGAATGGCCTCTTCTTTCATCATGAAGCAAAATGAAGAATTAAAGGAGAGACATGGTTATGACAGCTAAATTATCATACTCAAGAAAGATGAAACAGCTACTTGCATAACTGTTAGTCTGCATCAACAAATTTTATAGGGAAAAAAAACACTGAAAGCATATTACTGTATCATGCTCTCACAAAATAGAAAAGGCAGTCCTAAGCATGATCAAACTCACTTTCTTAGGCTGGTAATTTTGATTCCTACCTGTGATGGTATATGTAACTGACCATGATCATCAACAGGCACATCAGCAAAACCATGGCAGTGGCATAAATTACGGGATGCAGAAGGTCAGCTGGCTGTGTATATAACTCAGCTCCAGTCAAGTCCTGACAACAAAACCAAAAATAACATTAGTCCACTGTACCTATTTTTTGAGGGATGACAAAGGGAACACAAGAAGTAACAGACACCTTCTAGATGAAATGCCTTCCTTCTTTTCCCACTGGTCCTGAAACAACTCTGCAATTATTTATATGTTATTTCTGGGTTTTTTCTGCAATTATCTGCTATTCTGACTGACCTTTATAAATGTAGTCACAATTCTTATAGAACTGTTCAACTTCATATATTTTTGAAGATACAGAGATGTCAGCAGCTTATAGAAACACACCATTTTCTTCATCTTAATATATTTCTATGTACAGATGTGGAATAACTGTGTGTTTCAGCTGTGATTATCTTCTTTAACAGCCCAAAGAACATCTCAGTCAGGAGAATGTTAAAGGATCTGCATCTGGAATGGAATAACCCCATGGACATAAAAACAGAGGCTGGGCATTGGACTGATTAGAAAGCAACCTGAGTTAGTGGTAGACAAAAGCCAACCACAAGTCAGCAACATCACCTGTAGCCCACAGCCATGCTTTGCTGTGTGAGCACTGACACAACAAGTGGGTAAACTGATCCCTCCCTTCTGCTGAGAGACCACCCTGCAGAACTTGCAGTTTGAGGTTCCCCAGCACAAGAAAGACACTGACATACTGGATGGAGCAAGTCTAACAGATCACCAGGGTGATTAGCAGGCATACAGTGAAGTATACAGTATCTGAGGCTGTAGATGATGTCTTCTATCTTTAAGAAGAAAAGGAAGAGGGGAGAAATCTCATTATTATATTAAACTACCTACTGGGATGGTATAAAGAAGACCAAGTCAAACTCTTTCAAAGTCTTCTTGGAGCTGAACCATCCACTAATGAAAGGAAACTGACAGTATCAGCAACACAGAAAATTCTGATTAGACACAGGAGAAATATTCTGAAGTGGTCACATACTGCCCAGAGAGACTGTGTCCCAGGAGATACTCAAAGCTTGACTGAATATGATCTGGAGCAGTAAGATTTGACTTCAAAGGCAGTCAAACTTTTAGCAGGTTAAGTGGACCAAATGGCACCAGATGTTCCTACCAGACTGTTATTCTATGATTACTGTTTGAGCAGAATAGATAGTTGATAACTCTAAGACAATTCAGGGAGTGGGGAGAGGACACAGACATGACATGACAACTCAAAAGAAACTGTAGTCCCCAGCACAAAATACAGTAAATTTATTGAACTATGATTATTGAAAAAATTATTAAAAGTAATTTTTTGGAATGGACAGGATACAGAAAAATCTCTCCCTTATAATTCTGAGTGAGTTACTTTTAAACTTCTGGAGTTAGCAAAGTTCAAAAGTGTCCTGAGGAAAAGGAGAAAAAACTTAGCATTAAGTAAGAACAGTAAAAGATTAGGAAGAAGTTTCAGTCTGTTTTGAGAAAAAGCAGTGATATTTTTAAGCTTAAGATCGGTAATCTTATTTCATGGACAGGAAAAGAATTTTTGAATCGAGGCTTACAATTAAATTAGAGTCAACAGTCTCTTCACCATACCTTCAATTGTTCTTTCATCAGAATATAAATTCGTTATTCCTAACTAACTCAACAACCTCATTTCAAACTAATTTAATCAAGTTGTCAGTTTGATTCTTATCTATTTGGTTTTCTTTGGCACCTGGCAAAGGATCATAAGAATTTATGCCTCAGGCAGCCAGTGTCATCCGATTTCAACACTACCCATGGCCTGGTTGTTATGCAGCTGGGGATCCCTGAGAACTCACTGCTGTTACAAGCATGAGCAAATGTTTTGTCACACCTGGCCCATGAGTACCAGGCAACACAAACTATAGGGCAATTCTGCTTGCTGCTTCCAGACTGGTGTCAGGTAACAAGATCTCATGTATATATTGGTGTGAATTCCAAGAAGGAGAGCTACAAAATTGCAAGATTTAGAATAATCTTCTAAAGCATATGAGGAAACTCAGTATATGCCTTGGCTAGATAGCTGAGGCCTTGACCCAATAACCAATGGAATAAATCAATGGAATTCTTCATCCATTGCACTGGCACTTTTCATCAGACCTAGTAAAAAGAGTAAGGGGAGCTAAAAATGTTATTTCTGAGCTAAACTAATCCTAAATAATTATTGAGTAAGAAAGAATGACAGTACAGTAATAGTAGAGATGGCACTAAAAATACTGGGGAGTTTATAGTTAATTAGCAGAACTCTTGTTTCTTCTCAACCACTATTGCTGGGTTTTTTTCCTCTGTTCAGTTTGTAATAATGAGTTTTCAGCTGAGCCTTCTGCTTATCTCTTCTGTTATTAAACAGTGGTGAAGATAATCTCCAAATAAATACAAAGTTTTACAACTGCATCTTCCTAAATCACTAGATCAGAAAACCAGGCAATCAGTGATGTGCTTCCTTATCAGAGGACTTCACATTATGCTCTGAAATGTATGAAGAGGGTCAGTACACTACAAAGTACACTACACATATAGGTACTAAAGTAATGTAGATTAAAATAGAGTGAAATAGCTCTGGTTAAGTCATTCACCATCCAAGCCAGGATGATGAACCACCATGGTCAGGTCATCCTGCCTCTGCTGTTTCATATATTTGATGTTAATGACAACTGCTGAATTAAAGAGCAAACTTCTAAAACTGAACCCAGAAGAACTACCTCTGAGCCTGAGACCTGAACCTAGACTTGCACAACATGATGGGAGTCCAGAAATGAAATAGGCTATTATGGCTTTTTTTGTTAATATATGGACAGGCATTATGAAAAGCATTTTTAGCAGCACATAGACATCCAGAGTTTCTGCAGTGTAAAATCGGTGTGCAAAGAACATCTGTCAGATGAGTGTTATTCTGGGCCCCTCCACTCACCCCCTCCTCTCCAGTCTTTACAGCCTAACATTTTGATAAGTGGCTTAATATTTAAAGAATACCAGTTTTGAGCAAGTATACAACAAGAGCTACTGACAAAAAAGGAAGAAAGCTGCCCCTTTCTCTAACTTGATTTCTGATTGTCAACAGTTCCCCCAACAATTTACAAGCGGACATTCATACAATCTTGCCATGTGTTAATTCAGAACTAGTCTTTATAGAAGGAGATTGAACATGCTTTTCATTTTTCTTCCTCCAGGTGACAGAAATGTGACCAATTTAAAGCATAATCTTTCTTTACATGCGTATTATACATACAAGTGAGTTTTATTTCTGTTTTAACAAATGCTGTTAAATTTTAGGAAATTACTATATATTTTAAAAATATCAAAGAAAGGAACATTAGTTGTAAAAGTTGACTTGACTGCAGAAGTTTAAAGTAATTTAAAACACTACCCTCAGAGGTAAATTGAAAAGTTGCTCTCTTTAAGCGCTTTTAAAAAACTTGGCATGTAAATCAATGTTATGTAAGTTTAGCCTGGTAATTACCATTTAATTATCTTCTGAGGAAGATTTTTGAAAATCTGAGTTGCTAAAGAAAAATATCAACTTCTAATCCACTAATCATCATAAAAGAGTGCTCTTTCTTCCATGTATGATTACATAAAAATATATATTTAATTCCACATGGAACACATTAACTGCCACAAAACCCATACCAAATTTACATTTAACAGTATTTCCTAAATCTCGTAATATTTCACTCAGATTACTACCAGTCCATCTTATTTATGTAGTATCACATTTCATAATTTAGCATCTGTAGGGATTACTGACAAGCACGGTAGCAGTCACCATCTATAAAAAGGGAGGTTTCCCAGGCAAGACTCTAAAAATAAGAATTCTGAAAACAGACAAAGACGAAATTCAGCTTCCCAAGTGGGGAGCACTTAAAGAAAGTGCCTCTTCACCATGCTTCAGAACTGGTTAACCATTTTTTGATACCAATATGCTTGGACTAGATTTTGGATACTATTTTTCAGCAGTATTTAAAAAATATTTTTCGTAGTTACTAACTGTTTTGATCTTTTTTCTATTTCCACTGATGTCTTCTGGTAATAGACCTACATACTAGTGAATTAACAGTTAATTTGGAGTGAAATAACTGTATTTGGTTATGGATCACAGAAAAAATACCTGGGAAACACTCCTGGTCAACTGACAAAGTCAACAAATCTAATCTAACACAGAAAAGATAGTTTAAGATAAAGAGCAGTAACAGTTGAAGATAACTTGTCATTCACAGACTAAAGTTCATGAATGTTCATGAATTTGATTAAGTAACTCATTAAAATGTCCTCTTATAATAAGGTACTTTGCATATGAAAATTCTTTTTTTCCTAGTATATCCAGTTGTTCATCAATTATTTATTACCCAATTAATTACACTTTGATAGATTTCTGCTTAAGCTTCATCTAACCTCAACGTTTACATCAACAAAAGCAAAAACTAAAGATGTGTTTATATGTCTAGTTTTATGTGAAATGGGAATGCTCGTTTTCCTTAACACAAGGAAAAAACCAAACAGAACTGTATCATGAAACATTTTCAAGTTCCAGAAAGAAATTAAATTCCCAGGTGTCATACCATTAAAACAGCATAGTTGCTGAGGGAGTAGCACTGAATGGTGGTAATATTTTCATCAGACAGAAGGATGCGACAGCCATCAGATTTCCATCCCCCTTGTCCGTTCAGGAGATCGAAGTCCCACTGAGCTGCAACAGCATCTGCTCCGTGCGCAATGCGCCGCAGTGTCACGTTGATAGGAACGTGGTGACTGGCTACGTTTAATCCATCTGTTACAAAGAAAATGTATTTGCACATAAATTTCTCAGCATGTAACTAACACGTTAGACGCTAAAACTTTCTACTGGATACACACTAATCAAAATAAGGGAGTCAAAACTGTTTACTAAAGATCATAAAAAAGTAATCATAAAAACAAACCTATCTTGGTAAGAATAACAGGAGTTACAACTGTACGACGTTTCCCATCATCAGCCAGATTTGTTGAATTTCCTGTCGCTGGGAAAAGCTTTCCATTGCGAAATGCAATAAGCTGAAGCTTGTAGACAGATTCATCTGCTGGTCTGATTTCTCTTTTCTGTTTTTGGGTGAAAAGGGAAGCTGGCAACTGGATAGAGGCCTCTACAATTGTGTTCTAGAAGCAAACAGATTTTTAAAGTTCAAAAGAGAAAATTATGTTCTTTACAGAGATTAAATTAGCAATTCCTCTATATGTACAGAGTCAGAGATGAATGCATTTAGCAGACTATGCATCGTGATCAACCTATTTGACTGTGTTTTCAAGTAATCCAGGATAAAATAGCTTAATCAGGTTATTAAAGCCTTAAAACATTTTTAAAAGAAAAAAAAAAGTTAAGATTCTGCAGTTACCTTACTTGTTACAGAGTTGAAGTTAAAGTTGGTATCAGTAAAGTATTACGAGAGTTTTTCGAGACTATTAGCAACTAGAAGCAGCAACCAACATAAGCAGAGAGAAATGCTGCAATGGTGCACTAGTACCATTCAAAACAAAATGCTGTGTATAAACAGGGTGGTTTTACTTGTATATAAATGATACTTGAGTGAGAAGCATGCATATTATTTCATAGAATTACACAGGCATAAATTGTAATATACATCCTGCAGTGACATTCAAGCAAATTAAGTACTAAAAACAAACTGGTAAGTTGGGGAATATAACTGAAAAAAATACTTTTATGGAATATGAGGAAGTGTTTCCATTTTATACACACCCATATAGAGATGTAATACATATAGGTGAGTGTGTGTGTGTGTGTATATGCACATGCACACACAAAACTATCCTCTCAGGTCCATCTTCTACTTCATGCTTAATTACAGTATTACTCTCAGCAGAATATTTCACATTTTCTAGGGGACTGCTAATATCTGATTTAATATGTAATTAAGGTGAAAACACAGAAAAATAAAGATGTATTATTACAAACTAGGAAGCATCTCAATTTCCATACTTATGAAAAAGTCTGAAAGGATCTTTCATCTTATAAAGTTACAATGAAGAAAACCACACCTATTTATTAAAATCTGTGTCCACTAAAACAACTATTTTATAATCAAGCTTTATTATCCTTTATCCCTTTAATTCTTCTCACAGACATTTTGGATTACACAAAAATGCTAATTTAACCTTAGAAATTAGTAACAAACTTGCTTGCCAAATTATTCATATATATTATTACCAAGTCAGTAGGGAAACAAAGAGCATCCCACCTTTAAAGCCAGGCTTGACAGTGTATTTGAAACATTGCACTTAAAACTTAATTGTTTATCTAGATTTCCATCTGGGTCTCTTCTCCCATAATCACTGAGTCCTGTACGGTCTGATGTAGCCACTTTCTGAAATACGGTGCAAGTCATCCCAGTGAAACCAGCAGCCTTTATTACATAGGCCTCAAGAGCAATATTTGGAGAATACTGTGACAACAAAAATCAAACATGAAATGATTTTCCACACCACAGGCAGGATAATAAATAATCTGAAAGGGATTCTCTGTCTTCACAGAAAAACACATCCAGAAAACCATCTTGGTTTATCTAGCAGGTATAAATCTTTTCAGAGTATTGCTCTACTCCCTTCAGAAATAGTAGGCATTTCAGATAATGCCAGCATTTTTTAAGTAAAATAAAAAGCTATTCAAATTCAAGAGCGAGCAAAACCTCTTCTAAATAAATAAATAAATTCATGCTTACAGTAGAATAAACTTGAGCTCCATTTGCAAGGCGATACATAGCGATTTTCTGTAGACACTGTACAATTCTGGTGCAAGCCTTGGCTTCCCTTTGTGCCATCCACAGAACACGTTCATCAGCCAACATAATATTACTTGCTATGTCCACCATGACGTCGCCAAGCTAACACGGAAGAGAAGTAAGACTCTTTTATAGGTATGAAAGCATTCAGCAGGTAGGGTCATTATCAGAAAATACAAAGTGAGTTGGCAGCACAAAAAGC
This sequence comes from Euphonia xanthogaster, assembly GCA_034509185.1. NCBI lineage: Eukaryota > Metazoa > Chordata > Aves > Passeriformes > Fringillidae > Euphonia > Euphonia xanthogaster. Next base: position 54,285,656 of record JAYDZK010000202.1, on the reverse strand, counting down.
ATAAAGAAAATGGTTGCTCCTATTTCCATCAGCTCATCACGTTGAGATACTGAAACACTTCGACTCAGACACTTACTCCCACTGAAGAAAAATGTAGTGCCAATAGAATGTATCTGTTTATATAGTACTTAGGAAAACACCCATGATAAATATTTTATTAAAAGGAAAGGGTGCAATACTCCACCTTCTACTGTACCAATTGCTTAAGAGGACCATTTACAATCAACTTGGAAACCAAAACTATAAATCAACTCTAATACAGGTTGCATGTATGACAGAAGATAATAGAAAAAGAGGAAAACAGGCAAAAATTAGCATACATCCTTTCTGTTTGCTTCCTTTTAGTAAGTCAAACTTTTTTATTGCTTTCTTGTTTGCCTTCAAATTTACATGACCTGTTTTAGGTCACAGGTTTACATAAGAAAGACAGCAAATATCCATAGGTAGCAGTGCTGCTTTCAAACCATCAATTACACTGTTTTAAGTTCACAGTCCTCACCTGCTTTCTGTATGAATAACAAATACAAACTATAAAGGTAACTTACTTATTTAGGCCACTCTACCAAAAATAATGAGCACCTACAAACATTGACAACATTGACCTATGACACATTTTCACATTTAAGGAGCAGTGACAAATACTGGACCAAAAGAAAAGATTAGTATAATTTTTAGTTAAACTGACCAAAATGCAATTGACAGTGCCTAAATTTAAGGACTGGAATTTCCAGCTTGAAAAGACAAAGGGTAGGGTGAGGAAGGTATCTCCTTTACTATGCAGGCTTCCCAATTTTTTTTCAGAACATTACTAACAAGGAGAGAACACAGTAATTTGCTCTTCTTTTTAAAAATCTTTAAATATAAAGGCAAGATTTGGAATGAAAAAGTATTTGTTATTTTGAGAACTGTCTCTCGGAGGAACAGAATTTTCAATCAGTAAAAATTCTTGTATAACACAGAGCCTTAAGTAGCATTTGCAGGTTGTAGTCCTTTCATTAAATCTTCAATAATAAAGTTAAATTAATTGAAAGTGTTTATCATGACTTATTACTACTTGAGAAATGGTAACAAATTTTGCACATCAACAAACAGTGATTTTTATAATAAACCAGCAGAATTTGCATAATTAAAGTTGCTTCATGCTTTTAAAATATATTACACATTATTCTTTCTACTACTTATTGAGGTATGAACAAGTTTTTCCAATTGTATTCTAAGACAATCTGCTAAGAACTTTCTGAACAATTGTCTTGTTGCTTCTGATATGAAAGAGCTAATAAATTGTTATTTATTGTACTAATCTTTCAGAATAGCCCCTTTAGCACAAACTAGGGAACGAATAAGAAGATGGTGTACGTGAACCAATATGAATAACAGCATCAAGAACAAGTTCAGAGAGTAACACTCTGAGAAGAAATCAAGCCTTATTAGTAGCTACGAAAATTTTTTACATGAAATTGTACCCATGTTCTTTAAATATACCAGCAAATCACAGGCTGGCTTCAAAACAAATCCACTGAGAAAAAACCCCATTGTCTAAGATAAAAATCCTCTAAGGAGTTCTGCAAAGCATTTATGGTTTGCTGGGGGGTGGACAGGGAAAATTTGGCGCTTTTTTTATGCACGAGTTTAAACTCGAGGCATTGTGGTCTCCAAATTCCCAACATGCACTGTACAGTGAGATCAATATAACCTCTGTTCAGCAGTGAAACAGAGAGTTTCTACCCACTGGTGGGACTATTCAACTACTTGCATTTTTCTCCCCAACAATGAGCATTCTCTAAGATTTGTTTTAATGTCTTATGTTATATCCTGCAAGACAGAGGAGTACTGAAAACCTTAGAGATATGGCTCAATATTGAATAAAGACAGTCTATCACAGTGGAAGGGGAGAAGATAAGTCTTGTTTTATTCATTATTGAGAGGATCTCTGAGGCTTTCATTATTTGTGTTTTTAGATAACATACCAATGAAAACCTGTGTGACCCACTCCATATTAAATAAAAACAGACTTACTGTACCTATCTCCCTGCTCCAGTGCTGACCAGAGGTGTTACTCACATTACAGGTCCAGTGAATGCTGGATCATCTCAGCGCGAATGCAAAGTCTGTGACCATGGGTCAGCAACTTCAGGGACCTACTAAACAAACAAAAACATGGAATAGAATCCGACAATCCACTAACTCAGTGCCTGCATCTAGTGTTGGGAAGATTTCACTGCTCAGAGTACTTAAGGACAAACACTTTAGTAATCTTTAAAGTGATGGCAAATTATCCAGTTACCTCTTTATATTTTTCAGCAAATCTTCCAAATTTCTCTATCATTTCAGCCACAAAAATAACATCCATTTTATCAGAAAAATTTGCCGCTTCAACCGTGTAAGCCAAGAGCTGTCTTGCTGTTGCCACTGCATTAGTGAGGTTGAGCGGCATCTAAACAGAGAACAAACATGAGCATTTGAAAAAGAACAAGACAGAGACAACACTTCAACAATTAATAAATAAGCATGATCCAAAGAGGAGAGCAATTCCCAGAGGGATCACAGTGTTTTGAGTAGCTAAGGACCACCACCTTATCTGTAAGCAAAAACATTTCTTACAAGCCAGAGAACTACTGTTTGTACTGGCAGCCAGCAACTGGGTTTTGTGCTGTTGTCCTAGAAGGGAGAGAGGTATTACAACAAAAAAAAAAGGACAAAAATCCCCCAAAACAGTATGTCAACTGTTTATTTTCATTTTCACCAAAGCCGAGGCATGACAACACAAAGCTGTTTAAATATAGCACTTTATAGCAAGAGAAGCCAAAACCAATTCAAACACACCACTGCCACAGCATTCACTCTCAATTCTGTAATTATAGGAAGCATTTGGAATGGCATACACACACAAAAAAACCAAGACAGATCTCACTATGACAAAGGTCACGATTTCACTCCTGAAACAAACCCCATGCTGGAAAATTCTTCACTAAATAAAACACAACATCCACATGCCTGAGCCAGCAGGAACCAAAAATGGGAAATTTTACATAGTATACTAGAAAGCTGTGCTAATGTTATCAGCTCATGTTCAGATGCTGTTTATCCATGATAATCCAAACTACAGAGGCTGTCCCTCTGGTTTTTGCTGTGGAGATATCTAGTCTGCCCAACTGAATTCGAAAAGTGCCACCTAAGCACAACTATGTATCTGTCCTTGCCAGTCATATATATTTGTCCTTATGCCACTTGTACATAAATTTCAATGTGAGTAATGGAAGTTAATTTTTTGTCAATATGCTAAAAGTTATGAATTTAAAGTGCAAATACAGTTCAAAGTCATAACACATACTGAACAAAGTCAACTTTTAAATTCAGACACTCTTTATGGTTTCTTTGAACTTTTTCTTTAATCATAAATTTCTTGTCACCTAAAACTGTACTTGTTCAATACACAAACAAGAACAGCGGAACATGAATGCTCTTGTAGAATGCTATAAAGGTTTCATTTTATTTTACATGTGAACCTTTACTTGATTTAAGATGTTTGGCAAAGTTCTGATGTTCAACACAGCTCAACTACCTTTCTTCAAAGGCTATAAACATGCTTGCAATATGATTACATTTAGTCTCAGAGAAAAGAAACTTCTTGCACAATATCGCTAAAAATTCTAGGCCTACTACACACAAAAAGGCAACTTTCATAAGTAAAAAGAACTCCCAAACCCAAAACATTCTTCTTCTCCCTTTAAAAAAAATTCAACGTAGAATACCTGTGTACATTTATTTATTTATTTAGAGTAGATAAGAGGTTATCTACTTCACACATGAAAATTATTCTTCTGCTTTTCTGAAGATTCCAGTCTGATGCTTACACTTTAAACTTCCTAACACAAAGCCGGCAACATTTTTCCACAACCTGAAAAATGTTGGCTAACCAAAAGCAGTTATAACAACTTTAAGTTATCTAGGCTCTTGAGCATCTGGGGTATGGTAAATGGGCAGGAATGGCATTGAGCTGTCACAGACCTTGCATTAAAATGTGAATTCCCAGGTGAGAAAAAAGCAAACCAGCAACATTGAAGCTCTATTTAAACTAACACCCTTTCTGTGTCCCAGAAAAGGACAAAGCGTTCATCTCTCTCCTGATCTCCCAGCATCATCTCCCTCCTGTTACCCAGTCAAAAAGGAAAACATTTGAGCCCTCAAACCTGTTTCATGTGACCAAGCCATGGCACGCATCTCTAGTGCTAGGAATATAAAGCAGTAAAGCAGAATAGTTATGTCAACCTCTAAGGTTTTTTCGGGCCAGAACAGGCCTTGTTTTTTTTCCTCTTCTCACCCCTGCCATCCTTGTTGGCCAGCGCTCAGGGGTCCTCAGGGAACCAGAGAAGGAGAACAAAAAGCTGTGTCAGCATTATTAAGTACCTGAACACAGAGGGAGCAAGTCAGCCCATCTTACACAATGGGCAGTAGAAATCTTTTGCCTCAAACTGGAGTTAGCCCAATCAACTGGACACCAAGATCTCACTGTGTGTATAAATCTAAGGCACCCCAAAGGGGAAAATACCAGTTTAGATCAGATTGTCCTGTTTGGGGGCTGAGGTGCTTCAGATAGGTAGTGTGAAGTTTTCCCTAAAAGAATGTGAGATGAACTGGAACATTCCAAACCCATACAACATGTAGAAATCCTACCCTGGGCTCAGACAAGCACCACAGCCCCACGTTAAACCTAAGTGGTGCTACCAACATCATCATCCAGTGACCAAGTATTATTAATAAAAAACAAACAAAAAACCAACCACCAAACTCCAAAACACCACACCAAAAACAATCTCATGCTTCCTTGGGTTCACCTGTTGCATCCATACTAGTGATCTGACTGCACAAGTTGGAAAACAAGCTTAAACCAGAAGTTCATAGCTTTATGGAGTAATTTCCAACAGAGCACCTATACAGACAAGGATGGGTGCATCACTACAGAACAGCATTTGTGGAAGTGTGCTTTAACTACATAAACCTCAAAAGCAACTTGTAGCTGAAAAATTTTGTTTCATAGCTACAGTTTAGATTCTAGAATGCTCTCTTGGATTCTGGTAAGTGCTACCAGATAAAGAAGCCTTGTTAATACTCACGACGTTCACTATTTAACCCTTATCAATCACATTGAATCTACCAAAGGTTTACAGCAACAAAGGCAGAGCAGAGTTTGACTACCCTTTACCACTATAATGAAAAGACCTGTTCTCATTACAGATTAAGTCTGCCTTGTTACTTTACAGCATGTGGGCAGAACAGGACATCCAGCTGACAAAAATAATCATGACAAGCCATTCTCTTATGAGTACAAAGAATAAAATCTTACTTGCACTTTCAATCTAGGGGCACTCAAAACAGATACTAGATCAAGCTTTTAACCTAAACCTGCAAGTTTCAGATTGTACTCAGAGGCATGTGTCCATCATAACCTATCTAGACCACCAGTATTTCCAGCTTGGCGAAGATAAAGGGTCTTCTGAGTTTTTATTTTCATTAATTAGATTTTCCTAATTTGGTTTTACAGAAATGCACAAATTACCTGATTGAACATATAAAGAACTCGAGTCACATCATTTGCATACTGGCACCTGGAGTAGTCCTCGTCCGCCCAGTACCCTCCCCTGTCACATCTGCGCCAGGCTCTTCTCTCATCTTGTGAGTTGCCAGGATATATCCCACTGCCAGCAGAATATCGTGTACACAGCAGGTATGCTGTGATGCCTGCCAATGTTCTGGGCCACCTGGGGAGTCAAAAGGAAAAAAAAAACCCTCACATTTAGACAAATTTACATGACAAGCAAATAAGAGGATTAAGCACTACAACATGAAATAAAGAGACGCTCAAAACTAAGCATCTCTAAACTATTTAAAGGGCCACCTTGGCTCATCTTCAGCATTTTCAAGCTGTTCATATTTCTGTCTATTAACAAAATGAGTTCTAATGCTAGCATGTTTTTTTGAATTCTTCATGAGGTTTCAGGTGGAGAGAAGAAGGTGCTTATAAAACAACTAAAAATAATTTACAATTTTTTGATAAAAAAACCTTGCTTACTTCATGAAAAATTCCCTGTTAACACTATAAAGGCAAATTGATGCTTGCTTTCTACTTGTCCTCTACACATGCATCAATAAAACTTTCAAACAACTGCATTCATATTCATACCAAACTGCAGATATGAACAGAAGATTACATTTGCAGTATTCAAGAAACACTAGTAGCAGTAGTACAACCACTCTGATCAGTTTTGCAAACAAAATACCAAATAGAATTTAATTGGAAAAAATTTGCTCTTAATGTCAAGAAAGCAGAAAATAATTTCTTTCACTCAAGGTATGTGAATCTATGCCCTTTTTAAGAAAAATCCTAACATTCTCTCCACTTTCTCCTCTAATTTTACTGCATATTTTACCTGTACAAGCAAACACAGATAACTACAAAAACCCCAGAAAATAAATTGCAATACATCTGCAATACACTGATCATTCATTAGAGCAGAACTGATCCAAGGAAAAAAATAAGAATAGAAGAAAACCATGCCTGAATTAAGATGCAATGCTGAGCAGACAGAAGGGACAAGGACAAGGAATGGCAGCCAATCTGACTGCCCCTGCTTCTGTCTCTCTACCCTGTTATATGCACAAGCTTATATGCATAAGTGCTATTTTATCATTCAGAGCACTAATTCTTAAATTTTAGAAGTAAAAAAGAATACATACCTAAATTGCAGAATGCTCAGTATCTCAAATTAAACAATCCAACATATAAGGTTTAACTAAAACTGAGACCATGCAAGCTTCACTGATTCATCCCAGGCTTTCTGCAGTCTCATTATGTCAAGCTCCTTTAAGAGTCTTTAGAGCTAACATAGCTTTTCTAAATTTTAAGTATTTCAAAGGGCCTTGTACAAAGCAGTTGAGTCCAAAAATTGGAACTGGTCAAACAAAAATATCTGGTGCGTTACACTGTGATTTTAAGGTTCGCTTTTATATCTGGACTGCATTGTTGTAAATGGCTGTTTATAAACTATCATCAAAATTAAAAAATGCTAAGAACATATTGATATTTGGAAAAAAAAATTCGCTGTTTGCAGGAAGATGAAGTAAACACCTTGAAGGATGTTCCATTTCCAGGAAATGAAAAATTTAAGTTATATTGCCAACACAAAGAAACTGAAAAAGTCAGCACCATTTTCCTCTCTTATTCATCAGTTAAATAACTTCTCTTACTGAAGATGCTAGAATTTATCACAGTTCTTTCTGAGAGAAGATAATTAGCTCCAGGGATAGACAAAGGCAAAAAACTGCACTTCTCAATTATTTTAAGTGATAGAAGATATGAACCTTTTAGGGTATACTAGAAGTTTTCTCTATTTTAAATTCCAATTTATTATAAATTATTAATTAATATTTAATTAATTCCAACAGAACAATTGTAACACGTTCAGTAATGGAAGAGAGACACTCAGTTCAGGCCATTTCGGCTATTACTTAAGTTTGGGCAAGAAGTAGCAAAAAGATAGTTGCTGGTGGCATCCCAGTATTACATAGGTCACTGCAACAACCACAAAAGAATTCTCAGTCAGAAAAAAAACTAATGCAAAAGACTAGATGATAAATATAACAAACTAAACTAGGAAACCAGGACTTCAATTTAACTACCTTTTGTAACAGCTTTGACATTACAGATCAGCTCTCCACATTGTAGTGACATAATTTCATTAAGAAATGGAGATTGTTATAATGGCCATTACTATAGTATTTGAATACTAGAAGAGACAGAAGATTATTTAGATATCCAGCAGAGCTTCATCCAGCACAGCAAATATTCATTTACACACACTCAGAGCCTCAGCAGCTACTTGAAGTAATTAAGAGAAATGTCACCATCAACCAATACCAGAAAGGAAAACTTAACACTAGATTTGGTGACAATGGAGGTAGTTAAAAGAAAGAGGGAAAAAATTTAAAATAATTAGCACAGATTTTAAATGCCTGGAATCATATTGAGGTATTTCGGAGAATGTAAATTAATTAAAAGAACAGAGATTCTGCAATGGTAGCAAAAAGATTTTAACATCTTTTAAACTGCAAAGAAGGAAAAAGAAAGGACAAAAATCTTCCTCAGAAAAAATTTCAACAGTATTATTGTGAATTGCCACAATTCCAGCAGTAACCTTAGTGCAGTGTTACATGCACCTCAGCAAGCTAACAAAATATCAGACTGGATCATGTCTGGCCAACTCTGCTCATGGAGAGAGCAAGTTATGCATCTGCTGGGAAGGGAGGGAGGGACAGCAGGATACAATACATGTACACTTATCCAAGTCTCTGAAATGTCAGGAGCAACAAATTGAAATAAACTCTGATTCAACACAGACTGGAAAAACAAGTACAAAGATGAAATACTTCTGTGCTCCCAATTTTTATGTATTTATAATAAGCCTTCAGAGAACCGAGCCAAAAAGAAAACATGCAGATGAGGACAACTAATAAATCAGCTGTTACAAGACATGCAGGCCCACAAATACCATGCATAATACACTCAAACCTCCACTTCTAGAGTGCAAAGTCAGGTTTCCAGAAACACTGCCACTGGAATACCAAAACAATTTCCAAAACCATTTAGCAATGCTGAAATTTTTATATTAAGTTTCAACAAAGACGCCACTTTGAAAGGGGTATTTGTCTCTGTCTTTACAGCTTTCTAGAAGTTGTATTTTCCCAAAGCATTTTCAGTAGAAGTGTGGTCAGCTCAGTTTTCACTGAACATATCACCTTACAGACTGAGTGTCACACGGCCTTGGAATAATCAAAATTCTGTGGTCCTGACAGAGGTTTTATGACACAACCTCCAAGACAAATATTTTAACTGAAATATGGCACATGCTGTTTCTTTTCTCACTATTCACATCTAGTGCTAAAGAAGTAGAAAAAGACAAAACAGAGTTTCTCTCTAGTTTCTCAGACTAGAACTCAAATGTAAAACAGGTTTTTCAGGAGAGCTTTAATTACTATGCTTTTAAACAAGTAATATTTCTAAGCTATATATCTATCTTCTAGAACTTCTACAGTCATCAAAGAGAAAAAAAGTGAAAACACTGCTTCAAAGGTTATTAGATTATCACAAGGTTATTTGCCTTTTCTCCCTCTTCTTATCTCCACTTTCCCTATCTTTATTACCCCCTCTCTTTCGTTATTGTCCTTTCATTCTCCCCGAGTTTACTTTGCATTCATGCCCCTACACAGCACTTTATCATCTTTTGCCTTGATCTTCTCAAAAGAATACAAGAAATGCCAGGTAGTCTTATAGTCTACACTACCTTTAGAACAAATTTAGATATGTACAGAAACATTTTACTGTTAAGACTAATCTATTATTTGTATAATGATTTAGAAAGCTTTCTACTAAACCGGACATAAAAAGGACAATTTAAATTGTGCCATAAACTCACATCACAAAAACAATACAAATGCACAGCACAATAGAGAGATACACTTTCAAACAACAGCATCTCTTAGCCTCTTTACTCTCCCATGCACAAAACCCCTTGCATGGTACAAGTTTCTTTGCAGCCCAGTGGTGAATGAGAGAGGGGAATTTTAGCTTTAACTACATTTCCCTGATTTTAGCTTTAACTACATTTCCCTTATTCCCTAGTTTTGCTAAATTAATGTTAAGCTTACCATTCTCAGTCATGAACTGTTTCTTCCCAATACCTGTATGACATGAGCTAAAGAGGCATTCTCCAGTTTCCATGAAAGAAAGGAGGACATCCTTCCAGCAGAGCTCAAAAGGTGATTAATGGCATGAAATTCTTACCATGCAAACAAAGGCTATTTGAGTTTGTATTCTTAATTTCTTGTGAGTCTAAGCTTGAATATCTTTCACAGTTCACCCAACTGCTAGCAGAAGTGCAAATCTGGGCTGTATTAACACTCTTATTTCATTACTCTGTATAATTAGGTGCTCAAAATTTATCACATATACACGAGTATAGACAGCTGTAGGGGGAAAGATGGTTCATTTACATTTAAGCACTTTAATTTCACTTCAGAGGGAAAAAAAAGGTAGACCATGACATTATAAAAGAATCCTTTCTTTCATACATATTTCTGTTTTGAAAGCACTCATTTCTTTAAATGAACAGTAACTTTCAGTTACAAAGTTACAATGAGTTTTTATATCATAATTTCATTAGTTTACAGATAGTCTACTCTCTTTTTATTACATCTTAGTAAACCTCTAAATTCAGCATGATAATTACAGTTTTAAAATACATTACGCCCAATGAGTAACACTTTTCAAAAACATAATTCTTATATTTAAAAAATAATTCTATCAACTACCAGCATAAAATTATGCTAAGAACAACATTTAAAGGATTTCCTGAAGTGGAAGTATTTTAACATGCAAACCGTATTTTCAATTTAATCATTGATTGTAAAATAGTCAGGGAGTTTATCTGAGTAAGACTTAGAATATTTAAATTAAAGAAAACATATTCCAGGACGAAGTTTTTGCCTAACCTCTGCAAACTATTCTGATCTAATACCGAGCCAGACACTGAAGACAAACACCCTCCTTTGCTACTCTTTGCTATCCCATCTCTGCAGGGATAAAAATCTAGATGCCAGTTTTGAAACACCATCCGAGCTAAAATGACTAACCAGTTCCAACTAAAAAAACCTATAAAATCAAATACACCTAGGATCATTTACAGCCATCTGCTCAGAACCATTTTCTCACTAGTCAAAGCCTTATTTCCATATGCTCTCAAAGGTGAAAAATTACTCTTTATTATTACTCTACCCTAGCTACCAGAAGAAGTCTGCTATAGTAAACCCAGACATAGTGAACTTTTTGATAAGCTCAACATTTCCTGAAAGCTTATTTCTTTCGACTGAATTCCAGAGGGGGTAAATCCTATTACACTGAACAGTCACTGAACAGCACAGGTTAATTTAATGGAAAACACTTTGAAATAAGCCTTTACCATCTGTTTTTACCTCTAATGGCAAATCAAAGAAGAACAATTCACACTTGTATCATAAAAAAATGCATAAGTGATTTAAATAGATGTGTTCTTTGATGAATACAACCTGTGTCTTTTTGACTTTCTTCCCCTTTTATCTAATGCAGGAAGTTCTCCTTTTCTAATGTAATGCTTATCTCTGCAGTTGAAACCACCACAGTGTAAAAAGAGAACATGCACAAAGTTACTTATATAAATAATTCCTTACAATGTGGAAGTGAACCTCCAGTAATTCTAAATTGCCTCAGTGCAGCAAGTGATCTTAACACTCATTCCCTTACTAATAGTTCCTCTTACTCAACCTTTCTCAAATCGTCCAAGTGATGAACATAAAAGAGATCAGCTTGGAAATAATGCTCTCAGACAGGACTTGAAGTGAATTTTTGCTACAACTGGAGGTCTTCTTCAGTTGAAAGCTTGTTTTTCCCTCCTCACAAAAACTATGTCCCTGTTGAACTTACTTTCCATTTCTTAATATAAAAAATACATGGTCTTAGATCAGGTATATACAAAGAGCTTGACTTAAACTCTAATGCACAGAGGGAAATGTTTCCAACTGTAAACAAAAGACCAAGCAGAAGATCAACACAGCCAAGCAGCATAAGAAAAGCGAAATGGGTGGATAAAAGCAGTTTATACAACATTAAGAAATCCTATGCACCATACTGAACACAATGATATTGCAGACACTAATTCTCAGTAGGAAGTACTGCAGGGAGGTAAAACACAGAGTAGTCATAAAGGGAATTACCTTACATATAGAGAATCTATACAGAAGCTATCTGTTACAGCTGGCACCTCCAGGAGTAACGTGTTGTTAGAGTGACCAGCAGCAGAAAGATCAGAAAAGGGAAAATAGATGAAGACATAAGAACAAAAGATAAAATACTCTGCAACATTTAACACAATGGAATATCACAGCTACCACTAGAGTCCCAACGATCACTAAAAGAAAGCAGCACCATTCTTATTGTTTATTCCAATACTCACAGGGGGAGAAAAGGATCCAAACTATGCTGCATATTTCTTAAGTAGTTGCATATTTTGTCATATAGGAGCAGAAGGCTTTTAAAAAGAGAATGACAACCTGGCAGAAATCCCCCTGTCGGTAAGTGGTATAACTTGATCTTAGTGGTAATATACAGAACTTTAACTATTTAAATAATTTCATTTATACATTTCAAGTATCATGGGTTAGTTTCAGTACCTTTCAAGGACGTGTTACCAGGCTCAGAGCTTAACATTTCATAGTATAATTTCTTGCACTTCTGTCAACACACAGTAATTTAGAACAGATAAAAATCTATTACACACCATTTACAAGCAAACATCCACATAGGCGCCTCTAATGCATAAAATCTTAGAAGAGAAATTAAAGGGACTTTTTTATTACTCTGAAAAAAACCCTAGGTTACTAACCTGAAATCCCCCTTATTGTTCACAACCCTCTCTGGAGGGCAGTACTGTGCAGAACTTTCTAACACCACAATGTCTACTGTCCTCGTGTTATTCCCACGTCGGGTTTGTACATGACAACCCCAGTTTCCCGTGGAGCCAGCCTGAATGTTTGAGATTGTCAGTGCACTGGAAATATAAAATAAAAGAATAAATCAAAATAGTCTTGCAAACACATTTATATAAGCTTTTACTAAAAGATGAATTACGTACAGAAAGACAATGGAAGAAAAATCAAATTACATACAGCCATGAGTGATCTCAGAAAACCAGAGCTATTTACATCTCAAAGTAGTGTAACTAACAGAGAAGTATTTACTATTCTTCGGGCTTTTAGTTTTGCCAAGGTAGGAACCAAAAAGAACAGCCATATGAAAAAGTCCTCAGACTTCATAGAGAAGAGAGAAGTCCAAATTCCTTAAGTGTTATCATTGCTATTCAAGACAAAGTTTTTAGTTGTTTAGAAAGGCCAAACTAAAATAAACTCCCAAATGCATAATTTGCTATAAACATTGACGCTCTAATTTACTAATACAATTACAGGATATATAACTACTCAGTAGATGCTGAATAAGTCAACAATCTGCTGCAGGCAGAATAAATTACACTTACAGATCTCTGCTGGAGAACAATATTAACAACTGTGGTGTGCTCAAAAGGAAGAGTAAAGAATCCATGAGCAATTCAGTTAAATGCCTTGTTTCCAACATTTTTGTAATTTTAACATTCCATGAAAACAAATGTATGCTACCACAAACACATTTTAAATTAATGCATTGGGTGAAACTTGCAGAAAAGTAAAACTCAACTGCAACTTCCTCTAGCTAATCCTATTTTAAGCATGTAGGTTTGACCTACCAAATCTCTAGACCTCCCTCCTCCAACTCTATTGGTAATAAGAGTGTGAAGATTACTTCCCTGCTAGGGATGTTTCTGTGTACATGTTCACTCAGTAAGGATATGAGAGGGCCTTACTGATTATGGTAATAGTCACTAAATCAGAGCAGAAAGCAAAAAACAGGAAATAAATTTTCTCATTATGGATTCACCTTGCAATCAATGAGCAGTTATGAATCATGTTTTTTTCAACAAAAATACCCTGGGACTCATCAGTTTCCACTATCTTTCCATCCTGATACCACAAGACTTGCATGTCTTGATCAATATATGAAGCCATACATTGGAAGGGTAGACTGTCTCCTTCAAAGACCACCTGACGATGAGACGGAGTCATATAGAAAGATGGTAATTCAAGCGGCGGTTCTAGAATTCAAGACATAAAACCACAATTAACAGCAAGAATCTGTTATAGACCTAATTTTCAAAAGAGGAGAAAGATATAAATAATTGATACTCATTTAGTGTACGTCAATATAAAGTTGCATCTGATGAGAGGCATATAAAAAATACATTTATTGCATCGGAAGTTGAAAAATACAAATTATCATCATATTCTTTTTCAAAATGTGTATTCCTTAAATGTAATACATTTCAAGGCTCTTTTGCTAGTCCATATTTAAAAGAGTGGAAAATACAAATTTGAGGGAAAAACGCAATTATGCATTTTACTTCTTCCCAGTTTTTCACTTGGACTTCAAAATCACAGTAACATATGAATTTTTATTTTTACAGTTGGAATAATTCCAATATAAAAAAAGAAGTTATGCAGTCGGTCATGGTTTTGTCACAAAAGGCTAATCAAGAATAGAATCACCACGCAGGAAAGCAACCCATAAAATTAAGATTATTTTAACTTCAGAAATTTGGGGTTAGAATAATTGACATATCTGAAATCACACAGACCCAGGAAAGAAATTATCAGTTTCTGATTCCTCTTGTGATGTTTAGGTAAAGATCTCTGAAAAACACAGATAAGCAGGAAAGAGGAGTTTCTCGAGAGAGTTATTTATCCTTTGTTTCTACAAACTAACATCCACCATCATCAATTTACTTATTATTTATTTCCAAAAGCAAGCAATAATGAATCACAACTCAAGATCAACCTTTGAAAAGGATCCATTATTACCACTGTCATTTAACTGCTGAATTTTAGGGAAATGAAATAAAGCAAAAAAGTCGGCTCAATAATATTAGCAGAACATGGAATGCATTAGAAAACAAATACCAGTTGCCTGGAGTGCTTACCACAGGTGAGAAGCTCCTGTTTAACACCAGTCACTGCCTGTGACTGAAGTGCCTTGGGATAGGCACATTTAGTCTCACGTACAGTTATGTTTCTTTCCTTTAACCACTGATGCATCCACAATATGTTGCAATCACAAAGAAGATAATCAGTTTGAAATTCTCTGCAACAAAACACAGGCATTTACAGTGACAAACTGCAGAATTCTGAGGTCTGAAAGCTTAACTGTAACAGTTGTGCCACGCCTCTCGTCACCAGGAAGGCAACAAGCAAAGTCTAGACTACAGTGGATTTGCCTACCTTTACCTACTGGAAGTTACTCTAATCCTCTGCAAGTACTTTGTGAACAAAAGGACATAGTCCCTCAGAAAAGGAATCCTCTCCATAAATATGAGGAATATCTAATACCAGTACATGAAAATAATACTAGTAATTTCTTTCATGGAAAGTGTTCATGCTACTTCAAGCGAGCAATAAGAAAGAATTGCTTGAATGTGCACCATCATAACATAAGAAGACACTTCATTGCTTCAATGTAGTGATCAAAAGCTTTAGCAGTAAAATCAACTGAAATAAAAATAGCTCCTCAACTATTTCTCTTTTCAGAAGCACTATTCACACAATTTCATTCTGCTTTACATGAGAATCATAAGGCTTTTCATTGACTCAGTCTTCACTATATAATTCAGTACCTTCTAGTAAAAAGACATACTAAATCCCCTATAGATGTTAGCTGAAGTCAGCTAAAATAAGGGATTAATTAAATAATCTGTTCAGAAATTGATATTTTATCTGTTTAGAAACCGGTAAAAATGTAGCAAAACATATGGCTATGTCTACACTGGCTTTTACCTCTCGTGAAAACATTTTCTTTCTCTTTTTGCAGATGTCTAGAGGATAACACATCACAGGCAGAACATTACAAACACTAAATCAACATTCCTTTGAAACCCCATTTGGTGTTTGTTCACTTGAATTCCTCCAGATCAGCCATTACTTTAATAATAATGAGTTATATCCAGGTTCTCTTGTCATTTCTGTGGTGTAGCTGAATAGCAACCTTTATGTAAACAACTAAAATATTAGGAACAACACCTTATGAACAATTAAAGGGATGAAGGAAGGGAAAGAAACATTCTTCTTTATAAGTATAAACAAGAAATTAACTCGGTGCCAAACGCAGAAACCAAAACTTTTGATTAAGTCCCAGAACAGTGGACCAACTGTCATGACTACCAGGGAAAAGCATAAGCTAGTCATCAGCACTATTTTTTCATTTACTTTCTTTCTTACACAAGATTATAACTCATGAAACCAAGGGAGAGCAAAGGAACATGAGGCTCATATTTACCCACTGCTATGCGTAACAAAACTATACTGTTCATCAAGGACTAAGATCTTGCTTAGAAGATTTTGGTTATTTTGCTATAAAGCTGTAAAATGCTATTTATTTACTATAAATTAATAAATGATACATATAGAATAAAACCTTTAGAAGTCCAGATGAAAAAATGGCTTTGTTTTTTCAGAATAATGTAGGACTAGATGCAGCAAGTACTTACAGAGACTTTAGTGAACCAAGATGATCAAATGTTCCCTGTGTAAGTGTAGAAAACAGATTTCCAGAAAGATTCCTGAGAAATAAAAGTATGTTCATGATTTGAACTCATCCTCAGACAAATGACATGTGAAATAAAAAAAAATTCTCTTCAATATAACTCTATGTTTAAAATTTACAAGGTGTTATTATGACACTGTAATTCGTTCACAAGACCGTAAGAATAATAATCAGGTCTCAATAGCCTGGCAAAAATCTCCAAATAAACTGTTCTCTAATACTCTTGGTTTAGGTGAGGAATTTTAAGATTAGAAAAAAAAGTAAATGCAGAGACTTTTATTTAAAGCATCAACTGGCAAATGTTGAGCACAGATTTCAAGAAGTGTAAAATTAATTTTGTTGTTCACAGTGAACTGCTGTCTTCCTATTAACATGCTCTAAGAAGCATGTTCAATCTATCAGAATGCTTTTTTAAAATATTATCCATACTACTTTCTATATATAAGCAGAAGCACTGTATGTAAGAAACTAACAACCAGGGCAAAGAAATATTTCATAATCTTACATGTTAGCCTCTTAAAGTAAATGAAGGACTTCAAAACATGCAAGACTGCCAGCAAAAGAGACTGACAGCAATGCCACTGTAGAAGGCATGGACACTGAAAGAATCTACAAGGCTGAAATATTTTTTTAAAGAAAATATTTTGTACAGTCTCCTAGTCTCCATCCCAGCTACACATTCTAAGAAACTGGAAAAGGGCTGCAAGGCCAACAGATCACTGAATAGCATGGTTTGGGTTGGCCCCAGTACTTGTTTTTAAGCTTGCTACTGAGTCACAAACCACAACCATAGGCACTGGCTGTCTTTCAAGAGCACACTTAAATAAACTACTCCCCTTGAAACAAAGAAGGTTAACTTACACAAGGCTAAAACTTAAGTGCATTTATATAAGACAAATTATACTTACAATCTAATAAGGTTCACAAGTCCTCTAAATATATCTGCATTCAGGCAGCCTATTCGGTTATTAGTTAAGTCTCTATAAATAGAAAAAAGGAAAAATTGGAACAAGCTGGTTTATTTCCAAATGACATACAGTCTGCTAATAGAAACATTTGAACAAAAATTCATGAGTAACAGATTGCACCACATGCATATTTGGTCTTTCTCAAGAAAACCCACAAGGTACTGCTATATGGGTGTCTACACATGTACACAGACTCCTTAATCCATCTCTTAACTAATTATAGTTTGTCCATATACAATTCAACAAGTCTAGACTTACCAATAAATTCCCTTAAACAGGCTTGGCTTACAATCCTACCTAGGAAGTTTTCCTATTGGTGTAGTATTTATATATGTGTGTGTGTATAAATATATATATACACACACATACACACAAAGAGTACATCACTTAATTTTAAACATGTCAGAGACCTATAGTAGTGCATTCATTATACATAAGTAAAACCATTTCTATAATTATACTTCAATAAATACTTAAAAGTTATATATTTTTCAGTATAGGTCTTGAATCAAATTACCAAACATTCTTAAAGTAATAAAAATTAAACTTGCAAGTAATAATGATCCAGAATTGGTTCTTCAGTTTTGCTTTTAAGGTTTTTCAGAAGTGCAATTACCAACATACTTTCCTTTTAAGTGAGCCAGATCATCTGATCAGTTACAAATTAACATATATACTCTAAAAATTTGAGAAAGAAACAGGGTAGGGGAGGTAGTACCAAAAACCACTAACATTCAAAAGATGTAACAATATTACAAAAATCTGAAGAGTTTTTAAAACAAGAAAAAATTTTTAAAAAGCAATAATGCTGAGTTTTTGTTTTTCAAGTTTGATCCAGTACACAACTTTTACAGCCAAAGCATAAATCTCCCAAAAATATGTTAATGGGAATGTTGGCAAAACCTTATATAAAGCAGCATAAATAGTGCTGTAACTTCAGTGCAGTATTAATAGCAACTCTATGTTCCACTGTGACCTTTGGAAAATAAAAATCACGAGCTTAACATTCAACAAAACAAGACTTGATGGAATCAAAGCTCTGAAAAATGTCCACCCAGTGAGGTTTCAAGCCACTCAAGTACAAAAAAAAGGAATAATACAAGCAACTGTCAGAGCAAGGGAGGCTGCCAAGCCACAAGCAGTGGATGTTCTTCAGTCATAAGGTTGAAAGCAGACTTGGTTTTATACATGTGTGTGATATAAAAAACATGTATGTTTACAAAAATTCAGAATTTTAGAAGCATATAATCTACTTAGGCGGGTGGAGGGAAACAGAAATAGATATAGTTTACTTAGCAAGTTTGTAAAAGTAGAAGAAGCAATTTGCAACAGAACACATAGGAATGTACATTAGGTAGAAACAACTTGTAACAGAACACAAGAACATAGTTGCTACGTAGAGGCCATTACAGTAAGATATATCTTGTGAAAACTCTAGTAAAGCAAGACTCAAGTATTGTAGAAAACCAATGAAGCAGAACTTTTTATTTAAGGAGCCAGCAAAATGCAGGCTCCTGGTTTTGGCCAGAACAACCTGACCTGAGAGTTAGCCAAACCTCCACTGCACCCTGCCCGGAGACAAGATCAAAAAGCAACACCTGAGGAAGACCTCTTATTTCACCAAGAAGGCCCCTGCCCAGGACCACCAGAAGGCACCAGAGAAGAATAATTATAGTATGAAGCGCAAAGAGGTGGAGAATGGGCAGGGAATGGGCAGGCAGGGAGGTGTGAGCTTGTGGGATCAATGTGTAGTTAAACCTGGCACCTGTCTCACCAGGTACACACGTATGGTGAAAATATCCCACATGCATCCCTAGAAATAAAACATACTGGCTTTACAATTTTAACTGTAAAGTCCTTATTCCACAACACGCGTACAGCATATATATATATATATATATACACATATATTCAACTTTTAATAAATAGTAACTTTGCTGTCTGAACTTCCAGAAGCTAAGACTTACTTTCTCTGAGAAGTTTTTTACTTGTTTTGTTTAAACTGACTAGCTAGATATACTACTTACAGTCTTTTCAAAGATGAAAGCCCCAGAAAAGCTCCTGGATCTATGGTACTAATAAGATTGTTCTTAAGATCCCTGTGGAGAAAAATTAAGACATAGCATTTACCAAAAATTACACTTTAAAACAGAGATATTTTTAAAGATACATGTAACTTGTCTCAATTTGCTTGAGAACATCAAAAAAACCCCCACCCAAACCATATGGCCCCTTGCCCCGCAAACAATCCAAAACCAACCAAACCACTCCCCAAAAAAACCTCAGAACTAAACACCAAACAAAAAACCAAACAACAAATTTTCACTTGCTCTAACATAGCATCTTTCAAAATTGGAAAAATCTCTATTTTTGCTACAAGGAGGAACAGAAACAGCATGTGTATTCCATTAAACATTCTATCAGTTGATATCACATGGAATGATATAGCCTCAAAGATACGTTGCCACAGTGTGAACAGTTTGCAGCTATGCAGGGTGACACTTGTTTATTACACAGTATGATACTGTCTAGCACATGCTGTCTTCTGTAGCCTATCCAATTTCCAATACTTCAGGAGTGCCCAACATCTACCAAAAAAAGCAAAATATAATCTTGAAAATACACTGAAGACCCAACACTGAAATTTTCCACTTATGTTGCTGGCACAATAGCAAAGCCCTCATTGAAAATCCCAAATACAGCTGGTGAAAAAATTTCAGAGGAAATTTCTAAATCTTAAGTTTCCAGAGACTATAAGGAGAAATGTAAAGTAATCATTAAATTAAACTGCTTTATTAATTGTACAAGTGATATAGGAGTTTTAACTCCTGATTTGAGATATTCTGCAGATACAGCTTAATTTCA
Organism: Euphonia xanthogaster; assembly: GCA_034509185.1. Classification (NCBI taxonomy): domain Eukaryota; kingdom Metazoa; phylum Chordata; class Aves; order Passeriformes; family Fringillidae; genus Euphonia; species Euphonia xanthogaster. The sequence goes on along the minus strand of JAYDZK010000202.1, from coordinate 54,265,556 downwards.
AAGGTCACAGAAAGCAGCTGATAGCACTTAGACAGTTTTGAACAAACTTTATCACTGCATGAATGCTAAAATTACTTCCACCTCCCTAGTCACACTAGATTTTTACTTTCCTACTATCTGAAACTTCACAGGCACTTATTACTATATGCAAAGTTTCTCATTCCTTGGTCATATCCAAACATTCTACATTTGAAAAGAAAAATAGTCATCCTCCTCTGGGCCTGTTCCAGGAGCTCCATGTGTCTCTTGTACTGAGAAGCCCAGAACTGGACACAGAACTCCAGATGAGCTTCGCTAGGGCTGAATAGAGGGGCAGGATCGCCTCCCTCAGCCTGCTGGCAATGCTCTCCCTAATGCACCCCAGGGTACCATTGGTCCTCCTGGCCACAAGAACATTGCTGATTTATGGACATCTTGTCAACCAGGAGCCCCAGGTCTTTCTTTGCAGAGCTGCTTTGCAGCAGGTCAGTGCCAGCCTGTGCTGGTGCTTGGGGCTATTCTTCCCCTGATGCAGGATTCTTTGAACTTGCCTTTGTTGAATTTCAAATTAATATGAAAACAAAATGGAGATTAAAATACTTAGCATCTTTTTGTACAGACACTTTTATTACCACTTAAGACATTTGTTAAAATTTTTGACCTGGTAACTCTTATTTGCATACTTTTTTCCTGTAAGAATAGATGTAAACAAAGCAGTCATTTTCTACTCTAATTAACATACATTTCACTTTCCAGTAAAATTAAACTTCTATTTTGGTAAATTTATCACCCTCTTTACAAAATAATGCATTAGCAAATCCACATTATCATAAATTAACACATCTGTAAATATTATTATTTCTTAAAACTATGACTTATTATGTCTACCTGGGGCCAGCATTTTTAATGCACTTGCTCATTGCTTTATTTGTTGCTTGTATGCCCCAAAACTATATCCCTTTCAATAGTAACACAGAAGAATTATCTGAAGCGGATGAGGTCAAGTGATAACATGTTTGAGTAAAATGATAACCTGAAGTGCAACAAGTTGCCAGCAACAAATACCATGTCCCCAAATTTACCAGAAAAATTATTACAATGACAGAAACTATTTAAAAATATCCACATTTTCATTAAAATTTTCAAGAACTGAACATGAGAAAAGAGGTTAGTATATTAACAGATGAATTATAAAGTTGTCAGTATTGATTAAAATTCAATCATTATGCAGATACATGTTCCTGACATATTCCTCTGATTTACTGTTGTAAAGGCTTTATTTAAATATATCACAGAATCACTAGGTTGAAAGCAACCTTCAAGATAAACGAGTCCAACCCAACCCCAACACTTCAACTAAACCACAGCACCAAGTGCCACATCCAGTCTTTTTTTTAAACGCATCCAGGGATGGTGACTCCACCACCTCCCCGGGCAGACCATTCCAGCACTTTATCACTCTTTCTGTGAAAAATGTTTTCCTAATATCCAAACTAAACTTCCCTTGATGCAGCTTAAGACTGTCCTCTTGTTCTGTCAGTTGCTGCTTGGAGAAAAGGACCAACCCCACCCGACTACAATCACCTTTCAGGAAGTTGTAGAGAGTGATGAGGGCACCCCTGAGTCTCCTTTTCTCCAGGCTAAACACCCCCAGCTCCCTCAGTTGTTCCTCGCAGGGTTTGTGCTCCCAGCCCCTCACCAGCCTCGTTGCCTCCTCTGGATGTGCTCCAGCACCTCAACGTCCTTCCCAAACTGAGGGGCCAGAACTGGACACAGCACTCGAGGTGCAGCCTCACCAGTGCCAAGTACAGGGGAAGGATGACATCTCTGCTCCTGCTGGCCACACTATTCCTGATCCAGGCCAGGATGCCCTTGGCCTTCTTGGCCAGCAGGGCACACTGCTGGCTCATGTCAACACATCTATAATCTCTGCCTGAAAACCGCTACAGTGAAATGGCAAATGTTTTTCCTATCAAGTGTAACATCACAAGGAATGAACAAAGAAACATGAAATGCATACAGAATCTCTCCCCTAGTAAGCAGTAAAGTGACAATCCTACTGTTTGAATTAACTATTTAAATACTAAGAATTTATTTGTTATCTCCATTACATCTCTTAAATGCAGGGAAAGGAACTTATCTATAAAGCACAAAACACTCATAAGGAAACAAGGGAAAATAGGAGTAGTAAGACAAAATAAAAATAAGCAAGAAAATGTCAAAAAATGCAATTTTCAAGGCATGCAAGTTATCACAATGAACATCAGGAAAATAATTTGAAACTACTTAACATAATGTGAATGTCTAAAATAGTTACTGTGACTTTCAACTGTTTTTCCTTTTACTATTGATTATCTATTTAAGTCTGAAAAACTATTTTAATTACAGTAGTAGCTTCTGTCCAAGGTCACGAAACATTTAAAGAGGAAAAATTTACTGTGGCTAAATATCTATGCCTTTTAAACAAGTCATGCATGTACAAAAGGAAAAAAAAAAAAAAAGAAGAAAATATTATCATTTATAATTAGTGTAGCACACTTGTTATCCCTCCACTTATAATGAAGACACCTGGCCATTATTAATCTTTTGTTGATGCATTAACTCCTACAATAGTGCACAATAAAGAATGTTGTCATTCTGATGAGACTACCATACCCTCTAAAACACTGCTATCCCAGCTCACTTTAAATGCTCAAAACTTGGTGCCACCCTTGCTGCTTTCTTTTCCTTTCCATGAAAGAACATATTAAAATAACCAAAAAAACCCCTTACAAATGACAGGAGTTAAACGGAAGAACGCTGCATTCTTATGATTTTAAAGAAAATTAGGATTTGGATTCATTAAGAAAACTTACATCATTATCTCAAACTAACTAGAGTTTCAAGTATTTCCTGTCTGAAAATTGTAATGAGTTTCAACAAATAACAACCATCAGCAGATGCCTTTATTACCTAAACAAATGCCATCACTGCTGATAACCTTGCTTCTTTGGCACAGCAATTTACTTCCACACTAAAGCTTATCTGGCAGTGAAAAGATGCTTTCTTCTGGTATGTGGGAGAGGGAATGGTAGAAGTGTTTGACTTTATTTAGGTCAGGTGACTGGGATTGGAGCCTTCGAGTTTTAGAGGAAGAATAAAATACTTTTAATTCCCTGAAGCCAAAAGTCGTTTGGAACTCTTCCTAGATGCTGTGAGATGATTATGAAACTGGCTACTTTCCCAGTCAAATGGCCTAGAAAAATCCTTATCTCTAAAGTTTATGCTTGCTCCCAGGTAGATCAACCTGCCAATCCTGACCTTCTACCAGCTGGAAAAAGGCTGACTGTAAGAGAAGCTACAATGTTGCTTCTTATCTCATAGGCAATTTATCATCTGTAAGGAAAGTGAAAACAGGAAGCAAAAGATAGCCAAGAAGTTACTCCCATCAGATTCACTCCCATCCCACTGTACCTTTGGCATATACCAAAGCTGTGAAGTAAGCACTAAAACTCAAAATAAATGTCAACAACAAATCTTTAATAAATCCAGTCTCTCTTAGGAGCTCTAATACATATGCTTCTCCTGCAAATATACTTTGCAACTGTTCAATAAACAGTTTGACACTTAAGAAATTAAAGAAGTAATTTTCTTTCAACACAGTATTTGCATAATGAAACAACCAACAAAGCAAATCCAGCCATCATAGCATTCTAGTAAAATTCCTACTGAAACTGCCCTCTCACCTGCAGGTGAGATTATCCCTTTTTTGTTGTTATTTATACTATTGAATAATTCATTAATTCATATTAAGAGAACACTTCAATCACAAAAAATACATCAAATTAAAGAACAGATCCCTTATTTAACACAGTCTGTTCTCAGAATTAATGAAACAAACAGTATATCACTTGATTTTTAAAGTGAAAATAGCTTTTCAAGAAGTACTTACAATCTTTCAAGAAGGTGTAATCCAGAGAAGGAACCATTCTTCAACTCTGTTATTTTATTGTTACTCAAAATCCTGTAAACAAAACCAATCGATAACAATGTATTATAAATTTGGTAACAATTTTTTTTCTACAGCTTACACTTATTTTGTAACTCTTCATTTAACAGCCTGTATCAAACTACAATGAGGTGTATACAACAGCACTGCTTAAATATTATGAAGGAGAAAAAGAAGGATTTGTATGTCTGTTTTAAGTACCATGCAAGCTTACATAAATAACATCTGAAAGGAAGAACACCCATCTAGGATTATTCTAATAAAACCCAGAATAGTGTAGTAGAAATTAAGTATTAAAGAACAAATCAGTACATTCAACATTTTTGTCTTCTGTACCCGTTTTGGTTTTCCAAACCAAGCAGCATCTTGCCTGCTTCCCACTTCCTCTGCTCCCCTTTTTAGTCACACACATACATGCACTTTGCCCAGACTGTACTACCTTTCCCAGCCATCCTTCACACATTCATCCTATTCCTCAATGCAATCTTCTTAAAACATCTGCAAATAAGCTTAGCAAGCACTCATCTATCCTTTCTTCTCCTAAAGGACAACACAACCACAAATTCCTTCTTCCTTTGAAGTAACTGGATCAGGCCTATCTTGCCAAGCACTCCATTCTCCAAGTCATCTGCACAGATCACAGCAGATGCGAATTCTCCTCAAGGTAGGAAATTCTTTGTATGGCTGATACTTCCTTACTTAGAAGGACCTGCTTTCTATACAACCACATAGCTCTCTGTTGGACAAAAAACCAAACCAAAAACAAAACAGCCCATTTTCCTTTTTTGAATTTTGGCATCTCCAATACTCCTTACAAAAGGATTCGCAGTACAACTCTCCAATCCATAAAAAATACTTCATTTCACTTTTGTTTTGAAAACACCTCCTGCCAGCTTTATTTAATGCTCCCCACTTCTAAAAAGTGAAACACACACTAATAAATCCACTTACCCTCTTTTTACTATGTGCAATTATGTACAAAACTAGATGTCTTTTTTCCATTTGTAAAATCCATCTTTTACTTAATTCTTCTTTACACAAAAGCCATTTGTGCCACCTTAATAATTTTTGAGCTCTTTCCAGCTTTATTACACTAAGAAAATTGTGAGGTAAGACCACCAGACCAGAAATAGTACACAACACACAGACAAGTCACAAATCTACATACTGGAATAATGACGTTCTGATTCCTATCATTTCCCCAGCAATTCCTAACATATAATCTGCCTTTATCACTTGTGCTAAGAATCTAAGATTTCTAGTCAGCTCAATGCCCATCATCTTATATAAGACAGCAGTGGTTTTGTCCCCAATAAATTTTTCAATTTTTTACAGTGTGCTGCTGCTGCCATTTTATTGCCCAATTACTTTCACAAACTTCTTCCAAAATTCTTCACTTTATCCTCACCCTTATTATATCAATCAACTCACTCAACTATGTCAACCCCTTACTCACACTGTTTTACAGGTCATTAGGAAATAAGTTGTGCATTACAGTTCTCTATGACTCCACTCCACTGAGAAGGATTTACTTCCACACCCTCTTCTTATACTTTAGCAAGTCAGCTGCTCATCTGATGATCCTCCATTTAAGACTGACATACTTTTTTCATCAAGTGCCTTTGGCAAGGGACAGACACACCTTTCAGAAAAGCATGTTTCATTATAACATCTGGATCAACCTTGTAAATATTTTGCTGACTCTGAAGAACCCCAAAGAGCTCCAAAGAAGCTCTTCTGTGGGGAAGAGCTTCTCATTACAGAAGATGTAAATTTTCCACAGTACCTTTATCTTTATCCAGGTGTCCAATATATTTATTGTAAATTCTACTGATTTTTCAACACAAACATCAGACTTGGAACCATGCAAATGGTGATGAACTTTTAAAAATGAGCATTTGCTATCCTCCAGTTCTCAAAAAATCATGCTCATTCTAAGCAAGACTTCAGAAATTTCATCCCCAAGTTCTTCTAAAAGCTCTTCAGTCACACCATCTTGTCCTAGAAATTTATTCACTGTCAGATTGTTCCAAAACTTCTGCTACAGTCACTTCAATTTCAGACAGATCCTCTATCAAATGCATCCTTCATATCCAATACGTCCCCACACTTCTTCACTTACACCAATTACATCTTCAGGCTGGATAACTACTTCCGCACTTAAAGGTGCCACACTATGAGATTTCTTTTTAAGTCCACTACATCTTTCAGATGTCTTTTAAAACAGCCATAAACCAAACACACACACACATCCCCCTCTTTCCTCCAGTGCATAAAATTTATTACGTAATGACAAGGATTATTACTTCAAAACCCAATGAATTAGATAAAAATAAAATACAGATATAGCAATCTATGAAAAGAGCATCATTTTGACACGACTGTATATTATATTATGTAGTTTTCTTCTCCAGGTTTCTCAAAGATTACTTCAAGTCTCTATAGTTTAGACAAACACAGAGTGGGCATTTTTTGTCAAATAATTTAGCTCTGACTCAATGTGTCTCTCTCATCTCACATACACAAAGTCAAGACAGCTGAACAAACTGTTTGAAAATCCTTTCATTTCCAGCCTGATGGTAAGAAGGTTTCAAAATTCTTGAAGTTAACCTTCAATCATTCAACAAAAGTAACATGTTCTGATGCTAAAATGAGGAGATTCCATTCCTTCTTGTCACCTTCCAATCATACCATATATTTCTGCAGCTCATCTCAACCCATCCCTGGTGCCCACTACTCCACAAGCTGCAAATGTTAAACTACACATTTATCCAGGGCAACTCCCAGGAGATTGATTTATATGTCAACTACATAAGTGTGATCAACCTAGTATCCTACACAGTCGGATAATACCAGGTGAAGACTGGTCACAGGAATGGTGGAAAGGAAGAAGAGAAAAAAAGATTTAAAAGTATACTGAGAAATTGCTATTGTATTGCTATAATGCCTGTAACACCTACTAGAGTGCCAGTGAAGAGCATTTGCTCTTGTAAAAACATAGTTCTGTAGTCCAATACATTAAGCTACCTCACAGGAAGAAAATAAGGAAAATTTTCCCTTGCCTGCAGCTGTGATAAACTAAATGAACAAAAGAAATGGTGCTGGTTTTTAAAAACACATACAGAAACCAAGGAAACACAGGCACTCCTAAAAAATGTACGTGTATTTCAATGACTCTTTCCATCAAAAACGGCACAACATTTAACACAAAACCTCTATATACATTTGCAAGAGTGCAAGTTTGGTGGTAATAATAATAATCACCTACAAACTGGAATGCCCACAAAACTAGTAACATTTAACCTGAAGCATTAAAATTACACATCCTAAAGCCTTTGAAACTACTTCCCCTTCTACTCAAAGAGAAAAAGGTTTCAACCTAAATAAGAAGTTATTATCTGTAAAAATGGCAGGTACTGGATACACTCACCAGAAAACCAAATAAAGTACACCTCTACTTCAACATCCTTCCTGGTTTCAGAAATGCATGCATGAAGAAAAATAGTAATAATATATAAAGTAGTAAATGAAGGAGCTTATAAAAAATCATTAATAGTTAATGCAAACTGAACAAAGGCATAACAGCAGCAGCAAGAAAAAAATGCATACCAATTCCACACTTCAGGAGAAATTAAGGAAAAAAACCCTCATAATGTTCACAAGCAAACATTGATCTAAGTCAACACAAGCAAGCAAACTGCAATCCTTGGTAGCACAGAAATTAAATTGTATCTTAGTTACAATTTACTTCGTCTAAGGATTTATTGGTATACCTGTGTTTTTTCCAGAAAAATAAGTTGTTCGAAAATGGAGCTGGAACCACTTCAAAAGTAGCTATAACTGACTGAACAAAATTTAAACTAAATTAAAATAACTGTTCTGTAAGAAAAAAAAAAAAGGTTTTCTGACATTGCCTATAAAATAACAGGTTTAACGTAGATGCCTTTGAATATCTGGGTACAAGGTAAATTTCTCTCTTGAGTGTGATTTACAAATTAAAGTCAGACTGATTAAGTATTTTCTCTGCAGAGGCTGTTAGTTGTTCAACCATAAAGGTTTAGTACAATAAATGATAGGTTTTACAACACTCCATATAACTTAAAACACCTCATCACCCAAAAATGTTGTGTAATCTTAAAAAAATGTAGTTTAAAACTTGCTATTAATATATAGTCCATACATTATTTGAAGTATTAAGAGATGTGGCACAAGAAGACAAAATGTAATAAAGCATCCACCTCAAAGTAGATGTTTTATAGTCACTTTCAGTTTCTGTGCATTAATGTACAATGAAATGATGGACTATTATGTACCACTTAGGCAGAGGATATTATTTGTGATCAATAATTCTAAGTTACTAGTTTAAGACCATAATTTTTCCAAAGAGGCAAGTAATTCTGAAAATATGCTAACTTTTCCATCATTAAGAAATCTAAAGACAAAACAGTAGAGAGCTACCATTGAGATGAGAGCTGCACTCATCCCCATCTTATTCAACTCTTTAACAAATGACTTTGAACATAAATTATGTCACTGAAGATTCACGAAGGGGTTTCCACAGCCCAACATCACTGTTGCTCCATATTTCCTATGAGCTCCATATGAGATCTTTGTTGTCTTTTCTTTTGCCTGATTGGAACAAATGCATTTTGCTTGTCCAACACTTATATATCAGAAAATAAAACGCGAAACTAACACAGGCAATGATAGTTCCTGTGTTAAAAAAACATGGCCATTAACACCAAAAAAAACTGGAGGAACAAGCAGCTGAAAAATAGGTTCTAGAAAGAATTATGGACATCTCAAGTCACCTTACAAGAAAGCATTTCCCTCTTCCTCTGAGCAGAAGATCTGAGAGATCAAGAGGTAATCTGAAACCATGTACCTCAAGAAAAGAAATATACCAAACCCCTCAACCCCCTCAACTCTCCCCAGCTTTTCACCTATTCCAAGAACGTTGCTGAAATGTTTCTTTGTTGAATATAGCTTGGATCAAAAGCCCATTTTCCATTTTACTCCATAAATTGGCAGACAACTTCGGCAAAACTGCAAAGAAACTCAACTATGACTATTAACTCATTGGTGAGACCTTTATCAGTTTATTGCTCAGCAGGCAAAACATAAATGCAGTCAAACCCAAAGTCTGTTCTTTGTACTATGAGGAATTTTAGCAATAGGTACCAAAGATGATGTACTAACTTTCTTTCTCATACAGAGGGAGAATAAAATCATGGCTGGATCCATTTCTACCATTAGAATACACTGAGTAGAAAAAGTTTTGTTCTGAGAAACCATTTTAGCTTGTCAGCTCTAAAACAGCTATCACTAAGACAGCAGTCAATTAGACAGTAATTTAGAATGCATCTCCTAACATCACAAATTAATCCTAATCCAGAGATTATTAAAACACACACACACATCCATTAACACTATTACCAAATAGTCAAAATGACCACCAAGAAGCCTGTATGAAGTGTAACTGTTCGCTGAACAGTGAAGTAGCTTCCAAAACACATTTTAAAAGACTCGAATGGAGAGCCAGGAAATAGATAATAAATCAGATCAATTCATGGTGACTGCATACTCTAAGATCTGGGAAAGTGGCCACCACCAAGAGTCAGACTAAAATAACCATCTGCACACAACCAAGAAAAATGCTTTCTCCTGAAAGTCATGAACATGGAAAAAGAAATACATTTCTTAAAGTTTATCTTGCAGAAACTGTGACTTAACAAGGATATAAACCCAGTATTTTTCAACAGTTAGTATTTTGCCTTCTCATGAGTTACTGGTATCAAAGCAAAAGAAACCTTGAAACCTAGACTGAACAGAACACAAACAGTACTTGCTTAATAGTAACTCTGAAATGAAAGCACTCCATAAGCTTTATACAGAGAAAGACCTATTAATAATTCCAAAACTCTAACAAAAGGAGACAGTATTTTCCAATTCAACAAAAATATTATAATTAAGGAAGCTTAGCAATTAAATATTTGCAAAATAGAAGTCTGCAACAGATAAGATTTCCTGCAATATTTCATTATTATGCATATTAAACTATATTAAAATTGTAAACTAAACCTCTCAGAAGTAATGAAATTACAGAATTAAAACTGTGTCTACTTATACTACTCCATTTTTAACTGGTAATGTGCTAAATTTATATAATTTAATGAAGAATCTTTATTTTTCCTACACAAACTCTGGATCATTCAAGCAGCGATGCTCACTATGCAGTGCCGTTAAAGAATATTTTTCTTGATATTCAGTATGCAGCTACATGCTTTATTTATCGCTTTTCATTAAAAACAAACTGTTCTTAAGGACAGAAATTATTTCTAATGAAATACAGTGCCAATCACTGGAGCAACACATCAAGGTCTCTATGTAAAAGTACCAAATAAAAATCACCCTAGAAAAGGACCGAACAGAGAGGCAAAACAGAATGCGAGAATGAGCAGCAGCGTTGCTGAAAATCATACTAATTTCAAAATGAATTCTTGTAAAATTACAAAATTACCAACTAAATTTTGCTTTCTTTCTTGTACTCATGTCAAGTTCAAAAGCCTACCAAGGAGAAAATTCAGAGGGCACAGCTACACCCTATTTCTTACATTAACTCTGTGTTGCCATTTCTAAAGCAAGTAGAAAGCACTAGAAGTCTAACCCTTGTGACCACTTCATTCTAGAAAGCTTCCTCCAACTTCTCTCTCCACTGGTTAGATCTGTAGCACCTGCATTATTTTAAGATATCATATTCAACTTTTTCTGTAATAACTCTCTTGGTTTCTGCTCCCTCCTGATTTTCCCACTTAGCCACCAGCTGTAGACTTCTTAGGACTATCACTGATTTGCAGTTCAGTGCAAATTCACCTGACCCCAAGAAAATCCATCCATACATGCAAGAATAATTTGCTTCACACAAAACACCACACATGGATGCCTTACCAGCCACTTCTAACTTTAGGTGCTATGGCAAATAAATTAATAAATTCTCTGTGTCATATCACAGTAGTACTAATTAGAACATAGACTGTCTCACCCAGTCTCACATGTATTCACATTTCCTACCTGGTGTACCTGCTCTCTATGAAAGTGCTTTGTCTAGACATGTTAACAAGCACTTCCTGTCAGCTGCTGGCACACAAAGATACATTTACAAAAATTTATATCCTAATCCTACAGAAGTAAACAGTTTTTTGATAGCTTAGCTCCCTGAACTGACTAGGCATGGAGCCAGACAAATACTAGTACTGTAGCCAGGGAGGGGAGGGAAAAAGCCCACAAACATCCACACAGCGACAGACTGGGAGGCGAAGGTATGAACACACCAGCTACGGTTTTACTGACAGCTGGATGCTGATGCAACATTGACACAGAGCGAGATATCTTTTCTCCTCAGCCCTTTCATCTTACCATCCCTGTGTCAGAAGAAGGAAGAGAAGGTTGAAGAGGATCTGCAGCACACAGCCATAAGTCAGGTCACTGCAACCCATAGAAACATCAATGAGTCAATCAGCACACAAATTAAGAGAATTGCTCAAAATCCCTGTTAACACCAGAGGCTGTTATCCTGAAACAACAGTCGAGTATTGGAATAAGTTGTCCGGAATGTCTGACAGGACACTTTCAGAAACCTAAGCACAACTTGCAAAAACTCTGCCTGATACTCAGTTTCAAGGTAAAACATGCTCTATAACAACATGGGAAAGCTAACTGGGAAAGCTAATAAGGAGCTCATGTATCTGACAGAAACAGCTCAGGTGGTAACAGCACATCATGTGGACAGCACCAGAAGAACTTTCCTGGACTGTGCTATACCATTACCATTCCTCATATGACCCATCTCTTCTTACTGGCACAGAGATGTCAATCATGTCTAGTGATTTCGGGGGTAGCTGCTGAATTTCCCAGAATGTTGCTGATCCCACATCAAGCCAGTTTACACTCAGCCTGCAGTACCTTATTTGCTCTGCCTTCATTTCCTCCTAAGTTTTCTGGTTTCCCACCTCCATAACTAACATATCAATTCAAAGAAACCCACACTCCCATCCCAACTCCCAGCAACAGCCTCCACCTCTTAATCCAATCCTTCTGCATTTATTCACTCTAGACTCTAACCTCCCTCCCCCTACCTCAAAGCACCTTCTTTCCCTAGACTGAAGTGACATAGCAGAGGGCACAGATTGTACTTTTAGACAAAACACCTGAAGACAGCACAGCCCTCAGCCACCTGGAGTCTGTATGAATCCTAGAACACACTGTCCAGTGCAGAAAGAACTGTGGAATTAAGCTGCCTATTTCTAAAACATCTTTAATCAGTCTGCATCTATTATGTTTGGGTTTCTTCCCTCCCCACAAAAAGCTTTTGGTCTGTCTTACCAAAAAGGTCAAGTTCCTACTCCAGAAGTGAAAACTCTGCAGCTCGGCCAAAACTGGATGACCAGCTTGGATCACACACACAATGAAAGTAGGCAGTCTGGTCTGCTCCCTGGGGCCCAAAAGCTCTGCACTGCAGTGCCCTGGAATCTGCCTGGCCCCGGGGCAGCCTGGAGATCTGTGGGACAGCGCTGCCCCCACCACTGGACATGCCCTGCGGCAGTGCACAAGGATCAGCCACAACACAGTGATCCACCTAAACAGTAATTAGTACGGGATATGATCTCTAGCACTCTAGAGCAGCAATGCATTGCAGTTTTCACTGCTAAACACCCAAACAATGAATACAAGGGGAAAATTAAATTCTCAGCTATTTACTAGGTAAAGACTAGAGACATTTAATAGATTATGTAATTTTTAAAAATAAATTTAATTCATTATCTAACTACAGAAAGCAAAACTCACAAAACCATACTTTATGTGACATTCTTAAACAGTTTATTATCACTGGTGAAAAGAAATGCTCAACTGTTTTTAATTTTCATGGATTAACTAGTACTACAAAAAATGCATTTAAACAGAGCAGATTCAAAAATTATAGACTGTAATGGTGAAGATAGACTATATAAGGCAGTAATGACAAATCCATGAACCTGCAACATATCCGGCCCGTGCAAAGTACATATGGGACCCATTAAATTCTGAAAAATCTAAACTTGCAGCTCCATAGTTGTTTTAAATTACAAAAATAACCTCTGAAACATGAACAAACTGCAAGCATAGAGACATAAGAAGTTATTCGTTCTCCATCACTGCAGCACAAATTCTAGTTCAATACTTTTGGCATTACATAAAAACAAAAATTTCAGTATTTTGCAGTTCTGAAGCAAACCCAGGAACACTACTGATCAATAAAAGACAACAATAAAATAAAAAAGTATTAATTATGAAGATTCAAATCTGTCTTCTTGAGGCTAGAAACAGCATAACATATTCAACATTTAATAGTCACTTTAGGGCTAATTGAAGGGCTAATGAACACAGGAAGAGCATTGCTTGAATGGGTATCTACTTAAGAACAAAGGTATTGGCCAATTTTACATTAATATGGTAGCTCTGAGAACTAAAAAATAAAAGTTCCACTACAAAAACCTAAATTTGCTCTCCAGAATTATGCAGAATTTAGCTCTGTCCTTCTCCCTTATCTTCAACTCAACAGTAACCAATACATAGCTCTGATGCAAAACCTGAGCCCCAGGCTTGTAACAACTGCTACAGTTCTATCTCTGGTACAGAAGCCATATTTCTAATTATCTCACTTGTTTAATCAAAAGTAAAATAATCTCATTGAGAAAGGCACACAAAAGAATTTAAAAATGCTTATACAAAAGAGTATTTTTTATTAAAAAGAAATATGAATCAATATAATAATTGAATACAAGACTGCATGAAAACTATTGCCAGTTACAAAACCACCATGTATGTTAAAGTCATTACTGCAGCACTTCATGAAATAGGAAAACACTGCTCAATCTTGACAGTGTATCCCAGTGGACACATATAAACCATGCAACATGACGTCTTCCAAAGCTGAATAATTTTTCCGATAAAACTAAATATTGTAATTTAGAAGAAAACTGTTCATATTGTGACATCAGAATTTTCTTGCAATACTCAAATACATACAAAAGTGTACATAATAAGAGAATATTACATGTACTCAATATCCTATAACAAGCTCACAGCAATTACTCCATGTCAGAAAAGTACATACAGAAAAGCACGGAATTGGTTCTCTTCTCAACAAGGTAAAAGACACACAAAATCTGATAGAAGTATAGAACACAAGCCTATCAGTAAATTCCACACTAAGGATTTTTAGGAGTCAGATGTCACTGATAAAGAGGCATGTACCTGTACTTGTGAATTAGTACATTGTGGCTACAGTTCTCAAGTACTATCTCTGTACTGCCTTGTGTTCATAAGTAAGATGCATTTTGCACAGCCTGTGTATCCACTGGTCAAAGAAAATGTCAAGTTTTAATGGGGATTATTAGTACCTCGTACCTTCAAAAATGTTATCACTGCTCAAATGATTAGTGCTGAGCACTTTAACAGTCTAAAACTGACTATTCCAACAAAAAAAAAAAACAAAAAAAAAAACAAACAAACAAACAAAAAAAACCCCAAACCCAAACCAACAACTATCAAGAGTACCATGAAGCTAGTAAATAGAAATGCACTTTAAAAGAGACAAACTTCCACAGAGGATACTCAAATTACATGACTCAGACACAATGTAATAACAGTGCAATACAAATGGCTTCTTGCAAGATCAGGGACGTTTTGCTTTGAAACTTTTGAAATTTAAATTTATGTCATAAATAGAGAAATTGCACAGATATTTGGAAGTCCAAGTATGCATATGAGCTTCTTAATGGATGTAGTTTGATGTGACTTTATTTAGGAGCTGGACGAAAGCTGTAACATTTTAAGATGTTTCTTAACAGCAATCCAGTTAAACATATCTTTGAAAAGCTCCGAACATTAACCCAGGCAAATGCTCTGGCTTGTAAATCCTAACACTTTTTTTAAGTGCAAATACTGATACTCCTATGTTCCTATGAGGATATGTGCTTACACAAAGTTGTTTGCAGAGCAGTAAGCCTCCTAATCCAGAAATGCAATTCTTTACTGAGTACATATGCTTTTTCTTTGTTTATTTAGATTCCTGTTCTAATAACATATGTAACAGGTAAATAATATTCGCAACAAATAATAAGTTTCATGGGCTTGTCTTCAACTTACACATTCTCTTCCAAAAAACAACGTAACAGCTAATAGCCAGTAAGTTCAAACAAGTATCCACCATCATCATTTGAATTTGCACCAAGAAACACAACAGATATTTTATCTCAGGCTTCTACTACAAGAGTACAGGGCATTCCTCACTTAAATGTGCATCATGGCAATGGCTTCAATACTTACTGAAATAAAGAGCATGGCAGACAAACCACAGTTAGATTCACCCTGTTTTGGTATATTCAAACCGAAAGCATCTCATCTGTCTGCTTAACCTACAAATGTCAAAGCAATCGATGGTGTTTGTGTAGATATACCCTTCATTTGCATCCAAATCAGTTGTTATTATATAAAGCTAAGAAAAAAGTCTCTTCCTTAGCAATAAATGAACTTGAATTCACCTTGGAATTTGACTTAAGTGCCCCATAAAGCAACAGCTAGTTCTACCTGGATTGTAAAGGAAAACCAATCTACAGTACTGACAGAAATCCTACACATTACTTACTCTCCCATAAACACGTTTCCATACTTTAATAGTCCTCTTCCCATGTCTGCTTCCCCAGTCATGAAACAACCATGTCTGCTTTTCTTTCTCATTCATGAAACAAACTGACTTTTTCTCTTACCAGCTGAAATCAAATTAGGATTTTTCTTCTGAATTGCCTGAAGATTCTCATCATACTGACCTAAATTACTGGGTCAATAACATGTTTTGTGGCAAACACAAATTAAGTGACCTTGCCCAACCCGTAAATTAAGTGACCTTGCCCAACTTGTATCATCATTAACCACTAATTACAATGATGTTCAAGAATTAAGGAACCTGCCCAGCATCCTCAGATACTACTCACTTATCCTAATTTCCACTATTTCTCACTTGTTTTCTCACTTTCTACAGACTATTGTCCTCAAAAGTATTTCACTGGTAAAAAAAGAAATGGTAAATGCTAAAGGCACAGTAGCTAATCTACTGAAAATCTAAGAACTTGACCAGTGATAAGGAAGAAATCAGTATTTCCAAAATCATATAATCACTTCATTTGCATCATTCCTAACTCATTCAAAAAACAAGAAGTTATATAAAGCTATATAGGTCATTGTATTTAAAACTGGTTTGTGCAAAATAGAGTCAACATAAAAGAAAATTAACTGAATTAAAATGCAGCTGATATACACAAAAGTAATCTATTTTCAGCTACATATCTCTGCAGTGATCCAATAATCCAAAAAGATCTAATAGAAGTAGTACTTATCTTAATAGATTAATCCCACAAGAATCAAGATAACTCAGGGCGGTTTAACTCTAATCAGACAACTGTTCACCAAGTGCTGCAATTTTAAGTATCAGTTTGGGGAAAAAAACCCATCATTTTTGGCAAAAGATTAGGCAACAATTAATCTAGGCACTACTAATCAACATGTTAGAGAAGTGGCATTTGGTGACAAAACCCACACATCACCAACACTTTCAAGGTTAACATGGATTTGGTAATAATAATTAAAACAAAAAAAAAAAAAAAAAAAAAAAAAAAAAAAAACAAAAAAAAAAACCACACAACAAACCAAAACCTGAGAATGGAAAGCCATGCCTCAAGAGTAACAAACATGCAAGACTCTGAACCTGAGCAGAACAGCTAGGTTTGGGGAAAAAAGGTAATTTGTTTAATAATCGTTGCTTTATACTTTATATAAGCAAAATTTTGAAATGTATGTTCATTAAATTGTATTAACACTGTTATGATATTTCCTAAAAATAATAATGAAAAATGACATTGTTTCTTGCTATGTCTACTAAAAAGTTTAAATCAGAACAATATTTCAGAAGTTGTTATGAACTTCAAAGGCTGGTTAATTGAAAGCTACTAATTAGTGTATAAAGATATGCTCTAGATATTGAAGGAGTATGAAAATCAAGATGAAAGATGAACCATTCTTCCAAATTCTTCTGTCACTACAAAAATGAACAAAGATCCACTCACAGCGAGGCTGCTGTGTTTGGTATCTGCTTGTCTTCCACAGCAATCATAGCTGTGATTCAAGTTTTTTGAACCAAAAGAACCCCACAGTGAACTTCAGCATATCAACCATACTAACATCTACTTATATCAATTTTTTTACAGATAATACCATACTCATAACATTTAATCAGCTGCAAAGCATTTGAGGCTAACAAAGACTAAAAGAGATTTGCTGATCAAACTACTGTCACTTCTACTTTTTGCCTTGTTTTCTACTTCAGAAACTTCAAATAGGAACATCTATAATCATTTCTCACAAGCAATTTAGGAATATTGTCTGAACCCTTGCAGACATTCAAGTAAGAAGAACTACTTGAGCCTTATTTTTCACTTTCCCTTTTCTCACAGGTCCAGGTCCATGCATCTGCTGAGTTCACACCTCACTAAGACTTCTGGAAGAACACTACTCCTTGGTGTTTCAGTGCTGTCAGTGCTCACAAAAGCAGCAGGTTGTTGTTCTCATGACAGCACATTCTGTAGTTTATAAATGTCGGGTTACTTGTAGATCTTTCAAATCTGCTATTTCCAGTACATATACACAAAAAATATATACTTTTAAAATATATACTTTTCACTGACTTTCTTGCACACAACTTGGTTGCACTTGAGTCTTCCCATGGCAGCACAGGCATAATAAGCCTCTCTAAAGAAAGGGCAAGGGTTTCACTTCTGGGACCACTCACTGGTGAGATCCAGTGCTCAGCGATCTTACCCATGCCAGAGGATGGAGGTCTCCCTTCCAATCCAAACCATTCTATGAACTTCTTTGCTAGAGTCATGTCCCAGGAAGGAAAACAGCTTGCAAAGCCTCTCTTTACACGTGCACACTTATGTCTAAAGTAAGTGGCAACATATTTTTTACTTTGGATTAAGTTGCACATCCTGTTTGAAACTTGTTATTCATACGGATAAGCAGGAATTGCCTCCGCACAAAACCAGCCCGCCTACTGAGGGAAGAAGGAGGGAGAGTTGGGGATGCTGTTCCGCAGGGTGAGCGGAGCCACGGAGGGAGCTCCACGGGACGGTGCCTCCCCCAGTGAGTTACGGGACACTTCGCCCCCTTCAAAAATGACCACCCCGGGAAACTACCGGAAAACATGAAAAGTACATCCGCTCCCGGGGCTTTCTCCAGCAGTAGAGGGGAGTCACCTACGCTCCCACTCCCCGCCAGCTCACCCCATTTTACCTCAGACCGGCGCTCCCACTCCCCCTCCGCCCCGTCCACGTCGCACCGAGGCTGCCCACCCCCCACGCGGGGACGGTACTCACAGGGTGACCGTGCGGTTGGGCAGCGCCTCGGGAGGCAGGACCTGAGCGAGCTCCAGGTTGCTACAAACTACCTTCACCTCCGCCGGGCCGCCGGCCGCCGCTTTGCCGGCGCTCTTGGGACGCCCGTCGTACTTGCAGCCCGGGGGCAGCGCGGCACGTCCCCCCGGTCCCCGTGGCCCCGCGGGAGGCGGTACCTGCGGCCGTGCGGTGCTTGTTCCACATCATGCCCACGTTCTGCCCCAGGGTCTGTGCCAGTGTCACCGCCATGGCCGCCACGTTGCCGTACTGCGCGGGAGGGACGCGGTGTCACCGCCGGGACCCCCGTCCCTGTCCCCAGCCCCCCTGGCGGGGGTCGCGCCGCACCCACCTCGTTGACGCCGCCGGCGCGGGCAGGGGAGCAGATGCCCCCGACAAAGGCGGTGCCGCTGCGGCTGCTCTGAAACGTCCGACCCCTGCGAGGAAGAGGATGGTGGGGACGGGGGACACTGTCCCCGGCCCCGGGGGGGGGGAACACGTGGCCACAGCGCTCACGAGAAGAGGTGGACGGTGTCGCTGTGCTCTGCCAGCCCCTCCCGCCGGTACTTCACAAACTCGTTCAGGGTCTCCAGGGAGTCTTGCCCCATCCGGATCCGGTCCTCGGCCGCCCACGTCTCCATGGCCACCAGCACGATGCGGGTGTTGAGCTGCTCCTTGTAGATCTGTGGGGACAAAGGGACGGTGCTGGGGACGTGACCCCTCCCAGGGACAAACCCATCAGCTCCTGGGGATAAACCCCTGTGGACAACTTCAGGAGCTGGGCACACACATCTGTCACCAGGGACAATTCCTCAGGGACAAAGGACTGCTGGGACAAACCCACCAGGTGCCAAAGAAAAAACAAGAGTGGGACAAATTCCTTGGGGCCAAACTCTCAAGGGATCAACCCAGCAGGTGCTGAGGACCAACCCCCCGGGATAAACCAGCAGGAACTAAGGACAAACTCCCTGGGAACAAATCCACCAGCTGCTGGGAACAGTCCCCTCAAGAATAACCCCCCCAGGGACAAACCCACCAGGGTGGGGGATAAACCCAGGAATAAGCCCACTGGGGATAAATCCCTTGGGAATGAAGGGTAGTGAAGCCCTCAAGGGACAAACACTTCAGATGCTGGGAATTATCCTCCCAGGGACAACCCCCCCAGGGACAAATTCCTTCCAGGGACCCCCCCTCACCATGTCAGCCAGGTTGACCACGGACTTGGCGAAGTTGCTGGTGAGAACTACGGACTTGCGGAGCTGCAGGAACTGGGGGCACACCAGGACCAGGTGGGATTGGGGGGTGGGGGGGCAGACCGACCCCTCACCGCCCCCGCCAGCGCCGGGAACCCCCTCTCACCAGCTGATGGTCGTTCACCACGGCCAGCTCGATGTACTTGGTCTCGCTGTGCACCGTGTGCTGGGCTCGGCGGACCTGCAGAGGGAACCCGCGGCTGAGCTGGCACCGGCTCCCGGATGGGGCTCCCGAGCCCTCCGGGGATGTTTGGGATGCAGGGAGCGGGCAGAGCCACGGGGTGGTTGGGATGCAGCCCCAACAGCGTTCCCCCTGAGCCCAGGCAGGAACAGCACTCTGCAAACACCCATGGAGGAGCCTGGCTGCACCCGCAGCCAACGGGCAGAGATCGACCAGGGTCCAGCACACTTGTCCCCTGCCCGTGTCCTCTGTCCCCTGCGTACCCCGCTGTCCCCACTGACCTGCCGCCGCCGCCGAAGCTTTGGAATCCCACCCGGGACACGCTGGCTCAGCGCAGGGAAGAGGCAGCCTGCAGGGAAGGGACAGAGCTGGTGGCACACCGGGACACAGGGCCACCGAGGTGATGGCCGCAAATCTCCAGGGACAGCTTTGTGAGAAGGCTCACCCAGTCGGGGGCAGCTGGGGATGCGCTGCACGATGTGCGGTCGAAGACCCTGCCACGGGGGGAAGTGTGTCACGGCCATGCGTGGGAAAGGAGGACTGCCACGTCCCCGTGTCCCCATGGCTGTCCCCAAGCCACAGGCAGACCCGCCTGGGGGCACTCGGGCAGGCACTGGAGGCGGCCTCGCTCACCTGCCCGTGCTCGGCGCCCGCCTGGGGCTCGATCAGGTACGTGGCTCGGCCGTCCGAGAAGACCCCGCTGCAAACAGAGGCGGGCGTGTCGGGGTGCAGAGGGGTGCAGCCCCCCGGCCCCCCTGCCGGCCCTGGGGATACTCACCGCAGGCCCTGGCAGCTGGAGAGAGCGGCGAAGGAGCGGGGCTGCCCCCGGATCCGGCCCTGGTAGTAGCAGTGCTCCCCCGCGCCCTGCGGAGCGGCGACGGGCGCTGAGCCTCGGGTCCTGCCCTGCCCCGCTCCCCCAGGGCCGCACCGGGCTCAGGGCTCTGGGGTTCACTGCCAGGCACCTCAGGGTGTGCGTGGCGCCCACAGCACCCAGGATGTCCCGCTCGAGGAGATCCCAGCACCATGGCAGCACCCCGCCAGGCAGGGCTGGGCACCCAGGGGCACCCAGGGGTGGGTGGGGGGGATAATGAGCTGCTGGGGACCCTTCCTGGGCTTTTGTGGGATTTATGAACTGGCCACAACAACCCCTGCACTGGCACAGCATGGCACAGCACGTTTTACACAGCATGGTGTAGTTTGGCATAGCACAGCGTGGCTTGGCACAGCGTGGCTTGGCACAGCGTGGCACACATCTTACCGTGCTGTGGCTGCCGTTGCTGCCCGCGCCGACGTGCCGCTCCACGTAGTGGGAGGCGAGGAGGTGGCTGCCGGGAGCAGGTGGGGGGTAAGAGGCCGTGGGGTGGGGAGGAAGAGGGGGAAGAGGAGGAAGAGGGAGACGACAGCAGCGATCCACGTGCAGGGCACCACCCCAGTGTGGGAGACCACCCACCATCCATATACAAGGTACCACCCCAGCACGGCATCCCCCCAGTTTGGGAGGGCGCTGGCATCCCATGGGTCCCTGTCCCCTCTGCTCCACCCCCGGCTGAGCCGGCACTGCTGGGATGGCTCTGCACAGCTCCCCCATCCCCGGGCACCCCCAGCTCCTCCCCTCTGCCCGGGGGGCAGCAGCAGCGCCCTGGTTGGTGCTGGCTCCCCTGCCAGGACCCCCGGGTCACTCACTGGTTCAGCCGGAGATCGAGGGTGAAGGCGGAGCCGAAGGCACGCACCATGAAGCTCACCTGTGCCAGGTGCAGCCCCTGCAGGACAGCCAGAGCAGTCAGCCCCCCCAAAAAATTCATAACTAAAATAATCATTAAAACCCTAACCCAAATACGCAGCCTGTGAAGATGCACTTTTTTTTTTTAACCAAAATATTCAGCATTACAAAAACCCGTTGGTGTTTTTTTTTTTTTTTTTTTTTAACCCATCACCCTGGAGCACTGGGATGGCACCTGCGTCCCACCGCCCCCTCCGCGGTTGCCGTACTGGGGTGGGGGTGCCGGAGGGTCCCCCCGGCGCTGGGCGCAGCCCGGCCGCGGCAGCCGAGCCGCCGCTCCTCCCGCCCTGCGGCGCCGCCGCTCCTGACCTAATTCCTGATTCCTAATTCCTGCCGCCGGTAGCGGGAGCCGAGCGCTGCGGCGCGGCCTCAGACCCGGCAAACTCGGCGCACCGGTGAGAGCCCGGCACCGGCTGCGGCTCCCTCCGGTGCTTCACGCGGGGAAACGGCAGGAAAACCAAACCCATCCTGGCGTGCCCCGTCCCCTTGCTGGGAACCCGGTGCAGCTCGGGATGAGGACACAGAGATGAGGAGCCGTCTGTCATTGCAGGGAAGGGATGTCCCGGGCCCCGACCGCATCCCGGGGGACGGCAGCACTGCCGGAGAGGGCTCTGCCGCCGGGAGCCAGCCCCGAGCTCCCCCGGATCTCCGCTGCTGCTCCCGCCGCGGCACCCCGGGTTAACACCTCCCTGGCCCCCCGCCAGCGCGGCGGCTGCCGGCGCTTCCCGGCGTCCGGTGGTTGCACTCGACGCCGGGTGTAAATCACCTCTGCGGCGAGAGCAGCTCCTCATCTCGCCTTTATCCGGCGCGCACGGGGATCGATAGGCGCCGGCCTGCGCGGCTGCCAACACCGCAACTCCCCCGTGCCGGATGGGGCGCGTGTGCTGCTCCCCGGGGTGAGGCAGCGATGGGTGGGGGGCACTGCCCGGGACTGGGCTGGGGAGCGGCACCGGGTGGGACCTGGGGGCCTGAGTCCGTCCTTGACGGACCCACGAGTCTGTTCCTGCGCTCGCCACCTGCCCGCTCCCGTTTCATCTCTCTCAGCACCCGCGCGCCGCCGGTTCCCAGATTTTATGGGATTTTGCGGCACAAGTCCGTGTCCCTCCGGGGAGCACGGCAGTGGGATGGTCCCTGGGGGCACGAGGGCTCCGGTTCGGGATGCCGGTACCCGCGCACACGCTGGGGTGTGGCTGGGCCAGCGACGGCGGCTGCCTGGGGACCTGGAGCTGCCGCCTGCCAGGGACCCCGGAAAGGGGTTGGGGGCTGTCGTTCACTTACGGGTCCTCCGCCTCCTCCTCCTCCTCCTCCTCCGGGCTCATGCCTGACCCTGGTGTCCAGCTGATGTTTTGGGACTTCTCCGCCCGAGCTCTGCCCCACCAGCCTGCTGGGGTGGGTGATTTGGGAGAGCACCCGCCCTTCCTGCCATGCGGCCCGCGGGAGCCTCCGCGGCAGCGCTCCGGCCTGCGTGGCAGGACCTGCGGGAGAGGGGACAGGGTCACGGCCACCCTGGGAGGGCTGGGGGGACGGGACCTGGGGAAGAGAAGGGACAGAGACACAGGGACAGGGGACAAGGGGACGTGGAGGGCTGGGGATGAGGAGGGACAGGGAGATGAGAACATGCAGGGGTGGGAACAGGAGAGGACAGAGTTGGTGAATGTGCTCAGGGGGTGGCTCAAGAAGGGGACACTCGTGTCCTGGATGGGATGCCCAGGGAACATGGGTGGGTACAGAGATTGTCCCAGGGTGCACAGCTGGGGAACATCCAGGTACCCCGGTGTGCCCAGGAGGGGACAGCCAGGCAGCACGGGCTGGGAGGGGTGCCCAGGGGATGGGGGTGACCAGGAGGGGAACACAGCTGGGTGGGGAAGCTCAGGAGGTCTCAGATACAGTGGCATGTCCTGGAGGGGACACACAGGGGATATGGGTGGCTGATAAAGTGATGCATCCCAGAAGGGGGCATGCAGGGGAGAGGGGGCTCAGAAATGCCAGCACACCTGGAGGAAAGGTGGGGGTGGGGTCAGCATATCGTGGAGGGAGCATGCAGGGAAAAGGGGGGGCTGGAATGGGGACACATCTCAGAGGGGACACCCAGGGGACAGAGAGGGCCGGGATGGGCCCGCCGAATGGGAGATGGAAGATTGGTATGGGGACATCCCCCTAGAGAGGACAACGAGGGGACGGAAGGAATGGTGCAGGGATACCTTTGGAGGTGACAGCCAGGGGACACGGTGCGTGGCCGCTATGGGGACACATCCCAAGGGGACCCGGAGGGCTGCTATGAGGACACCTATGGGGCATGCAGGGAACGGGGGATCCGAGATGGGGACACATCCTGGAGGGGACACGGGGGCTGCTATGCGGCCACCTCTGGAGAGGGAGCACGGCGGGGGCCGCTGCGGGGACAGCGCGGTGGAGGGCGCGGGGCCGCAGCAGGTGCGGCGCC
>JAYDZK010000202.1:54194286-54241349 GCA_034509185.1 Euphonia xanthogaster | reverse complement strand
GGGCCGCGGCCGGGGGCGCCGGGCCGGGGGCGCCGGGCCGGGGGAGTCTCGGTGGCGCCCGTGCCCTCATGGGCACAGCCTGGGCGCTCTGGCTTGCTGCAGCCCTCTGGGGCCCTGTGACTCTCCCTGAGCCCTGTTCTCCTCGATAAAGCGCTTTGGTTTCCGTCTTCTTTGTTTCCATGACTTGGCTCTTGCCTTTCTGCTCCAGTTCTTCAGTCTTACAAGGATGACTGTTGCTGTTCTTACTTTATGGAGGAAAGATAATCCCCTGCCTAGGTGCTGAATTCATAACGCCAAGTAAATAATACTCTAAAACATTTTTCTTCAAATTTGCCCTGTAAGATGAGTTAGCCAGTTATTCCCACTTGATAGCCAAAAGTTATTTGAATATAATTTATCTCAACTATAAAAAAAAAAAAAACCCAATCACACAGACACGCACACCAAATCCCACCTACTTACAATGTGTGTTTTCGTGGCACACTTGAAGCTACTTTCCGGAGTGTAATTAGGTCATGTTCTCATATTTCTTTGCAGCCAGGACAGCCAGGCACGAACACTTCCGTGCCAATGACAGCTGAAATTCTCAGTATGTTCTGTGCTTCTGGTAGCTGTGAGGATAATAAAATAACTGTTACCTAACAATGAAATTACAAGTGGCAGGATCTACTTAAAATTTTAAGGCAGATTTTGCAGAACCCAAAGGAAGTTCTGGTAACTAACCAAGAGCTCGCAGTGCCCCTTCCTTTGAGAAGAGAACTGGCTAATAGCACCCTGCAAACTGCCTGCTGTTACACAGAAACGTCATTTTAGATATTGTCAGTACCAGCTGCCAAAATGGGTCTTACAAAATCTCTAACCTAAGATGTCCTTGAATAATGCTGAACACTCAGACTGTAACTCAATTTTAAATGTAACCTAACAAAAGATTCTGGCAAATCATTGGAATTGTGGATTGGAGCAAAAGGAACAAGATTACAGTAAAAATTTCACAATCACCCTTTACACCTAGACTATGTATCCTCGTACAAATGAAGATGAAACATGTTCTAAGTACTGAAATTGTTGACCTGAGTGCAAAGAAGATGCTGGTCCCTGAGCTTTAATATGATGTTTGTGTGCCACTGAGTCACTCAACAGGACGAACCTGATCTGGGTGACATGTGAGGCCACTGTTACACTTGAACTAAATTAGGTCAGACACAAAATGCAAAGTTGACAGTGCTTTTTTGCTCTTATGCTGCAGTTATACTAACTGCAAGAGAAGAGCGGTCTAATTAGCATGAAATTCACCAGTGTACAGAAAATTCTTTCATTTTGGGCTCTGTTTTAAACAAATTCAAATTGTACTGTTAATTTGCATTGGATAGGTGCTTTTTATCATAGAAGTTTATCATTTTTGATCTGGCACCAGGAGTTGTAAAGCTGGGTTAACTAAATCAAACCATGGCCCAAGATACCTTTTCCTTCAGAAGTAGTGCTGGGTTAAACAGTTCTTCCCTTTGGCTACCTTCTTCCCAGAATTTTTACCTGCATCAATAACAGGACCCAATTCTCTACATAGCCAGATAAAAAGCTTGTGCTGGGTAGCGGATCAGCATGGAGACAGGTCATAGAACTGCCTCTTCTGGCAGTGGGAGCAGTTCAGACTATTGATTCAACCTGAATTTTGGTTTGGCATCACCACAGTTTCAGCATAGCTAATCAAGAGATCGCACTTCATGCTACTGAAAGAAACATTCTTGTGTTTTTCTCAAGCTACTTGCTTCTCAACCTTGTCTTGTGTTTGTGGCAATGTATGTTTTGATCAGTGGTATCAGTGAGATGATCCATGTGGTCACATAATCTAAAGATGATGATAGAAATGGTGAATTATTGCTTCTGGTGTCTGTGATCACAGCCCATTGTAATTTTCCATTTTCCTAAAGTCCTGAAGAGAAAAATTTCTTGTACTTCTTTTCATTTTAGCGTCATGTCCAATTCCTTTCTGATGTACATATTTGTGTATTAATTTCCCTTGTTGTTTCTGAACTATTTTCTCTGTTCTTTCATCTCTGCTGAAACCACTCCTACTAAGATATCTTGCTATGGATGCCAGTTGCAAAACTATGATTTTAAATTTTGCCTCTGTTTAAACTGCTACTGTGGAAACCTACAAGTCTTGCACTCTGTTGATTTTCTTCTTAGTTTGACTGCTTCTGCAGTGACTCTAATTCCACTGTTCTTCACCTGTTTTCAAAAAGCTTGAAGGCCTAAAGCACAAGTCTCTTCTTGAAGGCTTATCGTTGTCCCTTCATCTTTTCTCTTTCATGCAAATTACTGCAACTTCCATTCTGTGCCAAATATCTGAAAATGTTTTTTCTTACATTAACTCAGGAAAGCCCTTAATCCAAAACATATGTCCCACAGGAGTCACTTAACAAATTTCATGCAAGGGTTTGGGGTTTTTGAACTGCAGCATACCTTTGTCAAGTTTATTAGGTCACTATTTTTATTGTAGTTGTTGTGGTCTAAGGATATAAGAACAAAGCTACATAGTATAGCTGCTTCAAAACCCAGAAAGTCCTGTAGCTTCTACCTTTCCAACTACCTTTACTTTAGGATATATGCCCTCACTCTTGCTCCATGTGCTGTAGTTACCTGATTGTTTAACAAACCAATTTAACAACAAAGTTTTTTTTGTGTTTCGTTTTCTGCCAAGTTATTGAGTTGAGTCAAGACAGGCAAGGGTTAAAAGAATGTCAGAGCTGAAGAGCAGGTGGGAAGAGAGTCAAACCTCCCACCTGGGCATCAAAGTAAGCTATCCTATGTAACTTCAAGAAAGACAGGGTTTGTAAAAGGAGGAAATACCTTTTATTAATAATAGCTGATATAGGTACAAAAAAGAAAGCAAGTTGTTCCCAAAGCTTACTGGCTATAGCTGGGGTAGCAGCTACTTTAAAATATCACTTCTTTCTGCAATTCTTGCTTCTTTTTCTGCACTGAAAAATCTCCAAACTTTCTTCCCCTCAATCCCCTCATTCTCCACCAGTGTTGGTGATGTTGTTGGTGCTGGTGATGCTTTCTTTGCAGTGAGCCATGTAATTTGAACTTTTTTGAATGTGCTTTGCTTTCGCATTGCCAACAAGCACATTTTGTCCAGTTCTGTGGTTTCCCTTCCCTCCATAAAATTTGCCATTGGTACATTCACTTTAAATTACTTTTCAAAATTGAATGTACTAATGGCAAATTTTATGAAGGGAAAGAAAACCACAGAAATAGACAATTTTTCCTCCCTTCTTTTAGTCTACTAAGTAGTAACTTTTTCTATGCAGTATATAGAAGAAGGGTGTGGGAAAGAGGGCAAAGCAACTAAATCCCTATTGGTGATTATGTGTATACAAAGGTAGCCTTGACAGCATTTCAAGTTCTTCATTTGTCCTCAGGTCAAAGAGATAGAAATGAACTTTTACGTTATGTCTGTCTTTCATTCTGATTCTTTTCTTTGCTTACTCCTTTTTTTTTATCATCTGTTATTTACATCCCTGCACATTTTCCTGGGCTATCATCACCTTCACTGAAACAGTTACTCTCTAATTCTTCTCTCAAGGGACTTCCAGGCTACCTCTACCTTCATATCTTATGGGGTTTTTTTCTCACTTCCACAGAGGTTTTTTTACCACATTTCATGGATTGGGATATCATCAGTTACATTTTGTTTGCTACAGCAATTGTCAAGAAAGAGGAAGCATTTGGTTGCCCTCAGCTATGTCTGCAATACTGTGGTTATTTGATATTCCAAGTACAGGGAGGTGATGATAACTGCTGACACATGCTGGCTTGCTGTTGGTAATCACTAAATCTAAACAGGCACAGAGTCACCTTTGTAGACCTACTTACACAGCTCCAGGTTGTAGTACTGCACCCCTGCCTCTGTCAGCCTGTGCACTGAGTTACCCCAAGCTCTGCTGTGTGAATTACACAGGTATTCCCAGATGCTTGGCTAATGTTTCCCATGCTGGACATTCTCCATTTGTTCTCAGACACAGAGATATTCTCTGCAGCCACTCTCCCCAGTTTGCAGCAGTCAAGGGTCAGAGACATTCAGCTTTAGTAGTATAATGGGAAAATGCAGTTTTTAGCCTCTGTTGGGAATCTGAGGAGAAACATTATTTACCTTTAGCTGGTTGCTCTTTAAGCAGACATATTTCACCAATACTTTGGCAAAATACCAAACATTCATTGACTTAGTTTATATACTTCTTATGGAAAACTTTTTTGAAATGCTTAAAAGAAGAATGCTCTCCAAGCTCCTTATTTAGAGATCTCTGGGTTTGGCTGTCAATAATCTCAAATTAAGTTAGAATTATACACTGAAATTTTGTTTATTAGAACTTGAAATACCACCAGATTCACTTCTGTAGAAAGGACAGTCAGTCCTTGAATATTTTCATGCTTGATTTTCATTTTCTTTGCCATGACTGAAGGAAAAAACCCATTCTGTCTGGATTCAGCAGACTCATACGGGGATCTCACTCCTCTTCTGCTGTTTTAGCCTATAATTGTAGATGGAGCACTGACTTTGAAATACAGCTCCATCCCATAATTTTAGAAAGCAATGTGAATGGCTCAAAAATATGTAAAATATGTTGTACAGGGTTTCTTTTTTTAATATACAAATTCCATTAGCACTTTTTGTGTATTTAGCCTTCAAATAATTATTTCATATAATTTTGAAACACTTTGACTTTCTACATATCTTACATAATTCCTCACAAAAAATAAAGCTATTAAAATATATATTTGCATGGAAGAGGTCAATATAGTTTTCATACAACCAAGCATTAAAAATTTTCTAAAATGTGTAACGGTCATTCCAGTCCCCTTTGAAATATTTTCATCTGTTAGGGACATTACTCAGCATTAACATACTTACAGGTTCCTAAGCAATAATCTACTAATAAAAATGGAAATAAAATAGTTTTCCTTCTACTCCTTGTCATACTTCATTGTATACTTAAATAGAGGTTATAATGTAGGTAGGTTTCAAACACTCAGAATTGTGAGGAAAAATTATAAAGGAGAACAAAACCTGGACTACTTCATTACTAACACAGCAGTGCTTATGGCTTAAAAGAAGGTGATGGTGTTCTAAGGTGGTGGTGGTTATGTCTGGGTAGATAGATGGGTACCACTTGCGTGTGAATAATGCCTATGAAAGAAAAGCTGTCTGATGCTTAAGCAATACAAATGGTTCAGAAGTTAAGCTTCCTTAAGAGGAATAGTTTGAAGTATTTCCTTCATTCCCAAATCTTTTCACCTTAGATTTTACAGAACATTAGCCGTAGAAAGGTCCCAAATTTATTTGCTGTATAATGTTGCCTGAAGCAAGAGATTCTCTTTTTCTTCCCTGCATGATATTTTGAACTCAGGGAGAAAACTTAGATGAAAAAACAGGAGGGAAAACGCTATTGTGATAATAAAAATAAAGAAGACTAAACTGGCCAGAGGCAAGTGACAACTGAGTCCCACAGGACTGTAGCTCAGACAATATGCTGCTGGACTGAGCCAGGCCTGGGCAATAGTCAGAAAAGCAGAAAGGGAGGATGATAATAAGCTCCCCTGGACTCCCAGGTGTACCCACAGCGATGGAGCAGGAGCCACGGGCACACTGATGACAATAAGTAAGATGTTGCCTGTGAAACAGGGGTTGGCATCCTTGCTGTCCAGTATGCAGGGTGGATGTGCACTGTGTGTGGCACACAGACAGAAACATGGCACAGCCCTACCACGCAGAGATGCAAAAGAAGCAGTCAGTGGATGGGAGAAGCACCGTGCCTCACTGTGGCACTCCTTCGGAACTCAAACCCATACCTTTCAGCAGGTGGAGCCACAGCAGTAGGTTTTAGCTGCCTGTCTGGTTGCAGAGCTGTATCATCAAAGAAGTGATATCTGTGACACCCTCAATTTCTAAATAAAACTACAGTCTAAACAATCTGCAATGAGACTTGTACTGATCTTTTCTCCCAGTACATTTTATCCATGGGATTATTTATAGTTCTGGTAAACAATCACAAGACATAAAAATTAAAACAATAGGAAGCATAATAATAAATAGCAATTAATACATCATTAAAGTTTTTCTTCCCAAGACAGGAGGAAATGGAGAAAACAATGTATTTTGATGTCAACATCAGCAAAATTTCTAGATCCTGCTCTTTGAGTACTTAATCATCCTGACATCTAGGCACTTCCATGGGAGATTTGTCAGTGAAACTATCCAGGGAAAACTTTTTGTTCAAGCAGGCCCCTCAGACTACTTGCCTTTTTTTTTTTTTTTTTATAACAATGTGATTTTATCGTGATAACACAGCATAGTAAACATATTTCAAATTGTGTCTTGTAGGCAATTAAGATTCAAGTATTAATTTAAACTTCATTAAACAGTTATTATATATTAAACAAATAGCAGCTACATACTAAAACATATTTGTAGAGTATTATGGCAATGCAATAGGTCCATATCAATTTCACTGTTATGAATCTATTACATAACTTTTAATCCTTGGTGAGTGTTTAATAATCAGTATTCATAAAACATACACTAACTGTCCTATTAAATCTAAATTAATTGTGGCTCAGGGAACATTAATTTAAAAGGTTGCCTATTTTCCCAGCAGATCTGATCCTTGTTTCATATTTTTCCATTAAAATTAGTGTTAAAGACTGAGTTTGTTTCATTTAGAATCTATTTACTAGGTACTCTGAGTACCTGTGAATTACATTCTGCTAAACTTCTCTGCTAATAGCAATAGTAAAGATTCTCACCCATTTTATTCTAGTGTAATTAGGATTATCTGGAGATAATAATGAGAATAAAATATCACATATTTGTGTAGGAAAAGCAGTCCCTGTTGGCTGAAGGAGCTGACATTCAGCAGTTCATTAAAACCAACGAGTCAAAATTTGTCAGTGGGATTTGCGTATTTCTAGTTTGCAAAATGACCAACTCTCAGGAATGGATGTCAGATTAAAAAAAATTAAATAATTTTCTTGTTTAAATGAGTCATGATCCCCACAGTGATGACCTAAAAGTGACTCTGTCCTCTGCAACAAATGTAAGAAGCTGCAATAACACTGCCTGTAGACCTTGATGAAGACTGCATTGCTATGAGCAATAATTGGCATCAGAGTGTTTTGGTAAGAGAACTGAGATATTTCTTCATTGGAGAAAGGGTCAAGAATCCTTGAAATTAATGTCAGAAGAAACTGTTCAGTCATATAGTCTAACATATAAGAAGCCATCACAAGTCCATATTGAACTCAGTGGATTGTAACTGATTCAAGCTCTCTATAAAGATATTTCTGAGAACATCCAGAGCTAGAGAATTCATTGCTCCTTTTAGTAATCTATTTCCAGCGATTGTTTACCTTCAGTTTTGAAAATCAGTTGTGCATTTTTAAAAAACTAGTAACTAACTAACTAACTAAAATATATTTATTTTTATTTATTTTTATTATTATATATATTTATATAATGATTTATCATTTGCTTATTATAATATAATAAGCAAATAATGAATAAATAAAGGCATTATTCAGTACTCTTTATCTAATTCACAGGAATTGTATCAATACACTGAAATCATAACACCTTGCAGTCTTTTTCAAGCCAAACCATCTCTGTCATAAAAAGGTTTTCCCTTCTGTGGATCTTTTCTTTACCCCCTCCAGTTCCCAACCCCCATCCCCACCAAAAATAGTTGCCAAAGCTGAATACAGTATTCCAATGCTAGCCTCATCAATGTCATATAACTTCTTTGTTCCTATTTACCATTATTTCCCATTACTGTGTTTTGTTTTTCTGTGACTGCACATTGAGAATCAGGAGCCCACTGAACTGTTAGTTTATAGATCTACCTTCAGTTCTTTGTGTTGTCTAGATACCATGCCCAGATATACCTCTATTGCAAACAAAGGGATGTTTTAGCAATTGCTGAGCTATCCTTACGCAGCATCAAGGGCTTTTCTTCTCACTCCACCCCATTAGTGAGGAGGCTGGGGGTGCACAAGGAACCAGCAGGGGACACAGCCAGCACAGCTGACCCCAACTGGCCCAAGGGATATTCCATATCCTGTGGCAGCATGCTCAGCACATACAGCTGGTGAGAGAAGGAGGAAGCAAGGCACATTTGGAGAGATAGCCAATGTTGATGGTGCCCTGCTGTCCTGGAGATGTCTAAGTAAACATCTGCCTGCCCATGGGAAGTGGGGAATTAATTCCTTGGAAAGTGGTGAATGAATTCCTTGCTTTTTTGGGGTGGGCAGCTTTTCCATGAAACCTCAACCCATGAGTTTGCTCTTTTACCTTTCCAGTTTTCTCCCCTATCTTCCACCAGGGCCGTGAGCAAGGGGCTGTGTGGGCCTTAGGTGGTTAAGCCATGGCACTCACATAAAGCCAGAGATTACATAACTTTTGGCTCTTGCCATCTATTTCTTGCTATACAGCCTTAGCACTGATGTTGTAGTCCTAGCTCTAGTTTGGCTGAAGCAGTGAACTTTAATCTCAGTTGATTCATACCTGAAGACACTAAACAAACGACTGACAACATTTTTCTTCGCTGTCCCTCACACCCTGATAAATACACACTCACAGAGAACAAGAAGTACAGGAATTAAGAGAGGATATGGTCTTGTGAGCTGATGGTGGAAGGGACCTCACTACTCCTCTTTAAGCAGAACTTTCTCCTTTGCCCATTAAGTCATTGGTTAACTGAGCTAGATTTTATTAGCTGTGGTATTGCTTACTGCACAGTTTAATATCCATCTATGTTTCTTTGCCTCTGGAAACCAATGGGAGGTTAATTGTATTACAATTTAAAAGAATAGAAAAAGTGAGGGTTGAGGAAAAATGAAGAAGAATTATCGGCCACTTTTTAACTTCAATATCTGACAAATAACTAGAACAATTAGTAAAGCAAGAGCAATCAGTATGTAAAAAGGTTGAAGAAAACACAATGATAAATCGGTAACACATTTGTAAAAAGCATAAATCAAGTGAAACCAAACTAATTGGTTTCTTTGATGAAGTAATGAATGCAAAAAACAAAAGTGGTAGACAGAATTTCTTAATATTAGTAAAACATTGATCATGGTTGCACAGGGCATTCTCAAAAAGAAGTTTAGTTGGATTAAATAGAACCAGCACAAAATGAACACACAGGTGAATAAACACTGGAAAACTTTTCCAGTTGAGCTGATAGCTGGGAGTAGATCAAAAACACTTTGTACAATCAAACATCTTATACAGCTCAATTTTAACATGAAGGGATTTTCTTTCTTAAGTGAACCCCAACCCCCCCCCCAAAAAAACCCCCAGCATTTCATATAAGAAACACCTAAATAAAGAAACTGAGCAGACCAGCAAAAATGACAGCCATTTTGGTTCTATGCCAGCACCAGAATAGCTTACATCAGCATCAGTTTTCTGCCTCACAGCTGAGCCGCTTTATTTAGATGCATTAAATATTCCAAAGCATATCTAAATAGAGCTTTAGTTGCTGTAGGATTATCTCAAATTTATTTATTGACGTTGCTTTTGTTGACTGGTATTTCTGTCCATTCATCTAAAATCGCAGGATTCATGAAATGTTTATGCCTTTCTGTTTTGACTGAGTGAAAAAAGATGTCTACTGGCACTACATGTCTTTGGGATATTTTGCTCTGTTTTCCTTATAAAAGCTAATGAAGATTCATATGATTATTTGTTTTCTACACAGCAAATAGTCATGCTGTTGGCAGAGCCATGTGGTGGTTTTGCAATAATTGATTTTTGATGAAGAGGAAAAAGGTCACCTATGTTTTTTGACAACTAAGAGAATTTTTGGCTTTTAAGAATACAGAAACATGTTCTTGTCCCAAAAGCCCATGTGCTCAGAGGCAATAGATGATAGAGATATAAGATCCCATGATATCAATGAGAGGCTCTTTATAAGACTTACAGACAGCAATTGTAGCAGGAACATCAGCTCTCTCATCATTCTCTCGACTTTTCATTGCACTTAGAGGAAAGGAACATTTTTAGCAGTTTTAAAGGATGATTGTGAAGTTAGTTTTGCAGATTCTTATGAGGCAACCTTTCCAAGTTAAGAAGGGTAGCACACAACTGAACAGCAGGTAAGCTAATCAAATCTGACAATAAAACACAACACATGTATTTTAGTGTTGGAATAAAAATATAATGGTGAAAGGAGACATCAGTTGTAAAATAAAAAGACTGAAATGCAGAGCACAGAGAATAGGCAGATGTAATGAACAGTGTTTTATGCAAGAAAAAGCAAATACTGTTAATTGTTAAAGAGTTGATTTTGTCTGCATATAGACTTTATTTTAAAGTATAATGAATATATAAATATATATATATGTATGCCACAAATAAAATCCTAGTCAGTAAAACTTTTGCCGCGGTCATTTCTACACCCTTAATGTAATCCAGATTGCTTTAATGTTGAAAAAAATGCAAAATTGCTTCTGACTTCCTCAGGAATGGCTTTGCACTCATAAGCAGTGAGCCTTCTTATTTCAGTCAAGTACCACACGACTTGAATAGTTAATTTTAAAAAGGGCAAGGATACAATATCATTATATAGATTGGGGTTAAAAAGTTATGAGCTTGTATTTTAAATAGTAGAAAATTGCTTCACTGGGTTTTTTTTAGGGAAAGGATCACATGTAAAGATGCAAAGATGAAGGTAACTTTGTTTTCCCTCATAATGAATGCTGCCCCTAAATGTATGTACTAGTACAATCACAATATTGTCTTAGGATAAATTTAAGAGTTTAAAATACATAATTAAAATGGATAGATTTAGGGGGTTTTTCCTGTTATAACTAAATTTCTACTTAGACGTGTTCACTTCATAGAAAATGACAGCAACCTTTAACAGCATACAAATACATATTAGATTGCAAATCCTGCTTGCTGAGAAGAAAATAAAGGATACATGCAATATACAGAGGGGAAATGTTGCTTATGATGGGTGGAATAGACAGTAAACAGGAGTGACTGCGGAGTTGCTGCTATTGGAGGCGCACATGGCTGGAGTTGATGCAGTGTGAAAACAGAACACATAAGATCTTTGAAGTTACTCTCAGCAAGCTGTAAGAACATTTTAAGAAGCCCACAGACCAGTACCTCTTCTTTCAGTGGAAGCAATGTGCCAGGAATGCTTTCAAAAGTTGCTGGGAATAGTAGACCCTATCTAATGTCCCAAATTTTACATTCCAGGTAGTTGTCAGCCTTTTTTTAGATGCTGGTGTTTTGAAGCAGCACAATGAATGGTACAGAGATTTACATAGCCTCCCAAGTTTACAATTCTTTGTTGTGAGTTATAATGGATATAGATACTTCTACTCTAAAACTGAAACCATTTGTTATAGCATACCAAAACAAATTTATTCATAAGTAACAATACTTTCGCTTAAAAGAAAAAAAAGTCTAACACATTCTGATATAGGGAGGTCTAATCAGAGCTTAAAATACATTTTTAGGAATGTTTCCTAGAAGATATGGAAGAGTAATTATTTTCCTTTTTTGATTGAGAAGCTTTAATATAAATACCTATGTAGAAACACATACAGATAAGTAGTTTTCAAAGTTTTAAAATCTTTTTGAGATCTACCCCACAGAAGTGCATTAGGTTACTAACATGTAAGTAAGAATGCAAATAGCAAATATTAAGATGTGAAGATACATATGCCCTTTCTGAATGCCTTCAGAAAAAAAGAAAAAAACCCCAACTGTATAAGGAAATGGGGGCTGTGTGATTGTCTGAAGGTGAAGAAATTTAAATTACAGCTGTATAGGAAATTTCAGGCTCAAGTCCTTATTGCTCATAGTTACTGTTCTCCAATTGCTAGTCTACAATGAAAAATAGAAAAGTTAATACTTTGAAGATTCTTAACCAAACTATTAACATATTTCCTTTTCAAAGACATACCTCCTACAAATCTCTACCAACAACTTTTTTCCAATCAAAGAGGTACAGCTTCTTCTGAGGTGCAGCAAAGAGTACCATGCAGTCGTCTGCCATGCAATTATCTAAACCAAGAATCAAAGACAATATCTGAGTAAGACGAGATGGTGGGAGCAGGAAGATTTTAAAAAGGCAGAATTGTATTACTGGATGACATTTAACCAAGGGAAATAGTACAGTTATTATTTATAAATAGGAAGATTTTTGATAAATATAAAATATAAATAGGCATATTTTTAAAAGGCAATATTGTATTACTGGATGACATTTAACCAAGGGAAACAGTGCAGTATGAATTATCTCAGTTTCATTGAGTCTGGTCTTATTGCCAATTGCAACTTGGAAGATAGCTTTTCTAACATGACCATGGGGGAACATATGGCTTCTTGTGGGACCTGTGTCCAAGATATGCCAAAATCCTATAACACTAGCCCTTGCAGATACTGCCTGTAGGAGAGGCAATCTATAACACAGCTCTGTATAGCAATGTGGCCGTAGCAGCACTAAAATCAGCACAAGCTTGCCATCCAAATAGTTATGTGAGTCTTTAGTCAATTGCACAATTGCTATCAAAATAACAGTACTATCAACACATCAACTAGCTAGCTGAAACTCAACCTCTGTAAGTACACAGAGCTAATCACAACATTCATTAAAGAATAAGTTTTCTACTGGAAGGAAAACATCACTCCTGACAGGTTGAGATTGTGTTTCCCCAAAGTGCCTTTTGTTCAGTTACTCACTTTGCCTAATTTTAGATAGAGTGAACTGACTTAACTTCATGCAATTTTCAGCTTTTGTACAAAGTGCTTAAGCCTTCTCCAGCCCTTGGCATAGGCTGAGAAAACGTTCATTTGCTCACTGGGAATTTGTGTGCTTACTTCTGAAGATGCTGATTATTGCCATACACAGAATACTCACATAGTTGTATGCACTGAACATATTCCAGTATATCATACCTTATGATCCTAGCTGATAAACAGGTTGCATTGAAAAAGTACCATGAAAATGCTAAAAGAGAGAGAAGGTGGGATGACCTTCTCAGGCCATGACAGTGGGTGTAGAGAAGCAAAGCTGCATGAATTTCAATTAATTCATTCATTCGTGACACTGGGAAAAAAAAAGTAGTATTGAAAATGCCTGAAGAGACTTCAATTTCTGATAAATTCTATATGATAATTTGATATGATAAGTATGATAAGTATGATAAGTTCTATACTAGTATGCTAGGATCTTGCCATATGTTTTAACATAACATTACCTTGTTTGTGTGAATAATTGCAGTGTGCTAGCACAGGTACACTTACCCAAATTTCACATAATTGTAAATCAATAGTCTAATTTTAGTAGGTTTACCCACTTTTTCCACTAGATAAAGCCCTTTATCATCCACTCTGGAATTATGACCATGGCTCTTCATTTTTTTAATATAAAGGGTAACTCCTCCCACACAATTTTTGACAGCCCTGTGAAGTTGAGTTCACCTAATGCCCAGCCCTTGCTTTCTCAACACCTTACCCCACCAGTTTAGGATGCAGTCAGATTTTATGTGACTCTCTGAGGAGAAGAAGCATAGAGTTTGTATTCATATAGTTTGATTTAAGCTAAGAGCATAACTGCCATTTAATCCACTTCATGTTGAATGATCTAAACCTTTGTGATTTTGTGATTTTGGGGCCAGGTAAAAGTACTGTAAGTATTAGCAAGTTTCTATTTTTGGTTTAAAATGCCTGGGCTACTTGAGCTGACACTCTGCATCTGCCTTGCTTAGGTAGCATTTGTCAATGAAAGACCCTCATTCTCAACATTTGTGCCCTAGATAGTTTGGCAAGTGATTGCATTTGTATCTTTGGAGTATGCTCCAGTTTTCCTAGGCTCTTTTCTGAATAGAATATGTACTATCAGGAGAACTATTATTTCTTCATAAACAATGCCCATGTTGATGCCTGCCTTGTTTATAAAATTCATCTGTTTTATAGTCAAGCAGTATATAATATAAATGTGAAAATAAAATGCTTATTTTAGGGTCTTAAAAATGCACAGCTGAAGATCTTCTTCCTCTCCTAAATGCAAATGCTATTAAAATCACTTTTTCAGCAATTAAAGAGCATTAGGTAGACTTTCAGTTAAGACAAATTTACCTCAAAAATGTATTCATTGCTCTCTTCAAAAGTAAAGCCCCAAAGCAAAATACACATAGTTGCCAGAAGCTTTAGTCAAAACTAAAATTAGCCATGCTGATTAAGTGGATTTTGCATAACCTTAACTATTAATCCCTCATATTGGTCTTCTTTTCTTTGAAAAATCTTTAAGTACCAATAACCTAAAGGTTTATAGAGTCACTTTTTAATACTACTTAGTTAAGATTTAATCCTTTGTATAACAGTTAGCATTGGCACCATCTTTTAATAGCACAAGATTTCTAACATGCACTTGCTGAACAAAACAGACATTTTCCATTCCAGGGAAATAATGGCAGTACACATAGAGCAGAAGAACTTTGATTTAAAGAATTTAAAAATGTACTTACAAGAGATAAAATGAAACTAACAGTAAATTAATCTCTCGGTTTTTACCCTTTCCTTAAATAGTATTCTTTTCATGCTTAATTCTTTCTCTCCATTTTCTTTAACTCAGCTCCTTATTTTCTAACAGCTAGATTACCTCCCATCTTACCTGGCTAAGCAAGACATAAATTACATTTTCCAGAAGTCCAATAATGAATTTGACTCCAAATCTTTTTTTGAAAGCAACCCCTGTTTTATAGACACTTCTGAAAAGGTAAGATTGTACTGAGTCCTGGATCATTCTGTTGCTGTCAGAGGGAAATTAAATTACTGCCTTTAAAAGTTGAAATTGTTCCTATTTTCAGAGTAGGTCAAGGAGGAGTGAAGTAAGTTGTTCTTCATAAAGTGGTGTGCCTTTGCAAACTTTGACTCTTGTTTGGGGCTGGTCCTGCTAACAGAGGATGCTTTCTCTGGAGATTTATCCCACACCTTTTGTTTCAGGTTTGCTCCGGGCTAAGAGTGCAAATATCACTAGCTACCCAAGCTCAGCCGGCACCTGGAAGCTCATTAGTTTACCATAACTCCTTTGTGTGCCCCAGCCCTGCCTCAGCGTTTCATAGCATTTGCTCATCTGCCTGTTTTTTTACAAAAAGTAATCAACCTTCACATTTTGTAATAATTTGCATTTTCTGATATTTATTTTTTTAGCACCAATAATTTGAAAAGGGTTTGGCAGCACCAGCAATCCTGCTTCCTTCACTTTAGAAATAAACAGAAATTCAAAGAAAAAAAAAAGAAAAAGCTATTATAGGTAGCTGGTAATTATAGATCACACTTCTGTTTTGCCAGTCAAACAATTAAAAAAAATCAATTATGGGGAAAATTAATTGAGTAGTAAATATTTTTTCTTTTATATCAGCTAAGAGTTTTTTTTCATCTGTGTTTGAGCATTAATTCATTAATTGTTTTAAACATCACTTCATCAGCAGTTAACTCAAAGCAGCTGACAGTTGTGTTTTGTTTATATATTTGATCAATACAACCAGCTAAAAACTTTTAGACCATTGATCATGTCATGTTCTGCTGAGTAATTGGCTGGTGGAGCTGGGTGTTTGGAAACTGCTGACTAAGTGGTTCAAAGGTCATTCCAACTGAAGCTGGCTAAAACAGACTTTCTTTTCTTCTTTGTCTTACTCCCTTGCAGGTGGTCTTCTGGATGATCTGTGATCTCATCTCTAATCTTCATGATACTTTTCCACTTTTTTAAGATGGATTTTAAGACATGCTGTTGTTCCATTGATCACCTTAGACTGCTGTCTGTACTGCATTGTAAAAGTACTAGCAATGGTATTCCAAATGGAGATCATAGTGACATTTATAGGGTTTTGAAATGTTTCCTTTCTGTTCTTTGCAGCTATTTATGACTTTGTCAAACTTTCACCTTCACAGCTGAAATTTCTCAGATATGATCATTGACCAGAGGTCAGTTTTATCCTAGTTCACTTATTAAGTTTGAGAAAAAAAAAAATCATCCAGTTTTGTGTTCTTAACATGTAGCAGTTTGCTTTTCCTTACATGAAGGGTTGT
This sequence comes from Euphonia xanthogaster, assembly GCA_034509185.1. Taxonomy (NCBI): domain Eukaryota; kingdom Metazoa; phylum Chordata; class Aves; order Passeriformes; family Fringillidae; genus Euphonia; species Euphonia xanthogaster. The sequence continues at coordinate 54,225,241 of JAYDZK010000202.1, read as the reverse complement.
GGATTTTTTTCTTACAGAGCTTTAAGCAAGACTCATATCTGAAGATTTGAAATTTAGCTTAGAGAACACTTAGTATAGATATGTTTTTTTCAATGCTTTTGTACCAATCTGTTCCTATTTGATAGATTTATACAGATTATACAAACTGTATTTCTTTTTAATTGGTATGGACCCTGTTTAGAAAGAAACAGAGTTTTAAAAAACAAGTGAAATTATGAAATTGCCAAATGGAAAATGGAATTATTTCCTCCCCTCTTTATGTGGTTCCTGTCTTAGAATAAGTACATGTAAGCATTTATCTCACTAAATGATGCAGTGACCTGGCATGGGAAACAAGCACCCAGGAGAGATTGCACCATGGTCAAGGAATCACAAAGAGACACAGTGCCTGCAGGAGTGCCTGTCTGAGCAGAATGAATGAACTCAAGGGAGGTTACAAGTATCAAATGCCGTGAGTGGGATAATGGCATTACTCCATAGAATTGCCTGAATTATGGTCAAATGACCAATTTTTTCCCTTTTCCAGCCTTAAACAAAAATTTCCTTAATTTTCTTAGTGATGAATAACTCTGCAAACATATTATTCAAGCTCTAATGATTGTCAAGAAGATAAATTTTAAAGTGCTTTAAGTGGGCAGTGACAGAGATAAGCCACAATGGAAAAGCATAGCAGTTTTTTTATGCTGTCCAATGGAAAGGCTATTGTTTTCAGACAGGTTTGTCACTTCTGTTAAAATTCTAGTCCCATAGTCAAATACTTATCCATCCTCTTAGTAGATTGTGATCACAACTCTCCTCAAAAGCAGCTATAATTATGTCTTTTATAAAATCACCTCTTTCCTTTACAGATTCACAGGAGAAATTTGAATAATAAAAAGGTAATCTTTAATGTCATTACAGTGTTCCTATTTTAGTTGGTTGTGTACAGAACACATGCCTTTAATATTTCCTTCTCCACAGAAGCTGAGATTCTATAGTATTGGCTTTAATAGGCAATCATTCAATCTTTAAATTTTTAAGATGCAAAGTAAATTTAGTACAGGAAACTTGCTATTGCAAGTTAAAGTTATGGATGAAAATATATATTTCAGCATCCACTCAGCAGTATATGCAGATTACTGCAGAGAAGGGCAGAACTGAGATACATGGGTTTGGGTCTCAGGTCTTGTTTCTGATATTTTTACATTTCAGTTACAAAGCTCCATTAATGTCAGTTTTTGAAGGAACATACGCAGTTCCAAATTCTGTAGCACATTCCAACAGACATGCTGGCCAGAACAAAACAGAACTGTGTATTTGTTTTCAGGGTATACATCAATGTGAAAGACAATTAAAGCTAACAAAAAACGTCTAGCTTTCCATATTTATAGTTATGTATTTTAAAGTAAACATTTATCTGCGTGTTTCCTTAGCTTTTCTGCAGTCGACATGGGAAGGTACAGATAGGTATTGTCCTCTGGAAAGGACATGTGCCTGATGAAAGACCTAAATGTTTCCTAATCCTGATATTGATCTTTTGTGTGGCCTTTGAGAAATCATTTCTCTTTTCATTCTCTTTCTCCTGTGTAGTGTCATTCCAGGGAGAGAGAAAGATCTTTGCATAACAGCATTATAATCCATTATAATCTTTTTGGACTGAATGCTTCCAGTACTGTGGCAGTAAACAATTGGTATGAACATACTTCCTTTTTTTATTTTTTTTTATTTTCTTTTTTTTTTTTTTTATTTTAAGGATTCTTTCTCTTTTGGCACTGTTATTATTCCCTATGTATTCTGTTCTCGTTCTATTGCTTCATTTGTGAACACGTTTCGTAGATGTTCACATAAAATTGAAAATTCAGCATATTCAAGAGAAAAAAAAAACTGAAAAAGTTTCAACTTCGTATCACCTTATTTTTAAAGAGAGGACAAACCAGTGCCTAGAGAAATTAATGGCTATAAAGTATTCCAGGGTAATAAAGAGGTATGGTGATAAACAGAAGTTATAATAATCGCAAGATCTTTTCTTAAGAAAGTATTCCCAGCCTGCTCTGTTATGCTGACATTCTCACTGAACTATTGTAGGAGATCAAAGGTAGTGTTCATTTTAAACCTTCTCTTTGAATAGCAAAGGTACAGTTAAGGCACTAATCCAGCTGGATAACAATTGCAAGCTCTATAACCAATAGCACATGACACAAAGCATGATGAATGATACATATTTTGGATCTGTTGTAAGCATCAATCCAGGGCTGTATTCTGTAACTGCAGGAAAAATACCAAACCTGCAGCCATTAGAAAACCCTTAAAAAATCATATATAGCATGAGGACTTGGCTAATCTTGGGTAGGAGAAGGAGAGTGAAATAAAAAATCCAAATCCCTTTTGCAATACCAATTAACATCCCATGACATAGTGGAAGTTCAGCCATATTGAAAGAAGACTGCAAAAGTACCTTTAAATATGTCAGTTATATGAAAAAAAAAATGATGGACAAAAAAACTTTGATAACATTCATATGTTATTTTCTCCTCTTTTTATTTTATTCCAGTTCATTAATTTTATTTTTTTTTTTTTGTGGCAAAAGCTAAGCCTTGATCCTACTCTCAATGACTAATGGAAAGCTTTTGCTGATTTTGTTTGTAGAGCCTGTGTCCATACAGAGTCCAAAATGGAAGCCTTTGGGTATTCTACTTGTGGAAATGTGATAGAATTTGCATTTTTTCCACTGTATCCTGGGGAATTCCAGACTAACATGTTTAAAAGGAGGAAAACAGTGAGTATGGAAAGATGAGGTCAAAAAAGAAATTACTATGACTTTTTTTTTTCCCTTAGAGTTGAAAACTGAGATTTAGAGCCAAGATATGTTGTCAGAATGCAGCATTATGGTGTACTTTTTTTTCAAAAAGATACCCAGGATGCCAAGAAGAAGAAAAAAAAAAAGAGTAACTATTCAGTTCAGCACAGGATAACCAATATCTACTGCTTATGACACTCATCTGGTTATTGAGAAATACATATTCTAACCTGTCTCAGGTGAAACAAGAACCAGATCCTTGCAAAAAATTCCTTTAAGACGTCTAATAACCATTGAATCTATTCTTCATTGTTTCAGACCACAAGCCTGGCTGCCTTTTTCTTTTCAGTCTCAAATTTATATGAGTGGTATGGATCAGAGGCATCTAAAGCATGAAATTTCTGCTGAAAGGAAACAAGATAGCTTTAGCACTCTAGGCACTGACTGAGGAGTGAATAAAAATTGGGACACCAATGACGCATTCCTGTCAGCTTACCTCTCTTGCAGTGTCTATTAAGCTTCCATAAATTTGGACCCACTGTAAGCCTTGGAGAAGAAATACACATTATATAAGCTCAGTGGAGAACTTGTTAATGTTGGGTTGTGTAATCTGCCAAAGATTCTGTCTACTTTGAGAATGCTTCAGCCCCCATCATCTTTTCATTAACTGGATTGGACTGCTCCTACAGAGCTGGAGCAGGTTCCTTACTAGAATTTGGAGGCCCAACAAAAGCTCCCCTGTCATTCTCCTGCTACTGCCAAAGGCTGTGTTTTAACAAAATGCAAAAGACAAACCAAAACAAAACTGAAGCTAAGATCATGAATACAGGCCAGAAACAGAGTATAAAATAATTGGTAATCAGTAGAGCACAGTCTGCTGGAGAACTTGGAACTCAACATAAAGTTACTCGCTCTCTGGCAAGGAAACAAATAACTGCAACCAACGGCAAGGTCCACATCAGAGGCAACAGCTTTCTGCTGCTACAACTTCTTGCCTTGGCTCAGGCTGAGAGGAGAGTGATGTGGGTAGTAGCACCACCATTGGACAGATTTTAAATACATTTAATAAGCTGCTGTATGTATTCTGCTAAATAGTGGTTATTCACAACATCTGCTTTTCAAAAGCTAGAAAATAAAAGGTTCCCTTTGTTCCCCTGCCCCAATCTATGCCATGGATTATGATGTAGTCTTTTAATTACCTAAACACAATTTTTTCTACATACTTCCATGGCAATGAGAGGAACCAGAAACATTTCTAAGAGCTCAGTATGGATGTATACCAAATATCCACATCCTCAGAGCTCTCTAACTGTTGCCTCCTATGGGATATTGCTCACTTAGCAGCCAAAAACTTCCATACAACAACCCTCACTAGTTCTATTCACAAGTTTAGTCTGAAGAGCAATTAAGAGAGAATGAAAGGAGCTTGATCAAAAAATAAATTTGCTTACCCATAAACTCCACCTTTTTTGTTGTCTGATTATAAAATTCTGGAGTATTTTGTCAGAAGGGGAAAAATGTGTTTGACTTCATCTACACTATGTCATAGTTCAGTTTACTCTGTGCCAAGCTAAAATATGAGGGAACACATAAAGAGCTTAAATTGAATGAGACACTGTATTTATCCATGTGATTTCTTTAATAAGGAAACAACTTTTGTGATGGTAAAAAGGTCAGTGCTGCCTCATGATGCCTACTGTATCCTTTAATTTTTTTTTAAATTTATGTGTTGAAATTAAGGAATAGAAATTTATGTTTAATAGTTGTGTTGATTTTTTTTTTTTCTATTTTATTCTATTAGATTAGCTTCAGAGTCAGGTACGTATTTTGTGTACCAGAATAGCATAGTCCTGAGATATCACTGCACATCAGAAATACAGTTTGGAAGACTGTGTATAGATGTGTGTGTATGTATGCATAAAACTCAAGTTGTTTGAAAAATAACCAGTGTTGACTGAATTTCAAATAGGTATTTGAATTAATTTGTCAAATTAAAGTACTGTTGTACATCTCCTTTTCCAGGTGCAAGCAATAGTACTTACTACTGTTTTGCAGGATGAAAAGAAGTACAATGGATAGCATTTCTTGTAAAAGGAAAAAATATTTACAGGATAACAGGGAAGCACAAATCTTCTGGAAAGTAATATCAACTACTGTCTCTCATAGTGTGCTGCCATTTAATAGTAGATGGTTCTATATTGCTGATACAGGGAAGTGAATTTTATGTAAATGCACTAATATAATGGCATTTCTTAATCCTGACTGGTGGAAGAAGCTTTTCAAGCATATTTGCTAAAGTCATAGTCAATGTCATTAGTCATAGTCAGTGACTTGAGAAACAGAATTTCTGGAAGAAAAAGAAAATGAAAGATGCAGTTTCAGTGCTGTATAAACTAGTTGCACTATTTCAAGCTAATTCTGAAAACAAATACTGTGACTCAGCAGGACTTTATGCATATGAAATAATTTTCTTTTGTCAATATATCCCCAATATAAAATTGGTCTGGGCAGAATCCTTTCCGGATTTATTCTATGTTTGTGTTAAAATAACTAAAAACTATTAGAAAACCCCAAAAACAAATAAACAAAAAAAACCTCACCACAACCCAAACCTTGAACGAAAAAAAAAAAAAAGGCAGTAAAACTTGTTATGAAATTTTAGGTTATTAGTGCTTTGGTGAGAAAATCTGCATATAAATGAAAAAAAAAAAGTGTTTCTGTGATAATTCAGTTTTAAAACAGGTTTATCTGATGGTGTTGATTTTTGCTTTTTTGTGGTGATATGGAGGTTGCTTGAAGCATTTCCCTTAGTACCAGCATGTGTAGTGTCTCTTCAAGTATATTCTCTGGTGCCTGGTACCTGCACCAGCTTTTCAGGCTTTCCACCATGTTGCAGCACCAATATTTATTCAGCCATGTATTCTCACCGGTGTCAGTTTTCTTTCAAATTTGTTTGGCTCTGGTTAGTGATCTCCACAGATATTGTGCCTGTAAGAGTTCAAACATCTCAGCAATGTTTTTACCCCCTGCCGTGTGATGTGATGTCAGCACACATCTTGTTGATGGCATGTGGGGTCAGAAGAAATTAAAAACCTTCCCGTGCTAGGAAATATGTAAGTTGTGAATGTTAGAATGGGAGAATAATATAGACATCATGTATATAATCTTTCAGCAATAACAACCAAATAATATTATAAGTTTCTAAGGGTAATGTTAAGAAGGGAGACATTTCAGAAACAGCAAAACAAAAATATTTTCAAATCAGCTAAATTTGCTTTCTTGTTTTAGGCACTTAAATTATGTTCCAGAGGATAAGTTGCTGGGATTTCAAAGTGTACCTAGTGTAAAAAATGATGCATATCGATTTTTAAGCAGAACTCAGTGTGTCCAGTGAAGATTCTGTATACATGATTTTGAAGATCGTTTAGCTGTGCAGCAAAATAGCCTACAGATTCATAGCATGAACAGAGAAATTGTGCCACTTTCAAACATCTGTAAGACTTTGCCTTCTATTTTAAAAATGTTAACAAGTTTAGCTAAAATAATTCAGATGTCTCTTTATAACCAGTTGCAGCCAAACTGATAAGTTGCAGCAGATATTTTCCTGGCAAAATCATTTTAAGCATGTTTGCCAGTAGGTAGCTCTGCAAACATCTTGAAACTCTCAGTTTCCGGAAAATTTAGACAGCTCTCCCTGAAACACCAGTGACTGGGTGCTGTCTCAGAGAGCATTCAACAAGGGACCTGAGGGCCTGCCTATACTTCTGGTATTTTTGTATTGTTTTTCATATATCTATCTCTTCCAGTTTTTTAATCCTGATATTTTTGCATGATGGCTCATTGTTTTTAAGTTTGTTCACCTAAAAGATGAGTGATCCAGAAGTATGGAAGAGCAGGACTTGCTAAGATATAAAATGAATAGAGCATGGCTTTACATGGAAGGGCTTTTACCAGCTTTTCTACTGAAGTGTGCAAATTTAAATCTGTGGATCAGCGCCCTGCTCTGCACACCCAGTGTTGTGTCACAATGCAGTGACAGTGACAAACTCCTGAGCAGACAAGCCCACTTTAAAATACTGTATGGAGGCACTCAGCAATAAAGAGCAATTGCCTTCAACATCCAAGAACTATCAAGGACTTCTGAAGACTGATGACCAATATGGAATATCACTTTACAAACTTACTATACATCCTAATGCTGTTGCCGTGCTGAATTGCTGAGACTTTTTCTGGTTCAGGGAGTGATGTAACACTAGTTTGGCCCTCCACTATAGTTTCTGTAGAGTTATTCCCAGCAAGATTAATTTGTGTGAGCTTCCCAAATGCAGCTAACTTGCTCACAACTAGCTTTAGGTCTCCAAGATATTGTGCCCATATATCTGGTATTGGAAAGTTCATAGCAGCTGGCAATCCATTGGCAGTTTCCTCAGGAATATCAAAAAATTCAAGCTGCATGATTCAATTACCAGAAGCAGTGGGAGAATATTTTATTTCTGCAGTCTTGGGCTTTTTAATGTTTTTTTAGCCAGTGGCTCACTGTTATGTCATTCACTTTATGGAGGACAGCACTGTTATATGAAGGCTTACTTTTAAGTTTTCTTCCAGGAAAAAGTTCCGTAGCTGTAAAATCTGAAACCATCTGAGACTGATAGTCTGTTTTTCCAGTGCCCGAGCTGTACACAGAAGAGAACTGATGGTTGTAGAGCTGCTTAAAGATGAGTCATTATTTGTTTACTTATTCTTTAATAGTTTTGCCCAAATTTCACAGTTTATATCTACTGCTCAGTTACAGATTCCTGCCTAGTTTTCCTGATGTTCTTAATTTTAAATCTCTTCCAGCATTACAGCTCTCCAGATTTTTACCTGTTACCATCTGTTGATTTTTTACCAAAATATTTTTCATCTGTTTTCTAAATGGAATCTAATTGCAATATTCTGCTGGTGTTTTTAATCTTCCCAAGAACCCTTGAATTATTTCTCTATTTTCAGCAGTGTGCTCAGCTCCTCCTAGTTTAATAGATCTGCAGATTTCATTAATGTACCATTTACTCCCTCTTCCAGCTCATTATTGAAGCTATTAAATGTGATCAGAAGTAATACTAATCTTTGTGTACTGCACTAAATGCCTCCCTTCAAAGTTATTGTTTATCATTACCCTTCATTGTTTGTCATCACCCTTCATTTCAGTCAACATGATAGTTCATTTCCAATTTGATTTAAGTTTGGGAACAGAATTTTGACACATTGGTGACGGGAGAAGAAAGGCTAATCAACAATCCAGGAGAGGCTTCTAATTAAGGCTGAATTTAGAGAATTAAAGTTATGAGTTCTCTACTGCAGTGACGGTATAAGACAGTATGGTGTCTCCATAACTTAATTGAGAACACCTTGCTAAAGCCCAGTGCTAAAATAACTTAAAGAATACAGTATATGGCTAAAAGTCAGACAAATGACAGTATATCTTCTGCTCTCTATTCATTAATTTTTTATTTCTATTCAAAAAATCAAGATTGTCTGGCAGACTTCAAAGTGTTTTAGTAAATTTGTTTCTCAATAGCTGCTCTATTATGTTGCCAGAGAGAGAAGCTAAATTTATGAGTAGCAATTACAAAGAGAACTCACAGAAGATATGAACTTCTATCTTTGGCTGTTTCAGAGACATAGAGTCTTGCTTCCAAAGAAGGTATTTCTTTCTACTTGTCCATGCATGGTGTAAAATTTCAGGAACAAGATTTTATTTTTCACCACCCCTTCAAAATTTAATTTCTAAACTCCATAGTAAATACTATTACTAATAGGAATAGGATATTTATAATAGGAAACATCAGCCAGGAAAATCTCCCTTTGACAAGATACAATTCTTCTGATAATAATTAACCCCACATGACTTGAAGTCCAACACCAAAATCTGTTTTTCTTTCACCTTAATAAAATATCTCACATTTTGAAAAGTTAGTCACTAACCTGTGTTATCAGGGCTGATTCCTCCTGCTTTTTATTGACTTGACAAAGATATCTTTGTCCAAACACATTTGGATGCTGCTTGTTTTTTCTTATGCATACTTGGCTTGAGCTCATTTGGTTATATATGTGCCAGTGCAAATGTAAAGGCCTTAAATGTAGTCTGGAAAAATATTGCCTCTAGATAGAGCTTAATAGTTATCTTTAAGTTTTATACCTATATGGATTGAAAAAAAAAGCATGGGACAGTGAAATTCTGAAATTCACATTGGGGCCAGATTATTTGTTAGATGTAGGGAAAATTATCTGAGTAAAAGGTGAGTGCATCCTAGGAGCCATGCAGAGGGTCTAATGAAGATGTAATTTCAAGTCACACCACTGCAGTAAGGAGTGGCTTATGAATCCAGAAATACAACTAGAAATGGGATCACATTGGGAGTGTAGAATCTGTGTTGCCAGAAATGTTTCATCTTAGTTGCTATCAGTGCAGCTTCTCTGAATTTTGAAGCCCTGCATCTTTCAGAATCTGCCTACTTATCTGACATAAGCTGGTATCTCATTCCTGTGAATCTGTCTTAACCTCTGAGGCAAATTTTGTTCACTGTCCCCCAGACTGCTTATGGAATATTTTTCTCCTACTCAGTCTCTCTCAAAACCCATCTCTGTTGATTCCTGATAGGAAATCAGCAGTGACACTTTTTAGCCTTGTTTTTATGCTTAAGCTATTTTAGAAAACTTTTTATTGGATTTTTATTGTTACTATATCCTGTCTGCCCCTCTCCCCCAATTATTGAGTTACATTTTTATTATATCTTCTGTAAAATTGAAATGTGTTATTCTCAGGGAAAAAATTTAATGTTACTTACATTTTCAAAGGTGCCTACCAGTAACATTTAATGATGTAAAAATAAGCATTGTTACTCTGGTCCATTAATACTTATTAAACATAATTTAAGGTGGCCCTGGTTACTTTTGCTGGGCACTGTCCTTATCTTGCAGATGAAAGCCTGAGTATGCAGCATCAACAAGAGAACACTGATGAGTTCATTTTATCAGGTTTTGATCACCTTTATAATACACATGGAGGATATGCATTTTTGCCTAGACTATGTGTCAGCATGTGTTTTGGGAACAAATCAGTATGTTGTGCCTCATTTCCCCCTTTGTTCCTTTGTATTCAAGGGGCTTTTACCTTTCCTATGAAAGACACTTGAGGAAATATATGCCTGCTGTGAAAGCCCAAATTATTTTGCATTGCATCTGCACTGTCTGGTTCTGCAATATTCGTTTTGGAATTAAATCAGCTTCCCTGTGTCTCTACAAAGGAATTTATTTTTCTCTAAAAAGTTGATTCTTTTATTGTGTGTATTCTTGGCAAAAGTATGTCCATGGACTGTATTAGTGGCTTTCCTATGCATAGTAAGTTTTCTTATTTTCATTATCAAACAAAATGTCAGTTACCTGTGTAATGCTTTGCAGAAGTAGGTCCTCACCCAGAAAGATCTGAGAGTCAAGAGAGTTAAGTGGAGTAAAGAAGAAGAATAGTGGTGATATATTGCAGGAGCCCAGTATGTGCTGATACTGACCTCAGCAAAAGCAGTGTGGGTGTAGTGTTTCAATAAACGGGGGGAAAGCACCAGTAAGTTAAAAAAAAAAAAAAAAAAAAATCAGTAGTGCCATCTAGTGTGCCAGGTGTTGCAGTTTCTTGGAGAGGGACAGTAAACTACTTTCAACCCATCCCACTTGTTACCTGACTCTCCTCCTGCTGCTGCTCCCTTTTCAGTCTGCTGACAGGAGAGCAGTAACAGCATTGACAGAAGGTAGAGGAAGAGACCTGAGGGCTGTTTTGCAGATGCTGATTCTGGCACACATGCCATAAGGTTGTCATTGCTGCTCTAAAAAATGAGCATCTACGGGGTTTTAAAGAAGGAGAAAGATAGCTGTTCTGTCTGTACTCCCATACAAATCTTGCTCATCTACTCATTGGTTTCCACTGCAAAACATGTAATGGCTAAAATATCCTTTTTCAGCTACTTCAGGCACATTTTCTTGGTGTTGGAAGAGAAAAAAAAATTTTGATGTGAGAAAAGAAGAGGGACTGCTGGTTTATGATGCTTACTGGTGGAAAATTATTTTTTGACTGGTGGCTAAAGGAATTACATTGAATAGAGGGTCCACGAAGTTCTCTGTATGGGGAGATGAGAGGCAAGTGAAGGGAAAGAGGGATCTGTTTTGCATATTAATGCTTTGTATTAGGAGGAGCCCTTTTACTGTCACCACCCTAGTCTTTTCCACTGCTGCCTTTTCCACTTTTACTGGTAGCTGACTGAATCTCTCCGCTTTAATCCCAAGATATGCAAAGTGCATGGCTTACCCTTCAGTGTGTGAAGCTGCACAGGGTTTATTTTTGTCTTCCATATAGAATCTGCTTGTAACGAGTGGAAGAGTGATCAAGCCAGGGAGTGTTGTCTGCAAACGAAACCAACATCTCCACAGCACACATAATGCTGTGTATTCACCTGTCCTCTGCAGCCGGTGCTGGAGGATATTGCTTTTCCGGTTGGATTTGCTTGGGGTGCAGCTACAGCAGCATATCAAATTGAAGGTATCAATTTTTAGCTATCAAAGTGTTAAAAAATTTTAAGTGAACAAAAAATCTGGACCCAGGAAGGAGAGTGTTTGATCTTTGCTTTGTTATGCAGACACTACTTCTGATGCAAATCCATGTAGCACTTCTGTTTAAACACTTCTGACTTGAGGAGTAAGAAGGTAAAAGATATTTCAAATCTCAGAAATATGGCTAGGTAATGGAAATGGAGCTAGTTATTGGTGGGGGGGAGGGCTGGGGAGAGGAGGAAGCAGTTATAAGTAATTTTTTCATCTACTTATTATAAGTAATTATTTCATCAACATATATCATTTTTGTACAGCTACTTCAAGTAGATTACTATTGGCTATTTTGAAACTGGGTGGGAGAACTGCCTCATCAGACATTGGGACTCACAAGAAGTCTTCAGTTAGGAACTCATCTCCAAAAATTATGAAAAACAATGAACTGAGAGGTTAACAGCTGGACTTGAGGGGGCTATCCCCCAGGGACATGTGTCATGTTCCCAGCTGAATAGAGGGACTGATGAAGGGATTTGCCCAGCACAATATGAAAATTGCAGATTAGGAAATCTAAACACATAAACACAGGGACACCTACAGCCATAACCCCTCCAAACCTTATTGTTTCATAAATCTGTCTTTATAAACCTTCAAAATACATACAGACCTGATTTTCTCATATTATACCCTGCAGCATACAGACACTTAACTCCCATTGATTTCAGTACCTAAATGGGAGTTGTAGATCCTAAATTGTCTTTGAGGATGTAGCCTTTAGTTCTTGGTTATTGCTGAAATTGAGAGTACTTGCCCATGCTCAGTACCTTTAACGAGCTCAGTTCACTTCACCTAATAAACTGCACAGCTCGCAGTTCCCAGGGAATCAATATTCTGGGCCAGATTCTAACTTGAGTCCTGCAATGCACATAGCTCTTCTAACTAATTTTTAAAATGTGAATTGTGTGTGCATTATAATTTCCTGCCTTTTGAGTGGCTAGATGTGCAACTTTAATGTTCTCTTAATGTATTTTTAATGAACTTTCTTAAGGCTTCTGAGTGGGGAAAACATAAAAAAAAATCTATAATATGGTCTAGACACTACTCAAATGACCCTTTTCCTGCAGAAGTAAGAAACTCAACAGGGAATTCCTTCTCCTGAAAGCTTCAGAGGCTGTGGAGCTTCCGACTTAGAGGCAGAATGATTGAAGCAATAGTTCTTGTAGAGTCCAAACTCAGTTGCTGTGCATATCACAAGATACACAGTGGAAGAGGCACGAGCTGACAGTCTACTTTATTTTTTACTGTCAGCTATGTATTTATGCACAGCACAACCTTCTTCACTCTGTATATTTCAAAGCTCTAAAAAATCATACCAATTGTACTCTGCATGCTCAAAGTGCAGATTTCAAAGGTTCATGACTCAGTCAAATCAAAATCAATTTGCACCAGAACATTCAAAAGCACTTCTTCTTACTGAGGGCCATTTCTATGCTAAATTCTAACTCTCTGCTTGATTTTTTTTCTTCTTTTTTTTATTTTTCTGGGGAAAAGTTACAAAAAAATTCTTGTAATGGTAAAAGTGGTTTTCTTCACTTCTTTCATATGCCAAATAATGGAACTGCATTAATTCAAACAAAATTACATTTTTTGGTCAGAGACCAGGTCAAGAAATTTTCACTCCCAAAGGTTAAAGGACAGCTGAATTAGAAGAAAAGTGTACTTGGAAAAGTACATGAAAACTTACATACTCTTATCAGTAATATTCCTGCTTTAGGAGCTTCACAAGTTGGAAAAGCATTGCATTTCTTTCTGTTGTATGGGAGTATAACAGAGTATGGGAAACATGTATCATAATAATTTAGATTATTCATTTGATGGTATGTCATGTGATGATTTGGTATCCAATTCACACATTTGGAGTGTAAAATCAGTTCCTCATTACTGCTCTTTCCTGGCCCCAAAGCTCACTAAAACTCCAGTTATGCCTACACTATGGAGTGCTGTGTGGCATGGAAGTTTCTGAGCAAGCTTAGAGCTTGGTTCATTGAAGTGGAGCAGAGCTCTCTGCAGACTAATTGTGGCTCAGCAGGATGTGCTCGTGTATCTAGAGGTTCCTGTTGCCTCGGCTGGATTCCTTCCTACACTCTATCAGGTGGCTCAGATGCACGATGCTGTTCAGAGGAGTCTCTTTGAGCAGTGTCGGGATGCTTGAAAGGACGTGTCTGCTTGCTGGGCTAATGACCACCAGAGTTGTACTGTTCAGCTCTGCTAAAAATCAAGTGCTTCTCCTCCTCCCACCCACTACCTTTGCTGGAGGAAGGCATACAAAAAAGAGGGATCATTCAGCCTCTGCTCTAGATGACGATTCTTAACTGAAGGTGTGTTAACTGCCTGTTATGGCAGCTTTTTCTTCCCTTCATGCCAGCTGTACTGAAAAAAGAGCGCTATCGAATCAATATGGTGCAGGAAGCCTGCTGTTAAAGGCTTCAAAACTCGAGGTACCATCAAAGAATTACTGTTATTTGTTATTTCCTCCACTTCTCTCAGATGACTACTTATTTCAGCAGTCATGTTTGAAATTTGAAGCAGGATGTAGAAAATTTGTAGTATTGTATTTTTCTGAGGAGCATTCAGACAGAGCACCAAGTCTATCATAAAATCTGAGATTAAGAAAAAGTCAAACTGTCTGGATCTAAAATTTGACTTTGAAGGTTGTCCCATGTAAAATTTAATTTACTGACCAACCAAATGTAGATGTATTGGTGTTCGTGTGCTGCAATAAAATTCTATAAAGACCATGAAATGTGACGATGATCTTTGAAAAGCTAGGTTATAGAACTGATATTACAGATTTTAGTAATGCTTTAAATTAAGTGTCTTCAATATGCTTAACCTTGCATTAAACTTAGATTTAATAAGACAGATGTATATTAAGTACTGAATGTACTTAAGGGAGCAATCTTGCATTGGCAGGGGATGGACTCAATGACCTCCTAATAGTTCTTCTTCATCTCTAATTTCTATGATACTAATTGATTATTAAAACACTTTTATTGAGGATTGATATGTAGCTATTATATAGTTATTAATCTTATAACCCAACTGATATTTAATTTATACATAATTTTAACACACAATGTCATTTTAGTTTTTAAAGAATAACCCTGGAACAGTGCATTCACTGGGACTCTGAAAAATCTTGGTGGTAAATGAGGTTGGCCATTTTGAGGTTAATTGCAATTTAATGATTAAATCACACTTCACAGGGGTTTACAGAGGAAAGTAAGTTTACAGACCTCTCCACAAAAAAAAAAAGTAATGTTTACCTCAGCTATAGCATGGCTCAGGAAAGACAAAGAAACTTCTAATGAAGAGAGGTGCATTTATTCAAATTAAATATTATATGTTGTTAGATCTCAGACAACAGTTAAATTTTAAATATTTTAATGGTAATCTGTGTATCTCAATTTTGGAATTGTGAAGAAATATCCTAAAACTCTGAAAGTTTGGGGAAAATGGTGCAGTGCTTTTGAACATTCAAAATTAATTTCTGTGAATGTCTGGCTAAACAAAAAGCTGAAGTTTTTTAGAGCTGTGTTATTAATTCAGCTTGTATATGCCTAGGGCCATGGCTCATAATGGCATTCCTTTCTTTTTAACAAACTGTCAAGATTTTCAAAGGACATCCTGAAAGCCATAAGTGCCTATTTGTTGGATGTATTTCTCATACCCTAAAGGCTTTCTTTGATATGGACTGATCTTTTACATTTATGGATGGAAGTTGCATTAGAATATGCCCTTTGTGAAAACCTGTAATATCTCAAGAGTGGCAAACATCTGATTTTTGGCTAAGGAAGTATGAAGAGTGTTAGAAGTCTGAATGTTTTTAAAACATAATTTTCAAATAATTAGCAGCAAGTAAAAATATGAATAAATGCAAAACCTAATGCAAATGTATATTAATGCTTGAAAGTTCCTAGTTACTTTAAATAATATAAGGAGTGGGTAGAGAATACTTCTTAGTTTGCCCATGGGATTTGCACCTACTTTGTGATAAATTATTTACTTGCAACATATGTCTTTTGATGTCAAAAGTGTAATGACCGAGTTTTGTTTTTCAAGCAGAAGGCTGGAATGCAGATTGAAAGGGCCCTAATGTCTGGGACATATTCACTCATCAGGGAGGAGATCGAGTTTTCAAGAACCAGACTGGTGATGTAGCTTGTGGCAGCTACACTCTGTGGGAGGAAGATTTGAAATGTATCAAACAGCTTGGATTGACTCATTATTGCTTTTCTCTTTCCTGGTCACGTCTGTTACCTGATGGGACGACAGGTTTCATCAACCAGAAAGGCAATTGTTTCTTAAAAATAGAAGGTTGCAGCTTTAATTCAAGGTTATTGCTGCAGTCTGGCATAATTAATCCAGTATGCTATTCTGCAGTGTAGCTTTGAAATTGCAACTTTTTTTCAGAGTAATTATAGGATGATTTTTTATAGGTTTGCAACAACTTACTAATTAATATTCTAGATCCCCTCGGATAGCACAATCTTTTGGGATAGGATTATTATTATGTTTCCTATGTATCTTTTTGCTTACTCCAGTTTTTTTAATTGTAACTCTAAATCATTTTGCTTCATCAGAATGTTTATACTTACTGGGATCCTAGCCATGAGAATATTTTTGGATGGCTTACAATAGACAAGTTATCTCATTTGGCAAGTGCATTTAGATAGCTTATCAGTATACTCCAATGTGCTGAACTTCACATTGACTATTTTGCATTAAGGGACATACTTTTCCCAGACATTTTTCTTTAGCATATTAGAGAGGATCCTTCAGACTGATAGGAAGTATGCTTAGTTCTCTGGCAAACAGAAGCTCTGAAAAGATGAGTTTTCACAGTCTCAGCAGGCAGTGTATATGTGTAAAGAGATTACAGCACATAAATAAACTGGTCAGATTGCTAGAAGTCAGATATAAAATTTGTTTCACTTCTGATTAATTTATTTTAATTCCATCGGTGTGGACTGGGGGAGAGCTTAAGGTCACTCACTAGGAAAAGACAGGAAAGGGCAGTTGTGCCTACAAAACAGAGGGAATGGAAATAAGAAGAAATAAAGAGAATTGTGAAGAATAAAAGCAACTGAATCTGAACCAGAAACAATGGGAGAATCAAAGAAGCTGGCTGAGATTTCTTGTATGCTGGGAGGATAATGTTCCAAGGAGAAAAACAGAAAAGTATATTTGAATGAACTTCTGAATCTCAATTCTGCTTCCTACTCTTCTGCATCTCGGTTCAACCAAGATATATATCTTTATACTTCTAGGGCAGTATTTGCCTTGGCAATTCCTTTCTTCTGGTTTGAAGACTGCAAAGATGGAAGGCTACAAAGGATAAGACTTCTTAGAAAATGCTCTTCAGGTTATCCTTATCTGTACTAGAGTGGTACCAGCAGAAGCAATCTTTTTCTGCAGAATTTTGGTCATGTAGAGCCTAGCTTGTTCAGTAGACAGCAGCCTATCTTCTGCATCCTTGAAATCAAGGTTTTCACCAGAGAGTGAAGGAGCCTTTGTTTCGAGATTTCAGAAAAGAGGAGATGGTAAATCTGCTGTAAGCAGACCAACCAGCCATTTTTCCCTGCAGAGCATGCCAGATACATGTGCCAGTATCCCAGAGAGGCTTGAATTGAAGCTTTTTCTTTGCCACCAAAATTTACAATATGTGGCCCACTTTCACTGGCACAGCTTGTCTTTCCCTCAGAATGCTTTTTGTGGTGTGTTGAATTTAAATTTGGCTGAGTAGTTGTGGTTTCTTTCCTGTACTGATATTCCTTCAGCTGGGACTGCAGGCACTGTAAAACCTCAGCAAGCTGCCTACTGAATGGGCTTCGTTATTTAGTTGTCAGAGTGGGAGATAGCAAGCAGACATTCTGAATTCATTTGGTAAGGAAAGCTAACATTTTGACAAAACTCAGCTGTAATTTCAGAAAATGTTCACTTGATCCCCAGTATAAGCAGTTGCCTGATTAATATTATGAACTTTACATTTAACGAAAGGGCATTGGCAGAACTCCAAGTAGGCCAACTTTCATTAGGCAGGAGTTCACTTCTCCTGTGCAGTGATCTGTTGAAGCAATTGTAACTGCATAGCATGGAAAGGCCATCATCTTCTATATAAACATTTTTGCAAAGAGCATGTGAAGAATTAGAAAGCTTAAAGCAATGTCCTTTCAAATAAAATCATTCACACCAACTGATTCACTACCAATTTCACACCTAAGATGTAGGACATTTGAAAACCTTTAAAACCATTCTGTTTCTGACTTGGTGGAGGTAGGGTCTTTTAAAGCAGTGATGTTGTAGATGTATTGTTCCTAAGATGTGTCAGGCTTTAGCTTAAAGCTCCCACCAAGTTTTTAAAGTATTTTCATACTAGTATTTTTACCCTAGAAGGTGTCCTGAGAAGAACAAGTGAGCTGCTAAACATTAGGTGTCAGTGCAGAAGAAGACAGAAGTTGTAGGCAAGGGGATAGTGAGTCTGTGAGAATTTGATGTTGTGCCTCAATTCAGCATGAAGGTAGGGAACCCGAATGGGGAGAGAAGATGGTAGAAAGGAGAAAAGGACAATCCCTCCCTTTCTACTGACAAACTGTTCCTTAATATCTGTAACCCCAAAATTTTGGGTTTTCTCCACAATACCCTTATATACACACTTCCTCGGAAGAATGTTTTCTTCTGTATTTCTGCTTCTACCTGACTCACAGATACATCCAAACTAAGTCAGCCTACTCTGGAAGGTATGAGACAACCTGGAAATTTTACTTGACATTCACATTTTTCAGGCACACAGTTCTGTTTCTCTTCATTTTCTAACAAAAGACATAAATCTTTTCCAATATAGGTGTTTAATTGAGATGTAAAAACAAATTATAGCTGTTTGCACTTAGATGTTATAAATGGTACTGTATAATTTATAATCTGAAAATTAGGATGAGAAATGCTAGTGTCTCCTACATAGGGGTTGAATATGAGAGGACAGGATCCTGTAGTATTGAAGGAGCTCTTTTTTCCCAGTTAAGGCTTCTATAGTAAACCTTGTCGTCTCATCAGCAAAGAGCTAACACACACCCAGTCCCTCTGAAGACAAATAGAACCCCATTCAAAAGTTGGAGAATCAAGATGTATTTGCTGCTAATTGCTATTGCAAAATGCAAGAATTTCCTTTTCAAAATTTAAGTTCTAGTATATTCCTTTCTCTTTTGCATGGGTGTATTCTCAGGCACAGGCACATATCTCCCCTGAATTTAATGAGTTTTTCTGGTGCTGTGTTCAGAAGGAAAAGCAAACTACATGTGAGATTTATTGTGAATTACTTTGTAAACAATCTTATTGAGTCTTGCTGTGCTAAGGGATGTGTATGCACCTGTTTGTTTAGAAGAAGTCACTGTCTAAATCAGGGGTTCATAATTGATTGCTGCAGTAAATGTTGTCTTAAAAAAGCTATTTGGCAGGAATCCCTAAGATCAGTCATTTGAAGTTGGGTTGAGTTGAAGTCTAATACTGTCCTTTTAAGAAGAAGTGTGGCATTCTGTGTTGGCATTTTCAAACATCAATACACAGTAAGCTGAAACTGAGAATACTGAGGAATATATAATAGAAGTATAGAACAAATTTCCTGCTTTGGATTAAACAAAATCTCTGGTTCAGAAACTGTTAAGAATAATGATCTAAGCCATACATAACCTCCTAAGCATACCTTTTATTAACCTTTGCAATTTAGTCTTCCTCCTCCTACTTTTTGCTGTTTTCTACTTCTGTAGACATTTCCCAGTTCTATGTTTCAATAGACCAAGGCCTTGGGATAGGTATTTCACAAGCATCAATGGGTTATTAAGGATAAGTGGTAGTTTAAAAGCCACAAAAATTTTATGAAATTTAGGTTTCTGAGGCTATTAAACACTTTGGAATATTTAGCCCAAGTCTCTGAAGCAAAGACTGCCTGATTTCTACATTCCACCAGCATGAGAGAGACCTATTCCTGTCTGGAGCCTCTTAGCTTAACAAATAATAATTCAAGGCCACTGTTGGCCTTTTCCAATTACTGCAGTAAACCAGATAGTTCAAGTAAAAGAGCAAGCTAATTGATACTCTTTGAACCAGAGCTTATGATGTGTATTTCAATATCTAGTGTTTTCAGAAGGTTTAAAAGCAATACAGTTGTGTTTGCATGTAAGCAAAATTAAAAATGCCTATTGAGAGCTTAAAGTATCCTGATATTTAAACTTACAATGACCTCTCAGCAGTGTAAAAATCGTGCTTTAAGAAACATATTCGTGTCAGCCACTGCTAAATCTGTACAGAAGGTGAATTCCTTTTAAGCCTCTAGAAATACATCACCAGTACTGGCCAGCTTTAACAACACATCCAGGAAATTAAAGTTGATCTCTGTCTTAGCAAAAGGGGACAAGAAAGGTTAGAAGTCATGAGCTTTTAGAGAGGTGAGCTAATTCCTTCTTGCAGTTAGAAGGACTGAGCAGTCTGCAGCAGTGGCAGTGCAAAGGGTTAGAGATGGTTTCTTGGATAGGCTATTGTCAAGCCATTCAGGCTGGTGGCTAAAGAGACCAGTGCCTCAAACTCCATCTAAAATCTTGTAGAACCCAATGAAAAGCCTTAAATATAAGATACATCTAATGAGTGAAATGCTGAATTCACACCATTGCAAAATGTTGAATACACTGACAGTGTCTTTGTCCTGATGCTGGCACAGTGATGGAGAATGGAACATTCTGGAGGAAACAGATAATCCAGCTAACCAAGTTTAAAACATAAAAGATCAGCTTAGTTACCTTGCTGAGTGTGGCACTGAAGTTTTTAAAAGACACAGTTCTCAAGGAGAAAAATGCTTTCATTAGAACAAATCTACCTGGAAGGCTCTCAACCATCAGGCTTCTTCCAGCACGCTTGTATCTTGCACATGCAGTCAGGCTGCCATTCAGGCATTTAAATGAAAGGATTATATTTTCATGTGACCAGCACCCATCAGAATTATGTTTTTCCTGGGGAGTTGCTGTCCACTGATCTATTTTGAAAATTTGCATCCTCATTTCATTTTATGTGCCTGGTTGGAAGATTTTGTATGCTGAGCATTTTTGCCAACTCTGGGGTCTTGTAACAGTAGTCAGCACGCACTTGAGAGAAAATATTTGCATCTCATAATAGGGAAAATGTGCAGTGAGGTTGCTTCAAGTGTTAAAATGTAACTAAATTATTATTAACCCTTTTTTGTTTCCTTAAATATTTTCAGGAGTCAATTCTTACTGCAAAACCACTATGGACCTGGGAAATGGCATCCTGTTCCCTGTATCAGTTTGGTTTGCCTTAATCCTTAAAAAACAGAGGTGACTAGAAATCTGAAAGCATCATTGACACCATCGATATTCATGTAAATTATTGCTTTATGAAATTTGGAGATTGAGTGATCATTACTAATTGCTTTAGATGGTTGTTTAAAAGGTATAGCCCCAGTATTGGTACCAGAGCTTTCAAGGCAGTGTTAATGTGTAAAAACTACTGCTAAGCCCTGATGCAGTTGTGGTTACATTTGGAGAAAACATTGTGGATTTGTGTCTATAGCTCAGATTGATAGAACCTCTATGAATTCTGCAGAAGATTTTTTAGGACCCCATCTGGATGGCATAAGATATTGTACATGATATAAATAAACAAGTCACCTTGGGATTTGTAATTTAATTTTTTCATGCTGGCTATAGAGAGTAGTAGCCCTAGTGTTTTCCTATTACCTTTTTATTTGATATCTGTTTTACTATTGGAAATGACACACAAGTGTTATATCATCTATGAACTCCAGAAATTATCTTTCTGATGCTAGCAGTAAAGCTGTAAGGCTTTCCTGGCATACATCTACTCCTGGCAAGGAGATGTGTGGTGCCTGCCAGTACCAAGGGTTAAGGAGCAGTGACAATAAGCAGATGCTAATGCAGGAAAGATATTTTAGTCTTCTCATTAAAATAAGTCATTTCACTGTCTTCATGGGTATTTGCACAGTTTTGCTTTTCCATTGTTAGTCATAAAAGGTCACTTCATGGAAAATTAAGTTAATAGGGTCAGTGCAATTTGATGAAAACTAGTTTTTAGTTTGTAGCTTAGAAAAGATAGAGGGTAATGCATCTGATTTTATGGGCTTTCTTACATCTGTTCTGAATAAAACTTTTGCTCTCTCTTGTTTTAGGATACATATATTAACCCTATAATTTACATCACTGAGAATGGGTTTTTACAAAGTGAGCCTGCTCTACTTGATGCCAGTCAATGATGGGAGTATTTCAGACTGATTTTACAGAAAATTTTAAAATTCAACATTTAAAATGATGAACGATCAGTTGTGTAGTGCTTATTTGCATTCAGCAATGACCAATGATTCTTGAAGCTAAAACTTATGTAAATCAGAGTAAAGTGGTGTGATTAGAAAAAATGTTTGGCTGAAACAAAAACAAGTAGTTTTAATCTCGGTGTGGAAGCAAAAGAAAAGGTGCTCCATATATACATTGTTCCTAAACTTATTTTGTAAGGTCAAAGTTCTTCATTGAGCAGAGCAACGACGTTAAAAAGTGCTTATCATTAATGCTTCTTATTGTGCAGGATGTACAGTCGAGTGCACATAAAAATCTGACCATTGCATCTCATTATATCCTTGCAGAATACAACCTCCCACACACAGTGAGGTCCGTGTAACAACTAATTCCTGTACACAGCCATTAAGTCATTATAACTCAGCTTCTGCCTTTGTGTCGAGGTGGTCAAAACTATTAAACACTGGCAAAGCTCTGTTTTTATGCTTTACCTATAGTTTTTGTATTGGCCCCATTTCCAACCTTCTGGAAATTCCTTTCTTACTTCTCTTCTTTTGGTAGTCTTCTCTATAGTAATTTACTGGAAGTAGATCTTCTCACTATGTAGCAAGTGAAATGCATTTTAAGATGTCAATTCATTTAGATAACAGCTAGTATCCCTGTTGTATTTGTCCAAAGTGATCACAGTCATGAAAATCATATCATAGTTCAATATTTTTTGTGGCCACTTCTACATTGTCACCCTTAATTTTCAGTTTTGCTGTTTGAATTCTTTATTTTACCCTTACTTTTGTTAAAAAACTGTTTTTGTTAAAAAACTGTTTAACGTAAAAGCTGTCTATCTTCCTTTTAATTTAGAGTTGCAATTATGCAAAAATCCATGCCAAATACCTCTTTTTCTACAACCGAGTAGAAGATGCACAGGACCTTTTTCCAGCACTAAAACCAATTGATAGGTTCTCTTTCTATGGGAAGCAGACTGGTCATCTACCAGTTCTCTTTGGAGAGCACCTCCTGGGCTGTTCCATATCTGACCCCAAGCCATGTCTGGAAACTAGTTGGCATTGGACAACAGTTTTCTCAAGGAGTTTTGCTTACTTTTAGGTTTGTAGACAAGATATCTGGATTTGACTTTCTTTGAAGATGCAAAGAAATTAAGAAACACAGAATTCTCACTGTTCGATGAAATGGAATTCCTTTACCAAATCTAGTTGTTTTGACAATGTTTTAAAATGTACAATGGCTTTTCCTGAAGTAAATATTTAGGTTAGGTCTGATGAATCCCATGGTAATGCATTTGTTGACACAGTTCTCTTTATGTGTAGTAACAAATAAATGGGACTAGCTTGAAGGTAGATGCTTATTGGAAGACATCAAGAGTTGAGTAAAATTTGCCTTTACCGTTTTTCAGTCCAAAACCACTTTTAAATGTGTATGTGGTCTGAGTCTAATCAGTGCAACCTTACACAGGTTTAGTTATATATGCAGGTTAACATTAAGTTTATCATTTTATCCAGTAAAATAGCATGGTGGAATGCTGGCTGAAATGGGTCCCTCTGTACAAAGATAATAAGATAGCTCTTAAACCCATCAGCTGCAGGCACTCTGTGAAGAAATGTCAGTAACATTATCCCCGTGTGACTTTGTGCCCACTACTCTGAGTAAACAGTTTGTCAAGGCCACTCCACATGTAATGACCCACGAATGAACAACCCATTTCAAGTTTTCAGCTCAGATTGATGCAAAGCAGGATACTTAAAGATGTTAACTCTATTCAGTGCTTAAATGCTTAACCATTTATTAAGTGTTACATGAAGCATAACAGTTTAATTGCTTTGCATACAGTGTCTACTGTGTGATAATTCTTTATCTTTTGAGTTAATTTTGAAATTATTAGTGCAGACTCATTCATGCAAGGGCCTTTGAGTCATGACAGGACACTGTGCAGATTCTGCAGTGGGACTTAAACATCTACTTACTTTTTTGACTAACCAAGAAATAAACATGCTTAACTGCAAAGGTCATGATAATATCACCATTGAATCTTTTTTTTTTTTTAATTAAAAACCTTCCTAACTTTTCAGATACATATTTACACTGGTTATCTTAGTTTTGTCATCCAAAATTTTCAAAATAATAAGAATCTTTCATTTTCAAGATCTTGTGTTTTGGAAAGAGTTATGCTCTAGTACTCTGAAGATCAGAGCACTTCAGTGACTCTCAAGCTACATGTCCCAAATTCCTAAAATTTTTGCTATTATCAGGACCATTTAAATTACATGATTTTGGAGGGCAGGAGCAGTCCTGAATTGCTAAATCAAAAATGTCAGAGAAAATTGAGATTTTTATTTTTTAGTTATTTAAAAAGACCAGAATGAACATTGTAAAAATGAAGTAGGAAATAGAGAACAGCATGGAGCTACTATAAAACATATCATTGCTATTATAAGTGTGTACAACTGCTGCCACGTTGCTTCTGCAATATATGAATAGATAAAAACATCAATATTTTAAGAAATGCGGATATGTATATTTAGCACCTCAACAGAGCCATAAGCATGCATGGTGCTTTACAGATAAATGAAAGTGATGTCTTCTTACCCCAAGGAACTGAAAATCTAATTTAGATACAATGCATGAAGAGATGAAGAACAAAAATCTGGATGAGAGGTAAAAAGAGAACATGGGTCACGGTAGTCAAATGCTTTTTACTACAGTTGCTCTTTCTTAATTTTATGTAATGTATGTTAAGGATGACATCTAGGCCAAAGATCAAGGCTGCCAAAAAAGAAAAAAAAGGTATTTGAAATTACTTAGTTTTGATAAGTGGAGCCTTCTAAGAAAGATAATGTAGTTTCATAAAGTCTGTGGAGGAGAGCAGTGCAAATATGGGTAAACTATTGCCAGCTGATGGAGAAGAGCAGTGAAGGTATTCCATAGTCTGGCTGGTAAAAGATTACTAATAATGCTGATGGGGAGGAAAAAATGAATTAAATGCATTTTAGGCTGCAGAGTGCTGCAAGAAGTAGGTCCTGGAAGTTAGTAGAAATAGAAAGTAAAGAAATTGAGGATGATGTGATGTGATATGAGCAGAGTCAAATAAGAGGGAGATGAGCAAGAATAAATGTGAACAAGCAGAACTAGATTTGGAAGTAAATAGGAAACATATGAACATTTAATTTGGATTCAGCTAGAAGGTCAGCAGTAAAAGATGCAGGGCAAAAAGGAGAAATGATTGTGAGGAGAAAAGGATGGATAAAGCTCAAGATTCAGATGGTGTTAATTTTCTCCTTAAATATGCTTGAATGAAGCAGAAGAGAAAATGAGATACAGAGAATTCTGACTGTAATGGGAAGTGCAGAGCAGAACTAGAACTGACAGTAAGCAAGGTGGTGCAGTTAAGATTTTAAAAATTGAACTTTAAGTTAAATGCAGTCCCTCCTGGATAGGTTTTTGTGTCCTTTTCCCTCCGACTTCTAAGAAATGTTATAAAACCTTTTATTTATTGTTGTCACTGTACAGTCCAACCTTGCTCTCATGAACTAACCATTTAGTCTGTGTTGTAGATACGTACCAGCCTGCTTTTGCTGCATTCCCTTGCACATAAAACAGTGAGGTTATAATGCAATACTCTAGTCCATGAAAATATGATTTATTGTAAAATTAAATATGGATGTCATAATGTGAGCCCCTTGGGTCAACTATAAGCTTGAATGTTATTGAAAGAGCTGCAGCAGCAGCTCTGTTTCTTCATTGCTGCTGACAAAAATGCCTCTACAAATAGAATACAACAATGCAGACATATTAAGGAGTTTCTGAGATGTGCTGTCCCTGGCATAACATTGCCATGTGACATTTTCAAGAACTATAAATACATTGACTGCATTATAGTGTAAAAGTTAAGAAGCTTTGCAGTAGTCACTGCAGAAGCATTAAAATCAAGCTGAATTTGTTGTGAATACCATGAGGGAATCAAAGCTTTTAAAAACCCAAACCAACACAAACAAAATAAACAAATAAACTCCTAAAATCATAAAGATATAACTGGGATAGTACAATATTTTATCAGTTTTTAGTGTAATTTTAAAAGGTCCAGAAGACACAAGTATGATTCCATAAAGTTCCAGTTAAATGCCACATTTAATCTCCAAATCACACCTAGGTGGCCAAAAAGTTAGAGGCAATTATTTCTCACCTGCACTTTAGAGAGTTCCTGCAGAAATGATTTTTACATGTACAATGTAATCCCCACATCAGTAGTAGCTGCTGTAGTTTTTTGATTATGGTTTTCTTTTTTTTTTTATTGTACAAGATGAAAGGCAATGACAACTCTGCTGGAAAAAAAAAATCACTAATAAAAAGGAGGGATTTTGGCCTTTATGATGAATAAACAGTCTTTCATGAAAATTGTGAATTTAAATTCATCAGATGTGGATATCACATAACACCATTGAGTTTGATATCAGTTCTAAGCCACATGCTTCATACGGAGTTACCTTTCAGAAGCAAATGTACTGAATCCACAGAGGCACATCATTAAAAAATGCTGTGGTAGTGTTGTGTCTTTGAGACAGCTTTAATTTATATCTCCCCTCTTTTGAGACAATACAGATTTAAAAAACTCAGGGCCCTTAAGTACATGGTAAATGCTTTCTCAGGATTACATACAGGATCACTATTAGCAAAAACTAAGTTAATATGTAATACAGTTTGGATAAGCTTTTCCACATAGACATGTATCTTTCCTGTAATTGAGAGATCAGTTTACTAGAATAAACATCTGTATTTAGATATCTATCACTTCTTAGTCATGGATTTATATTCCAGAAAAAGAGATTTTTCTTTTAATTTACAACAGGAAGCATATTTCTTCTAAGGGCAGAGCATATTACCAACAAATTATGAAAATTTGTTCAAAGGGTATTACAAAATTTGAAAGAAAGCTATTAAATGTTGTAGTGATGGTACAAGTTTTATCCCAGGATGTTCATATGTTCCTGAGTACTTTCCATGGGATGTATTAATGCTCTGCATCTCATCTGGTTAAGTGTCTGCTGTTGACCATTTAAGTAGATAGACGGGTGATATGATCATCCTTATGTTCATTTGACAATTACTGACAAATGGATCTCTTCCAAGACCCATTTTTACAACTGCAAATAGAAGAAAAAATGAGAAGATAAACTACTTAGTTAGGATATGCTGTGTAAAAAAATCAACAACTGTGTTTTGAAGTGCTTGGGTTGGTAGCTAATGTATTACTATCCAGCTTCCAAGCTAGTTATTTTTCATTATGTTTCTGTGATAATAATAGCTCATCATTTGATTTCATGGGAGTTATTGTCATTCTAAAGGGCTGCAAATGATATAAATGCAGCTGTACAGGGAATATTACAATGTCAAACGAAGTAGTGTCATTGCAGATTTACGTATATGCTCCCACAATGTCAATATAAAAGGAAAGAAAACATTGATCAATAGAGCATAGTATCAGAAGTGATTGGATATAATGCAAACAATGCATTATAATGAAATGAAAATGCAACTTTCAGGCTATGAAAACAGTGCATTGGGTTTGAACTCAAGTGTGCCTGGTTGTTAAAAGCCATTGCAATTTTTACTAAGTATATGCCCCTTCATGCATTAACACATACGTTCAATATGACCTACTTTATAATTGCTGTGGGAGTTTGCCTTTGCATTTTTTGAGAGTTCTCTGTTCAGATTCTCAACCATAGCATTGCATTAGCTTATTTGCATTGAATCAATTTTGCTAAAGGTTCTCACATTTTTATATAAAGAAGTACTTAGCTTTGTTACACAGGGAATGAAATATCTTGATATCAATGTTAAACTGGGGAAATTGAGGTAGCACAAGTTCAGTGTAATTTAGCTAAGGTCAAAATGCAGATGGCATAATAACAGGAATAGTACCTGGATTTTTCTGCTCTCCTGTTCTTACTCTGTATGTGCAATGTCACATTCCTGCTGCTAACAGACATTTTGAAATAAACATTCATATCAGACGATATGAATATGTACCTGAATGCATGGTTTGCATCTTTCAAAAACTCTAATGAGAAAGTCATCTGGTGAACCTGTATAGGAGCTGTAAATTAAATACAAAATGTTACTATTTCAAACATATTAAGGACACTTATCCCTATTGAAGCAAGTCTGATGCTTGAACAGAAGATTTTTGAGGAGTTAATAATTCTATTACATGGTGGAATAATTTGCCCAGAAAAAAGATGGATGATGATATTTCTTGGAAATAAAAAATCAAATTATCAAGTAGTAAAATAAGTGCAAAGCATTATACCTCTATAAGAATGCTGCATCTGTCTGGTTATAACACAAGTTAGAATATATAAATTGAAAAAAACCCACAGCTTTTACTTCTTCAAGCTAGAATAAGAGAAGACCAATTACGTGAAGTTTTTTAGAGTTCTCTAACAACTTATTTTCAGAAAAAAGGAAATATAAGAAAATGAAGTTCTTGAAAGAAGAATCAGTTTTATCACATTCATGATAAATGCTTAAAAATTTACTTTTACATTTCATTTTCTTACAATAATGTAACAGTTAAGTATATTTCCTAGTTATCCCCTGAAAGAAGGAATCCTCTGTTGCTGTCACTATTTTACTTTGTAAAAGCAACACCTGAAAGTAAAGACCTTCCTAATAATTACAGTAATTCTGTTTTCTATTTTCAAATTGTGCATCCTGCAACACTTACACAGTGTAACAGCGACTTGTAAGTATGAGAATATAGGGCTTTTGCAACAATCTTGAATTAGAGAGAAAATCCGGAGGGAATTGGACTTGTGTGGCAAGTATCTGCTAGTGTTAGGCTCAAGGGATTAATTGTCAATCAAAGGGGAAAAAATTCCTCTGCAATGGCTGTTTGCAAAACAGGGAAAGAATGTCTGCAAAGGTTCCTTCTCTTGCATCTCACAGCATGTCCCCCCTGTTTCAGTGTTTAAGAAGCCTTTAAGACACTTCCATGTTACTCTTCCTTTTTTATTCCCTCAGTAACACCATTGGGTTAGGCCACCAAGACTTTTGAAATCTTAGAAACACTCACTGCCTTCGCATCTAAAGTGTAATATTTTATTGATCTTCTTTGTGTTGCCTAATTTGTTGGTATGGAATAATAAAGTTTATACGGACAGCGGCTATGGGAACTTTAGTAAAGGGCTTAAGCAACAAAGAAAAGCTTTGATTTTTCAGAAAGAATCAACTGTATGTGCCTTAGGTGTTTCAATGTTTCTATAAATAAGTCAGAAAACAACAACTGTATTACAGTGGTATGCACTCTTCTTTCTTGAAAGTATAAGAAATTATATGAAACATAATTTTATAAAGACAGTTCAAAACCATGTTTTTATAGACTGTGTATCCTTTATAATGGATTCTTACTGATTGCTTGGATGATTTTTAAAAAAGTGACAAACCATTGCTTGTGTTACTGCAGATACAGGGCCAGTGAAGAGCTCAGGCAGTATTCTTTTTCCTGGACTAATACCGTCACTGTACTATGCAGGATCATGCTGCAACAACTGTCGTGAACTTTTCAAGTTTATTCTTCAGTCACCATACATTGTAAAAACCAAATCTACAGATCCTAAAGGAATGAATAACCATGGCTGAGTGAAGAGCCAGAGACAAATGCCTAGGTCCTTGCAGAAGGGGAGAAGAGAGTGCTTTTGGCTTCTGCAGCTTCTGAAAGACATTCAAAATCTCTCTCTTGCACTTGCATGCCTTTTATATCTGCAACTCAGACTGTTGCCTCTGATCTCAACAACCAGCTTTATGCTTGTCTGGCAGTCTTTTTCTTGTGAGCTGCCCCAGCAGTTAGGAGCAGCTGGGTGCATAAGTAAACAGTCTCTAGGTTCTACATCCTGTTCTTTACTCAACACCTTTATAAGCTTCTAAAAATAATCTTTCACTAAGAAACACAATTTGCAGAGCTGAGTGGGGCAAAATCTTTAGTGTCCCTTCTCAGGTGTTGGCTTTGCAGGGTGGGCATTAGCTTCAGTACTGGACCTGCATTCTGAGACTTCAGTAATCCACTGCTTTTTTAATATAGGTTACAACTTTGATTAGGGCCATGGAATCCCCTTCCCATTCATAGTCTTTTGTGCAGCTTTTCTGTTCCTATTTGGCTACCATGGCATTTATTTTTTTTTTTCCTTTTCCCTGCTTGCCTTCTCCCCATTAATCCTGTGTTTTCCAGCAGGCAGATGCTGATTTTTCTCATCCATGTGTAATCCCAATGAAATTTTCATTTTCCATATTTTATAGTCTGCTGCTGTTCACCTTTTTAAACACAGGCAATAGCAGTCCAAGGGAGAAGAATTCACTAACCTCCTGGGGAAACTAAAAATGATCATAGTCTAGCAAGTCAGTCTTTAAATGTCCTTTGCCCATTCCACCCTCCCCTTTGCTACTCTTTAAGTATTTAAATCTGCCCCCTACCAGTCAGACTTCCTCACCAGATGGTGCCTTCTGACTAGCTCTGCCTTTCTTCAGAGGATGAATAAGTACAGCAAAGAGCATAGGGAACTGGTGAGACAGCTACTGGAATATTTCATCAACGCTAGTGTCCACTTCTTTAAAAGGACAGTGAAAAATGGCACAGAGCTCAGGAAGGAGCTGCAAAAATGATTTGAGGGCTGGAGAAAATGCCTTACTGGAGGACTCTAAAAGAACTCAATCTGCCTACCTTATCAACAAGAAGATTGAGAGCTGCCTTGATTACAGTGTACAGATACCTTCATGGGAAAAATATACCAGGTACCAAAGAGCTCTTTAATCTGGCGAAGAGAAGCATAAAAAGAGGCAATTTCAAATGGGAAATCAGACACACTTTTTAACAGTGCAAGCAATTAAATATTGGCAAAGATTACCAGGAGGTCTGGATTCTGCACCTCTTGCCTTCACTTCAGTGCTCAATGTAGCTGGGAAGATACACCTTAGTCAAATATGAGTTTTGGATATATATCAGGGAAGTTAATGAAATTTAACAGCCTGTGATTCACTGAAGATAAACCTAGATGACCTTATGATCTCTTGGTTTTTAGTTCTATAAATATAGGAGTGCTGTCTGCAACAACTCTTCATGAATCATTAAAAGAAATCTGGTATGAGTGTACTCTGGAAGTATTAGGCAGTGGTTTTGTGGAAGTAGCTATGCATAAATAATTATTGTATTAGCCTAAAGACAAAGTTA
>JAYDZK010000202.1:54170914-54191297 GCA_034509185.1 Euphonia xanthogaster | reverse complement strand
TATATATATATGTATATATATATGTATATATATCTGTCTGTGTAGGCATCTGAAACAGAAGAGCTGCCAAGAGACTTGTTTTTTTCTTCCCAACTAGCAATTTGTTTAACTGGTTTGCACTGCAACTCTGAAATTATTTCACTTAAAAGGACACTGTGGGTGTTAATTAAAAAGATTCATTAGGGTTTTAATAATTCCTTAGAGGCTTTAACCACAAATCTCTTTCTATACCAAAAAAGGTTTTCTTCTTGTCTTAATCCATCTATTTTGGGGAAGCCAGTGCGTGTGCTGCTGGACTGTTAATTGTGCATCTCCTTGTCCTGTACCTAGCTTACTTTAAGAAAAAAAGTATATGTTTGATTGATGATGAGGAAAAATGACACTCAAATTAAAATGTTTCTTTTGCAATGAGAAATTGGAAGTTGGAACTGAAATTGAGCCCTTTTGTTAGTTCAGACATACCTGATTAGAGTGTGGTTTGTGTAGTGAGGTTGATCTCTAAGTGTGATATGGTAAACCTGCCCTTCTGTTACACAAGTGCAACCTTGGAGTCTCCATTAAGATGGAATCTGTATAGCTGGGACAAGTTTTTCTAGTTTACCTAATTGTGTATTTGACACTTCTGTGAGTGGTATTGTTAGACAGAGATCACAGATTATGCTGAGTTGGAAGGGACTCACAAAGGTCATTGAGTCCAACTCCCAGCCCTGCACAGTGTCATCTCCAGGAGTCATACCAAGAACATCATCCAGAGGCTTCTTGAACTCTGTCAGGATTGGTGCGGTGACCACTTCCCTGAGGAGCCTGTTCCAGTGCCCAGCCTTCCTCTGGAGGAAGAATCTTTTCCTGACATCCAACCTAAACCTCTCCTGACGCCACTTCAGGCCATTCCCTTGGGTCGTGTCACTGGTCACCAGGAAGAAGAGAACAGTGTCTGTCCCTCCTCTTCCCTTTGTGAGGAAGTTGTAGAATGCAATGAGGTCTCCTCTCAGTCTCCTCCAGGTTGAAAAAAAAAAGTGATCTCAGCTGCTCCTCATATTCCCTTTCACCATCTTTGTTGCCCTCTTCTGGATGCTGTCCAGCAGCTTGATGTCTTTCTCATATTGCAGTGACCAGAACTGCACACAAGAATTTTTGTCTGAAGATGACTGAACATACCACAGAGGTAAAATTCCATATTCCAAAATCAGTAGGAGATTTACTTTTAATGTCAATGTGACCAAACCCTAATTAGATATGAAAGTGCATTCAATTGAGTAGGAGGTTCTGAGTCCCATCATCCTTCACAAAAAGGAATTAGTGTTTGGAATCTCATGGATGTACAAAAAACCTCTTTAGATGTTTTTTGATAGTATTTCCTAATCCTATCTGCATATTTCCATACAGAGAAACATAAGTCAAGTATTTAGACTTTCATAAAGTGTAAAAATTGTGATGCTGTATGGAATCTTTATGTCATACATCTGTGTTAGCAACCCAGATTGCCACTTATATTACTAGAATTTTGATTACCTTTCTTTGGACTTTCTCTTGAGCTTTTTTTGTTTATGCTGTTGAAATCTAAGCCTAAGTCTAATCTAATTTCACTGTTCAGGTCAATTTTTTCCCCTTTATGTTTCTTTAAAATTTGCTAACTCAGTCCTGGTATGAGTCACAGTCATATACGTGATATGAAATTAATGTTCTTTTTTATTCTCTGGATTATTAAACATCCATTTAAATCCATATATATCATTTGCCTGTACATGCCATTTGTATGATTGAATGTTTTTTGGTAGTGAGACAGATTCTGTATATTGTAATATGTCAATTCCAGAACTTTTCAGAAAAGTGTATTTCACAGTTCTAATTTTGTGGTCTATGAGGAATCTTATTTTTTTGAATAAGTATTGATTGCATAGTACAAATGTGCAAGCCCATAAAAGAAATAAAAGTTTATTTTATTCCAAAAGAATAAACATGTTTGATGATGACCAAGAGCATGAATGGCAAACCAGCAGGAAAAAGGTACCTCAACAAGTTCAACTTGATAATTGTCCTCATTCTAAAATTAGGTAAGTGCAAATGTTTGTGTGCAATGACTTCTGTAAAATCAGTATGAAAACTAAGATTTGACATTTTCATTTTAGGTATGGGACACTTTCTATGGGTTTCTTGTCATCAGAAATTTCTGTGCAATTTTAATTTCTGTGAGTATACAATTCAGTTTTGCCACCTGTATTGGTAAGGAATAGCCAATATCTCTTTAAAAAGACCCCAAAGGGACAAGAAGAGATCAACATGAAACAAGTATTCCCAGCAAACACCATATACTACCATTTTGATTATTATCCTAAAGTCACACTAGGCAAGGGAGATTATAATCTTCTCTCAGATTAAAGAGCTAATGCAGATGAACTTGGATTGGATTCAGTCCAATGTTTGTTAGCTATCAGGGAAGAATGAGCACAGAGAAATGACCCTACAAGAAATCTTAAAAGCTGGGAAAATTTCTGTAGACAGTCTAAGGCAGGGAGAGCAGAAGGTGTTTTTTACAGAATAATGACAATCAGGTTGTCATGGTGGGACACAGTTCAGCTAAAAGCATTCCTACCCTGTCTCATAAATTAACCCTCCATGCTGGTACTCATTAATGGACATGTCAAGAGTTTTTGTTTGGAGGTTGTTTTTTTTTTTCACAACTGTAAGCTCTACTATTGATTTCTGCACAGTCAGAGCTTGAGGTCAATCTCTTTACCCATGCTGGATAAAGGGCAGCTACATACCTGTTCTGTATATTCATCATCCTGGCCATATCTGGAGCACTTTCCAGTTAAGACTTGGAGAAGATAAAACCTGCAGAGTTATGATAAACAGCTTTATTACATTACATCCAGAGGTTCCCTCCATTATTTCCATTATTAATATGCCAAGTAGTTAGTTGATAATATTTGCTTTGATACTTACAAATCTTCGTGCTCTGTAGATTTTAGTGCTATAAAGCTGTCACTTTCAGAACAACCCTTTAAAATTGCTGTTCTTGGGGAATTTTCACTATTTTTCATGTGTTTTACATGTCATGACTGATCTTCAGTGTTTAGCTTCACAGTGCAATTTAAATATGAAAGGAAAAATAGAGGAAAGTGGACAATATTTAGCAGTACCACTGTCTGAAATCTCTGAGCAATAAGCAGTAGACTTCCAGTATTTCATAGCCACAGAGGGCAGATCAGCTGGTTGTTGAATGAACTGCTAGCTTGATGATTTAAATCTGACTCAATGTGCTTAAAATGGCCTAACCTTTACTCAGTACCACCAATTACAAAACTCCTTCTTACCTGCCTAGATGTGCCTGTCTGTCAGATAAGTAATTTATTCAACTGTTTTCATTCCTGTGAAGCTATATAACTGCATAAAACGGAATCTAAATTATTTTTTCTGCCTATCTTATACAGTGAATGTTGTAATTTGTAAAATAAAACATTCCTTGTATCTACCATCACAGACCTGGAAGAATTGTCAGATGTAGCCTCTGAGAATACATCCCTACTCTATGTGTTTATCAGGTTCAAAATTCACCTCTGTTCTTTCATCAGTTTGGGGGGAACTAGATACAGATATCAGCTTTGCTTCAGTCTGGAAAGCAGCATTCTCACATTACAACTTCCTACAGCTGTACATTTTTGGAGGAAAACAATTAGAAATTACTGTATAATACAATGCAATAGAAAATCTTATATCATGTTCATGAAGATATAAACAGTACTGCCAAAGAGACACAGTTTACTGCCGTGGTAAAAAGTAAATAGTTTTGATAGTGTTACAAATATTCATGGTGTCAAAGTTTTTTAACATTATGGCTTAAAAGTATACTTTATTTTAAACAAATAAACTCTTCTACATTTTTCAGATTTAGTCTCAAAGTACTTTAGCATACACATATGCTAAATTTGCTGATTTAGAAAGGAGGTAGGGAATTGCCTTAAGGAACAAGTTTTATAAAAAAATACAACAGGAGCTAATACCAGAGGAGAATAAAGGTCAGAGAAAGTTCAATTCAGTCCATTGCAAAATAATTTTGGTAGAATTAGGCAGAGTAAATGGAAAAACAATAACGGAGGCAACAGTATTTTAGAAGGAAATGTTTGGAAGAAGACAGAACCAAAGGAATAGTCAGAGTAACCATGAGGAACATGCATGAACTGGTGATAAAGAGCACAGCTGCCATGAAGAAAGTTGCATGTTCATCCTTAGGCATGCAGCATCTAAGGAAGCCACGAGGAGTCCAGCAAGACACCACAGAAGCAAGGCTGCAGGCAGAAGATCAAATTTAAGAGTCATCAATACTGGGAAATAAGTGGGTCCAGGACAGCTGGCAAAGCCATCCAGACAGTGACTGGGAAGAGGGACAGGGGAATAATGACAGAGCCTTGAGAGATGCCAGCAGACACAGGGAAGAAATAAAGGATCCATCAGCACTAACTCTCTAATGCTGTCAGCCAGATGAAGAAACAGTGAGCTGGTGCCACATAAACCTAAGGGTGGGAGTTCCTTGTGGAGTAGTAGGTGCCCTATGGTGTCAAAGGTAACAGAGCTATCAAGGAAGAATGAGCGCAGAGAAATGACCCTACAAGAAATAGGCACTTAATGTGAAGGATGAGAAGACAAATGAGATATCTGGCAGTCTACCTAAAGCAACTCCTTCAGCTACTGTGACCACCTACATTGGCAGATTAATTAGAAGGTCTTCCAAACAAAGTGATAAATGGCCTGGTAGAGGCAGGGAGATCTATGCCTATTTATAATGTGCCTGTCATCATAGTATCCAGATATCATGGCAGCCAGTCAAAGGGAGATAGTCACTATCCAGTAGTGGAATATTTCTTCTGTTATGGTTAGATGTGTTTGGTATAAAAACATATCCCAAATAAGCAGAATTGTATCAAGAATGACAAAGCAGAGAAGGCTTGTCTATAGTAATGTACTGTGTACATCTTCAGGATAGGAAGCATTCATTCTTTGAAGCTGAAATAACACCTTTTACAGAAATTTTTAATGTTTGTCCATTTCCTGAAGAAATAAAAAACCAGGATGACTTGACTAGCCAATGAAGACAAAAGCTAGTGCAGAATGTAACAAGTAGGCTTAGAAAATCCTGCTTAGAAATAATGAACTCCTAATGTGTTTTTTTAATCAAAGTGTCAGCAGGAAATTCACTGTATTTGGAGACCATTCTATCACTAAGGCAGCAGTGTATTGCAAGTTCATTGTGGATATGAGTTTTGTGTCTCATCTTTGAATTAGATTTGTTTTTGCCCCTCCTTTTAAATAGTTTTGAGTTAAAGGTAATACAAACAAGAGAGGAAAAATGCTTATCACATCTGTTCCAACTTCCTTGGACCAACAGACATTCCTGTCAGTCTCACTTATGTTTCCATGCAATACTCTTTTGAACAGAGGTTTGATACGTAGAAGTCTTTTTTCCCTCAAGATTTAGGCACACCATAAATCAAACAGACCACTTGTTTCCCTGTCTAGTCTATTGAGCACAGACAGGAGTGTACTCCGGGTTCTTCAATGGCTTATTTTCTAATAAAAGCATAATGTTGTGCAGTTCACATATTACAGCAGGATTTTTGTTAGTTTTACCAGGAAATATTTTTCTGTCACAAAACCAGAGCCATATTTCCACTATTGAATCCACATAAATGTAGCAGCTGTGGCCTCAGTGGTGTTTTCAGGGACTAATTTTTTTCTGTTTCTCCCTGTGCCTTATGGTAGCAACATCCTGTATTCTTCAGAGATGGGTTTTTGCTCTTACATTTCTTTAAAAAAAATAGAGCATATGTATAATAAGTGACATGCAGGCTTATATTTCTAGGAGTATGGAAGAAATAAGCAATTTAGATTTGTCTTATCTTCTTAGTTAAACCAGTCAAAAGAATCCAGGCTGTCTTCTCTTAACTTTTACCTGGTTTTGATTATCCAGGTTATATGAGCATTCCAAAGTTTCTTGCAATTTCTCTTGATCCTTTTTCCAAGAAAATCTCCAGACAGCTATGCAGGCAATTGTTCCTTGATCATTTTTGTTACTCTTGTCTCACATCCACCATCATATTTACGTAGATAGACAAATTCAGGTATGGCCAGGTCTCTGACATGATACAGGGAAGTGCAATACAGTCTGGCATTAATGAAAGAACACCTGAATGGTTGCCTTACTTATTAAACAAAATCTGCACCACAACATTTGTGACACAGAGAGGTCAAACAATAATGTATTTATACTAATTTGTTTCATGGCATATGCATATTACTTAAAAAATAATTTGATATTAGAGTTTGTATGGGGGCTAAATCATGCAGGTTGCTGTGCTGCAGAATGTAACTGGGAATTGTGTGTGGCCTTATACTTAATATATACACAGTACACTTCAGATAGGGATATAAAAAAGTTTCTCATGTTGAGAGGAAATTATAAAAAGTTCCCCTTAAAAAATTCTAAATTATCTGCTTAACTCAGCTTGAATTTCACAACACTAAACCATCACCCACATTAGGTTCCCAAAAGTCTTCAAAAAATTGCAGCTGGGAAGAGAAAGAAACTCTGTCTTGTACTCATTAGCTTACAGGACAGAGGTAGAAGGATGCTGCATAGATTGGTTTTAACAGATAAAGCTGGAGGAGAGGCTGAGAAGCCGTGTTGGGTTTGCGTGGCCAGGTTTTGGTGGTGGGGAGGCTATTGGGGTGGCTATTAGGGTGGCTTCTGTGCTAAGTTGCCAGAGGCTTCTCCCATGTCCCACAGAGCCAATGGCAGCAAGCTCCAGGACGGACCTGCTGCTGGGCAAGGCCAAGCCCATCAGGAATGATAGTGAGGCCTCTGTGGCAACATATTTAAGAAGGAAAAATGTTGTTGTGCAGATGTAATTGCAGCCAGAGAAGAGTGGGTTGAGAATATGTGAGAGGAACAACTCTGCAGACACCAAAGTCAGTGGAAAAAGAGAGGGAAGAGGTGCTCCAGGCACCAGAGCTGGGACTCCCCTGCAGCCCATGGTGCAGACCGTGGGGAAGCAGCTGTGCCCCTGCAGCCCATGGAGGACCACAGGGCTGCAGGGGTGTGGAGGAGGTCCATGCCAGAGCAGGTGGATGCCCAGGAGAGGCCCTGGGAGATCCATGCTGGAGCAGGCTCCTGTCCAGGAGCTGCAGACTTTTGAAGAGCGGAGCTCATGCTGGAGCAGGTTTCCTGGTAGGGCTTGTGACCCTCTGGTGGACCCACACCGGAGCAGGCTGTGCCTGAAGGACTGCACCCCGTGGAAGAGTGACCCACACTGCAGCAGTCTGTGGGGACCTGTTGCTTGTGAGATGGACTCAGGCTGCAGGAGTTTGTGGAGAACTGTCTACCATAGAAGGGACCCCACTCTGGAGCAGAGGACTGCTCTGAGCAGCAGCAGGAGCAAGGTGTGGTGAACTGAGTGTAACCCCAGTTCCCATGTGCCTGCCCTTCTGTGGGGAGGAAGAAGAGCTTGGGAAGGAGGGAGAGATAAGAGAAAGGTGTTTTTAAGATTAATTTTACTTCTCATTATCCTGTTCTGTCTTTGTTAGTAATAAATTCAATTAATATCCTGAACTTGAGTTTGTTTTACCCGTATTGGTAATTTAATTGGTGAGTGACCTCTTCTTGTCATTATCTCAACCCATGACTCCTTCATTATAC
Organism: Euphonia xanthogaster; assembly: GCA_034509185.1. Classification (NCBI taxonomy): domain Eukaryota; kingdom Metazoa; phylum Chordata; class Aves; order Passeriformes; family Fringillidae; genus Euphonia; species Euphonia xanthogaster. The sequence continues at coordinate 54,183,604 of JAYDZK010000202.1, read as the reverse complement.
TTTCTCTCCCCTGCTCAGCTCCAGAGGAGAGTGAAAGAGTGGCTTTGGCAGGTGCCTGACATCCAGCCAGGGTCAACCACTACAGAAGCCTAATGTTCTACTATAGTCCTCCAACCCACACTCCACCAGAACTTGGGTAAGTGTAGAGAAGGGGAGTTGAACAACCTCCATGACTGAAACAGTACTGTAATTGAGTCTGCCAACCTTACTGCCAATTCTTTATGAGCAGCAGGGAAAGACTAATCCCCTGATTTACATAGAAAGACAGGTTATAAAGCACAAATGTTGCATTATCGAGCATTGACTTATTTAAAACTCGAATAAAAAATGTGGACCCATACACATTTCACATTGAATTTACATATTGCATTTAATTTTAACCATTTTTTGTGATGTTGTCCAACTTATGCTATGTGATCCCTCTGATAAATTCGATTAAATGCTCCCCCATCCCCAGAGAATTTCTGTGAGAAAGAGCAGCAGAAGATTGGAACAAAACCCCACCTCTTTGAAATTCCAGGGTGGTGCTGATGTGGAGCCTTGTAGCACCAGCAGCAAGTCACTGCCGCATCACTAGCTCCTCACTTTCTTCAAAGAAGAAGGAAACAAAGAAGAAAGAAAGTCTCTCTTAGGTGAGTATCTCAGGACTGTTTAATTTCATGGAGCACCAGCCTATCTTAGCTGCAGTCCAAATTAACCTTGACTTAGAAGGGCACAGCCTGAGCTGGAGTAGGTAAAAAGTTTTCAGACAAAATTAATGTAGAAAGTTGACATTCCATTCCCATAAGATCATGGAATCACAGAAGTGTCTTGGTTAGAAAAGACCTATAAGATCATTGAGTCCAACTATGAATTTATAACCCCCAAGTCCACCACTGAACCATGTCCCGGTGCATTCACACTCCTTCTCAATATCCCCAGGGGGGGTGGACTCAACCATTTCCCTGGGCAGCCTGTCCCAGTACTAGACAACCCTTCCAGTGAAGATATTTTTCCTAATATCCAATCTAAACCTCCCCTGGAGCAACTCGAGGCCATTTCCTCTCATCCTAAATATAACATCGATTCAAAATTTTTGTTAGAAGTCCCTTGCCTTATAACACTTTAATTGCAAGAGATACTTTGCACTAACTAACCTGCTTCTGATAATGGAGAGGAAAAGTTTAGCAATTTTTTTTTTTTTTAATGAAAAGTATCTACAATAAGAAAAAGTCATGTGTAAAGTCTGTAACTTGCCAGTGGGAAAAATCACAAAGCTCTGATGCTTAGATTAAAAACAAGTTGCTTTACCTTTATATACAATGCCTACAATCTGCAGCTGTTCACAAAAGACAGGAAGACTTAATATATAAACAAGTAAGGCTGTTGGCTTTGTACTTTTGTATTCTTACAAAGGACATGTGTGCTTTACCTCTTGCAGTGTTACATCAAGTTGTTGTCCTTGAATCAAGACTTTCTCATTTTGGCATTTGAGAGGGAAGAAAAGAGGAAAAACTAATAATATTTTGCTTTTACTTTGAGGAGAATCTTTCATGCCTCTTCTTTAATGTGATTTTCTAAGACCCAGGATGCTAAGTATTGTCTCACATTTTACAGATGGGGGAGGAACTAGATTAAAAAATAAGTGCTTTACATTCAGATCTTACACTGATGGTTAGTCTTAAAATTGCTCTTTTTTCAGTAGCTGGCACATGTCACCTCTATGCAGTTCAGTTTCGCAGGATCTAGGAATTAACTGAGATACAAGGTGCAACAATATTTCAATATTTGGCTGGCCTATGTCCTAATGTTAGCTTCCTGATCATTTATACAGTGGAGGGCAGAGTTGATTTTCCCAGAATTGTTCTGGGACAGAGATTAGACTACAAAACTGCAGATGCTCCATCCCTGGAAGTGTTCAAGGCCAGGCTGGAGAGGATTTTGAGCAACTTGCTCTAGTGGGAGAGATCCCATCCAACCCAACCACTTTATGAGTTTGTGTTTAAGTTTGGTTCTCTTGCGGCTTTCAGCATTAGGAGACCTGCAGTGGCCCATGTGGCCCACTCTGGGATTCCTGTTGCCTTTGTGTACAGGAATCTGAGTGTGTGCTAACAGCATGATCCCTGTTAATGTGGATATACCCAGTACTAAAAATGTGCAGGTATGCTGATCTCTTAAGGCCACCACCATCCTGCTCTGCAGAGAAGCTCCACTACGTTATTTTTGAGTACTTCAGCTTCAGCCAAAGAGCCAGATCATAAACTTGCAGCCAGCATCAGATTTCCACTTGTGGCTATTTGCATACAAGTTTGTCTGGAACAAAGCTGACAAAAGAGAATCCTAAGAAATACTCATCTCCAGGAACAGGATAGAATCAATTAAAATTAAAGGTTACTTAATGCAACATTTATTAGTAACTAGTCATTACCTTATCTGTCTTTACAATCCTATTTTCTTACTGCTTAAACAGTGACATCCCAGTAAAGGTCTATAATCTATTTTCACACTCTTTTTCTAAGGCTGCTGCTTTATTGGTAGCTTCAAATCCAGAGCCCTAAGTGTGTTATGTTTTAAAAGGGAATCTCCCGATATTTATGCCATCTGCTTGTGAGGGATGACATCAGCAGGAAGTCAAACATACCAGTTATTCTCCTGGTGGCAATTAGGACCTGCCACAGTTTCCATTGGTCTAAGAGGAATATTTGCATTTCTGGAAGGTTGGAGTTTCAATAGCAAACCCTATAAATCAGACATAAACTCTTGGGGACTGACTTGGCTTACGAAACTATTCTGTAGTTATCTGTGTTCACCTCACCTCTCATGTTATTCTTTCAAACAATACCCTGTCTTACCCACCCACTGCTGTAGCCCAGTGAATGTTTGGAGTATAATAACAGGTATTCTGCATGGCATAGGGGATGTCTTCTGTGGAAAATTCAAAATTTCCATTCAGCTGTTACTAAAAAGCGAAAAATTCTTATCAGATTTCCAAAATCCACAACAGCAATACATGAAAACAACATGTAAAATCAGCCTACAGGACTATAGAGGGACCTAAGTGTACTTTGATGTCTAGGTGTTAGAATGATGCTATAATGGTACTTCCAAGGAGAATCAGTATTCTTGTTTGCATACATAATAGTGTGATAGCTAAAAACTCCCAACCTTGTTCCTAAATCAAAGAACCACCTCAGCCTTTGGTAATTTTCTGGAAAAGAAACTATTCTAACTGCCTTGGTTTAGAAAATAAAACTGGCCATGACAACAAAGTAAATTAGAACTTCTGGAAAAGGTTCATTAGGGTAAATAGAAATAATTTTGTAACTGTTACTTTATAAGTTTTAATTGTTTTCTTTTGAATTTTTAATTGCTCAGCAAAATGTTTTAAATTATGCTTGTTTACAATCAATATGTTATATATTTTTATCCATATTTCATAGGTTGTCTTGTTCCATTTTATAACATATTGCCCATTTACCTTCCTCTCCTGTGTTTCATATGAGGCAGTTATAGTCTTCTAATTAGGACAACTGGAAAGAATACACTCTATTCTATAAAGAATATTTGCATGTTTTACAACAGGACAAATGGGCAACACATTTCTCTTTGCAGAAATTAATATTCTTCATCGTAAACAATGTAATCCATCATGTTTAGCTTATGTGGTGAGATGAATATCCTGATAGTATGAAAGTTTACTGAAAGTGCAGTGACCATCTGCATCTCTCTGTTGGGCTTTAAAGGCCAGTTCTCCCTTCTAAAGATTTATAATACAAAGGGCAATTCACTAATTAGTACTGTAAATTAGTATTGCCACGAGGTTAAGAAAAAAACTAACAGCCCCTGCAGTATTTCAATTAATGTTATTTTTAATTGCTTGTATTAGCATTTGAGAACAAGATTGATTAGCTTTTGACTGTCAAAGAAACAGAACTTGCAGCTCTTAAATACTGAAATGGAAGTTGTTAATTATGCTTAAAAATCCATAGATACTGTAGATGGATATCTGGAAGGTCATCTGAGTATCAAAGAGGGTATTTTTCTGTTCTGTTTAAATAAAAATTTAAAATGTTAGCATATAGCCACATGTATTTCTCATGATCTCTACTAATTGATCATGCAAATTAGCATCTCCAAAATCACTCTAAAAACAAAACAGCTTTAATAGTGCATCTGTTTATAGAAAGTAATTTTAGAAGTTGTTTAACTTTAAAGTGATTAGTTAATTCTCAATTTGTCATTAAAGTGGCAAGACCTGAAATTTCTCCTAAAGCTGTTGTGAGTTTTCCTCTGTAGACCCCGATTCAGGAAATAGCAGCTGTTAGCTGTGTCTCAAAGGCTAGCTCTGAGACAGGGCTTGTGCTACTTCATTCCCAACTTCCAGGTCCTGCCTAGGGCAGATTTAGAGACCTCAGAACAGGACACAGAAAAGCCAGCAAGCACAGCTGACATCTTCCAAAATTTAGTTCTGTAGTTCCTGAGTCCTGACTGTATTTGGGAAGAAGAGAGGTACATTTTCCAACTATATAATTTTGCCTGTAGGCCTTAAGCACTTTCTTAAGTGTTGCACAGTTAATGGGGCAGAATCAGAGCTGATGCACAGCGTTAGCTCCCTGTGAAGTGCACGCAGACTCTGCTTCCTTAGCACCTCTTGCATGTGTATTTAGGAGTTTTGCTGAACTGGAACCAGATTGCAAATGGAGAGGAGCAGGTAGAGCCACATTTGTTTTGTCAGCAGTCGGGCTGGTCTAAGAAAGTGCTCTCTCCTCAGTGCCTTGTCCCCCCAGCTCACTTGGCTTATCAGCCACATGCTTTGTTGAATAGCATTATCTTAAACACTGATGTGGCTAAGAACTCTCCTCTTCCCACCAGGCTAATTATTTTTTGGCCTGATTATCATGGTTGGAGGATTGTAATCATCAACCCATGAGTATGGCAGGCATACCATGCCAGCTCCTGATTTGAAAGCCAGTGGAAAATGCTGCTGTTGGTATGTTGGTCCCTTAGCTGCATTGAGGCTCTGACATAAGTTTGCTGAGAGATCATCTAAGCACAGATCCTTGTTAGTTTAAGCACAGGACAGGTACCAGAGAGAGCTGGTGCAAACTGGGTTCTGCAAAATGTACAGCTATCGATGCATGAAGAACTTCAATAGCTATCAAAATTTGTGTCACTTAGGAAATTCATGTCTGCAGCTCAGGCAGCAGCTAAGTGGCACACTTGAAGTCTGGCTGGAAATCCAGATCTTTCTAAGTCCCCATTTTTATATATCTTGAATATAACACAAGGAGGACCTGGCTCCTCCCACTACAGTAAGAGTGTGTATGGTCACGAAGAGCACAGTTCTAACTGACAACATTGTCCTGACTTCCACGTGCTTCCTCTTTCTCCTGCCATTTGATTAATATCTCCTTACCAATCCCATTATTGAACTCATACACTTACAGGAAAAAATTATTGCAGGTTGTAAGTAATTATATACCAGCTATTCTAGAATAAGTGTAATATGAGGGAACTGCTGCCTAGCTTCTTACTGCTTTGCATCTTTTGACTAGATAATAGTACAAAATGAAGGATGAAAAACAAAGGGAGATTAAGATAAAGAAAAAGAAATTTAAAAATTAGATTAGATAAATAAAAATGGAATTTTATATTTTTCACTGTTGGGAAAGCAAAATGCAACCACATTTTAATTGAAAATTTTCATTATAGAAAAGGATTTTTCAGCTGAAAAAAACTTTCATACAAAAAAGAAAATCAGCTACATGTGTCAAAACAGTGTGTCAACTCATCAGAGGACCAGGATTTTTTTTTAGAGGCAATTAGAAGGTATATTTTAGAGCTAATTTGACTATCTAATGAGAATATCGCAAATGAAGTGATAGCTCAAGTACTAGTGATCACAGTTTGTCAAGGTCAAAAGTTTCAGTTATTAATATTTACATATATATATAAGTAGGCAAATAGTTTATTCGCAGTTAACGCTTTAAAGAAAGCTGTAATGTAGTGGCCAACAAGGCATTATCACACCGGTCTCTCCTAACATGCTGTTGAATTTCTAACTGCAGGATACACATGTCAGAGAGAACACTATATTTAATTCCTGGAGAAAGATGATAAATCAAACTAAATGGAATTAATAATGCCTGATTACTAGTTATATACTCCACCTGGAGTACCATATTCAACAGTGATCACCATACCTTTGGATATAATTGCTCTTCGTGGCTTATAATACAGAGTCTGAAGTACAATAAACCTTAGAGAAAACCATTAAAAAGATAGAGAGTAAAACCAGTATTTTTTTAAACATTTGAATAAAAAATTCAAGGTTCAAGGTAACCACTTTGAATGGTGTTTTTAGGAATATTCAATTAACTGTGTGACTGGTGTAAACAGATTCTGCTGAGCTATGAAAAGAAAAAGCAGCCTTAAAATATTTTCATTTCATTTTCCCTTCAGGGTTGTGACTTTATGAGAATGTGGTAGTAAGTCTGCCTGAAAAATTAGTTTATTTTAAAAAAAAATTCTTCACACTATGGCATATTTAACTTGACTTATTTGTGTTGTAACATGATTTTTGTCTGAAAAGGAAGAAATAGAAAAATCTTTCCATTCATTTAAAACTGCTCTAGGTATACACAATCTGTTTCTTCTTCACCTGTCATATAAATCAGCTTAGAAAATCTGATATTGAGGAATGCTACAAACTTACAAATGGATATTGCCAAATGCTGGATAATTGGTACATCATTCTTGAAGTCTTAAAACACAGAGACACTGGATTCCTGAAGACTTTACAAAATGCACATTACTTATTTTTAAATATTTTTTACTCAAATGGTGCCTCTTGAGAGATTGATAAGTTAATTCCTAATTTATTATGTCAGTGAGGAAATTCAGTTAACAACTGTGTCTTATTTTATCTATTTGTACAGTGGAAAAATGTCTACCTACTTATATGTGTAATCAAAATCAATTTCTCTATGGCCTTCACTTAATATCTAAGTACCAACTGACTGTTTTACAAGTGTAAAAAATCAGAGAGAGGACATTAGTTATATCACAAAACATTTATTTCTGCTTGCTCTTCATTAAAACTAAGGATATAAAAACACTTCCTCAGGCTAGACTTAAAGATTAATTTCTGAAGAGCTTTCTAAAGTCATTGCTCTGTTAGGAGAGATGGTCCAGCAGTTAGGGATGCGATTGGCTTGCCCATCACTGAAATTTTGATATGTATACAGCTCTAATCTTTGCAGACATTTACTTCTTTTTGGCTAGTAAGTAAGAGGTGATCTCTGTGTTAGCTATTCCATTCCATGCAGTGATCACCCCATGGCTACGTGGGTTTTTTAGCTTCAGAAAGAAGGACACCAACCCAAAGAAGGGGAGGAAGCTTAACTGACTGTCTGCAAAATGAGAGAAGGAAGGTGACAGAGAAAGAGAACACTCTTATCTCTTTTACAAATGAAAAAATAGTCAGACCTGTCCTGCAGGATAATTTTGCGGATGTTTGCTGTGCAACAGTGTTTGAACAGCATGGTTTCCTCTGCTGAGAAGCTGTTTCCTTCCAGATTTTGCCTTGACAACTGGGAAAATGCTGTTCTAAAGAACGAACATCTCACAAGTTCTACTGTACATATGGAGCATAGAGAATCAGACACAAGGAAGATCTCTGCTGAATATTACTTCTAGGATAATAGGAGCTTGGAGCTCACTCTAGGAATCCTATCTCAGGTCCTTTCATGCAGCAGGATTCACACAACTTTGTTAGCTAGTGTCAGACAGAACTGAAAACATGGGGGGTTTTACTATTACACCAGAAACAAATAGATCTGTAATGGGAACTCTGTATTAGATTCCCAGTTTTCTTGTAAGTATATTTTTATGACATACAGTTCTTATTATTTTAATGGAATGCGAATTGATTTGCTTGCACTATGGAAGTAGGGAGATAATCAAGTCTGAAAATGAGGTTTATTGCAATTTCATTTTTTACAACACAATAGGATACTGAAAAACTTAAATCATGCAAATTCTGATAAACCATTCTCATATAGTCTTTCCTATTGTCAGTCTTTACCTTATTGTCCACAAATTTCATTTAACCCTCTCAGGACTGTCTTTACTAAAGGACAAAGGAGCTCTTGTCTGAAGACACTGAAAACCTTCATGCACCAAGATATCACACTCAGAAAAACATGGACCAATTTTTAAACTTTTTCCCACAAATATTTTCCTATAGTTTCATGCTGTACAGCTCCTGGTTAGCAGCAGTGGTTTGTTCTGTATAAGTAATTCCTGTCATACTGTAAGAATGCTATGTACCATGTAGGACAAGAACTTGGTAATTCCATTGAGAACCTACCCCTGAGCCATTCTTCCAGAAATGGTGTGATTTTGTTAGAAAGGATACTTCATTGAGTGAGAAAGACTGTTAGATCCAATGCACACATTAAAATAACATGGCCAGAGGAAAAATTTCAAGATAGAAGATTTTAAAGGCAAGAATCTATGATAATAACCCTCCTTAGGCAATGAAGGATATAGGAGTCTGTTACTGAAGTTTACAGAGCTTCCTTGGTATATTTTTGTGTTAGGACTAAATTCTGGGTTGGATATTAATTTGATGCATTAGAAAACTATACCAAAGCACACTTTTGTACTTGCCATGAAAATATGGAGAATAAGGTCTACATATCACTGCTGTGGCAAGTTGACATCCAACAAGATTTATGCTGCTTGAAAACCCTGTTACTGCTGAATGCATTGCATATGTAAGTTTACTGTAATTTACTTGAAACTTTGCTGCTACAAATAATAATAATAATATCTCTGTTTTGATATGACATGAAATTTATTTAATCTGGTACCTCATTTTGAAATACATTCATTAAAAGTGTTGAATGGTGAAAAATCTGTCAGCATAAATGGTGTTCATTTTCAATGTGACAGTATTCACATGTCCCAAGAAATAGAACAGTTGCAAAGATAATGTCACATATCATAGCATTATTCAGATGGTGTGATCTTTTTATTGATAGGACAGCAGTTGCAAATTCAGAGCTTATGCTACATTTCACTAGTATCATGACAATGAAGAACATGAGCAATGATCTGTCAAACGTGTGAAAATTGTGCCATGAAAGTAAATAAAGACACAGTTTATAATTCTCCGAAAGGAAAAGGATAACATTTGTTCTGGCATTAAGCAATAATGAAACAGAGGTTCTGCTTTGTGCTTTAAACATAAAATGAGGTTATAATGGAAGAGCAATTCTTCTATTACTGATATTATGAAATAGGTGAAATGTTTAGCTTCCATAGAGTGTAAAAAGCTGCTTCTCAAGCAGACAGAGACAACTGTATTGAAACTGCAGTTTCCAATCTCTACTTTTATCAGCCTTTAAGACAGGAGGGCTTTTATCCCAGATTTTTTGGTTGTAAATGCTGAAAGCCTTTTTAAAAGCATTTTTTCCTAGCAAAAAAAATAAACTCGAACTTGGATCATACATGAGCCACTCCTTGTAACTTGAGTCCAAAGAGCCAAACTAACAATTTAACTAGAATTCTTTAAGCATCTGAAAAGCCCCTAAACCTGTAACAATTAAATGAGTGATATCTCTTTTCATAGGATAATATGTATGGTGTGAATAGTGATACATCAAGGAACATAAGTATAATTTTTTTCTGTACCTCTATATTCTATCCCTCTCACCAGAAGGGGAAGAAGAGGGAGCTGTTCAGGTGTATGAATACAGATGATCGATGGTATTTTAAATGCCACAGGGCACCCATGAAGCCCCCAAATGTCACTCTAGAAAGTCACAAGTCTGTCAAAGATCCTCTTTAATTTTCACCAGCTCCATAGAGATGGGTAGAACACTCTAGATCATTGCAGTGGCACTGTGTTAAGGCTGGTGAATTTCTTGGGAGTGTTTCTGGGATTTATTGTGTTTTTAAACAGGATGGGGAAAGAAGTAATGAAGAAAGCAAAAAGATGAATGTAACTCAGACCTTGAGCCAGAGGGTCAGGGACTTGGCACTTGTCTTATGCTGTGCCCTGTGTACTGAAGGAATGTCTGAACGTCCCGAGTGAGGCAGGTCCTTGAATCCTCGTGTTTAGGCCATACAAAATCCAGTGCAGCTCTTGCTCCAGCATTCAGTTTCGTAAGAAAAAGTAAAGCTTGGAAGAGGAGACAGAGGTGAAGGGGTCTGCACCTCTTGGGCTCTCAGGAGCACAGGAAGAGGCATGTCCTTGCCCACCTCTAGGCTGTATTTTAAGATCAGTTTCACGTCACCATTTCCCCTCTGGATCAAAACTAGAGCAAAACAAGGGATTGAAGAATACTTCAAGACAGAGTTGACTCAAGGTGTGCCTTCAGTTGAGGCCGTGTTAACTGCAGGCTCACTGCACCAAGCTCGGCGCTCTGCTTGTATTTCTTCCCCTCTGTGGTCTGTCCTTAGTGCTAGCAGTGCACCAGGGATGCTGAGCAGCAGCTTCACGGGAGAAAGAAGACTCCAAACCTCAGCAAAACCATTCAGCCATGTGTGCCCTGGAGTCACAGCCATGGAACATGTCAGGAAAGCAGCAAAACATTGCAATTCCCCTACAGGATATCAAGGGATCCTTTATCTTGCTGCAGTCATTCATAGGCCCCTATCACTTTCAGATGATGGCAGAAAATCATTGGCTCTAAAGTCCCTACTGTCCAGCAATGACAAAGAAAACGTCACCGTGTATCAATTGTCTCGTAGCAATTGTCGCTGAGTACTGACAGCATGCAAAGTGCACTGCCATTCCAATTATTAGAAGGTCTCTTAGTTTTCCCAAAGGTAATTGATATCAATTTATTTATCTAGTTTTTCCTAATTACAAGAAGAAGAAAAAATGGCCTAGTGAGATAGGTTGGCATTTCATAGTGTTTTCAGGGGAAAAAATCCCCAGTAAAGTAGACAACATATATTTCTGTAGGAGAATGTGATAAGTCATTCTCTATTGATTTTAAAACTTCGTATGAGGAAAGTTTTGCAGTATTTAAAATGAGATTGAAGAGTGAATGCATTGGATTTTTTTATCTATATTATCAAAGTCTGTGGTTGGTTTTGATTGTCTTTTTTTTTTTTCTGATGAAATGTTTCATGTTGTAATGTAGTAGAATTAATAAGATCTGATACACTGACTTTAAATGAAATTTCATTTTTCAAAAATAGGCCCCTAAAAATGTCTCCATAATAAACTTAATTATAGAAAATAGAAGATTGTATTATTTCATCATTAATACAAAGAGATGGATAATTAGAAGGATGCGAGATGCATATTGAGTGAAATCAACACTCCTGCAGAAGGCTGAAGAATATGGGCCCTATGTGAGAAGTTATTTTAGCCAAGGAATGGGACTCCAAGCCCCATAACTGGAAGGCTCTCTAAGGATATAGTACTCAATACTGTTCAATAGTACTTTTCCAAATCAATGCCCTACTGTCTCTCCTTTGCTTTTCTTGTTTTTTTCTCTTTGGTGATCTGGTACCATTTCTCTGTAGCCTAAATGTCTTTGTATTATCCATTTTGTTACAGTTGCTAACCAAAAAACCCCCAGAATGCTGCATTTTCTATGTTCTTTTGTTGTCCCTTTATTTTTCATTTTACTAAACCTCTAGTTTCTTGGTTTCAGTAATTTTCAGGACATTTTTCTTCATTTTCTTCTGTACATGTTTTCATGTGTCTAAAAAAAGTTATTGTCAAAGTCTTATTTCATTATATAACTCCCACTTACATCAGTTAATGCACTGTGCATGTCAATACTTTTATCAACCAGATTTTACCAAGGAAATGGTAAATATCCTCTATTTAGCCTGAAAGCAGATTTTTTGTGAATGTAGTATAAACTGTGTTATTCAAACAACTGTATAGATGACAGAGCCAGTTTCCATTTTGCTGGAGAATGGAGCAAATTAATTTTCTGATGCAATCAGAATGAAAGGTAGTTTTTCAACTGTTGAGGGTGAAATTCACTCCTGTTCACAGGGTCTGTACAAGGACCCTGTTTAAGTTTGGCTGATGCATAAGACCTTGTATGGGTAATCTACATTGACAGAAATTTATAGACCTGATTTCTTCAGTCTATTATATTAGTACAGTTCTGAATAGTCTATAGCTCTCACTGGTGGATTTCCTCCTGTAATTCCATTCTTTTTACTCCGTTACCAATTTTATGATAGTTATTAAATTAGTCTTGTCAAGGATGGCAGCTTCCCAACCTGTCCTAAAATATCACTAACTTGTTTAAAAAAGAATAGCCAATATATTTTAAAATTAATACACTAAATGATGCTTATATTGAAAATTAAGATTCTCAGTCACCAAATTTTATAAGAAGTTATATAATAATGAAATAGTGTAACAGGAGTTGCAGGAAAAGTAGCTAGTAAAATATGTACATTTCAAGCCGACAAACAATGATATTTGGAGAAGTATTACTTGCTGCTCTCCCAAATTAAGGTGCCTAAGGTAACTTCTAAAATTCAATGACTGATGAATACAGAACGGTTTGTGTTATAAATGATCAAATCCATAGCCAATCAAATTAAAAAAATTGAACAGAAATTTATTTGAACAGAAATTTGACAAAAAAAAAGAATTTATAAAATCTCACCACAGCCGAATCTGCGCTGGTCCCGGGAGAAGCTGCAGGGTGTCTCCGGGTT
>JAYDZK010000202.1:54137097-54166105 GCA_034509185.1 Euphonia xanthogaster | reverse complement strand
CAGCCTGCTGGCAATGCTCTCCCTAATGCACCCCGGGTACCACTGGCCCTCCTGGCCACAAGGGCACTGCTGGCTCATGGACACTTGGTGTCCACCAGGTCCTTCTTTGCAGAGCTGCTTTCCAGCAGTTTGGCCCCAAGCACGTGCTGGTCCCTGGGGTTATTGTTCCCCAGGTGCAGGATCCTGCATTTGCCTTTGTGGAATTTCAAATGGTCCCTTCCTGCCCATCTCTCCAACCTGCCCAGGTCTTTCTGAAGGGCTGCACTCAGGGGGAGCAGCCCAAAGCTTCTACCCACTTTGTGTCATCCATGAGCTTGCTGAGGAGGCATCTGGACCTTCATCCAAGCCATTGATAAACAAGTTAAACAATGATTTATTATCCTATCTGCTGTGACCCATTATGTTTTCCTACTGACATTGCATCATGCATACTGTTTGTATTTTTCTTTTTGGATTAGATCTATCTTCTGAAGATAACACTTAAACTGAAATTGAATTCAATTTTTAGTAGAATGGAAAGTAAGTATGTAGCTGTTACCAAGAAAGGAAATTATAAAATTCCATTTTCTAAAGAATACATGTTATTATTTCCTCCCAGTATCCAACTAAAAATTACAGCCCTGTTCAAATTTCTGGTAAGGAAAACTGTTCTTTAAGTGACCAGAAGAAAAAAATAGTAATTTTCTTTTTGAATAATGGTATAAAGCCTGTATAAGATGGATTTGATAAGACATGACTTGCTATTTGTTTGAATGTGATATAAATACTGGAAAGTTTGTTGGGACTGGGAAGGCTGTTATGCTTAGCTATTGTCTTAAATGAAAGTTAAGGTCATTTTTTTTTTCCAATGACTGCATTTTATTTCATTGTTATGCTAATTTTTATTCATTTCAAAGGCATGGTTCCTTTTCTGACTCATAGCTATATGAATGAAATATAGACATACATTCAGTTTGGTTTTAATGATAGCCCTTAATTTTATATTTAACAGAGTCAGTGTATTTGTTTATCTTACTGTGTATGGTAGCTTGCCCTTTTTAAGAAGTTCATTTTATTATGGATTCAATTAATGAACTGAAGCATATTTGCAGTAATTTATTCTCAATGGGCCTCTGTGTCTATCTGAGGACACTGCAAGAGAGGCTATAAAGATTGGGGAAGTTTGGAATTGCTTCAGATTGTAGAAGTTTCCTTCCTTGAAGTTCTTAGCATATACACTGGTCAGAATATTTCATAAGGAACATATGTACTTAAGAGGAAAATATCAATTTATATCACTTTTTTAAATTGGTGGATGCTATCATTCCCTTAGAAAGGGGTGTTATAATAATAGAAACACTGAAAGACTTAAATATAGCAGAGCTAGTAGACAGTGCTATAACACACAATTTATCCTTTTTGATACTTGTTAGCAAGTGCTGTGATCCATGAAGAAGATTCTTGAGTTTTTGTGTCTGAGTTTATATTAATGGTTTGGGAGTAGAGTCTATTAGCATGTGCCACATAGCTAGCAATTCTTTGAATCCAACACAAACCATGGCCAGGCTGGGGTTCACAAGGTGCCTAGTTATGGGTGTGACTGGAACTCATGCTTTCCTCCACATTTTCATTGCAATATGTCATTGAAACACAAGTTTGTAAGATGCTCCTCCTGTTTACCATTTGTTTGATATTCATGTCCCCAGGTGTAGGAGAAGACGGGGGGGAAGAGAAAGGGTACCTAAACAATATTACTACCTTTTTCAAATATGAAATAAGACCATACATAAGTTTTCAATCTATATGACCTTTAAGGATTAGCAAAGGATCTTCAGCACATCAGCATCTGAACCTGTAGGGGCAGTTGATAAAGTCATATGGCAGTGTGGGCTGTGGGGCTGTACAGTGATTCCCAAGAACAGGAGAGATATTATGTGAATGAAACAGAAATCATAGAATGATGATCAGAGGATCAGAAAGAAGTAAGGTTTTGACCTTGAAGAGGTTTAAGAGTACATTCTGAACAGCTGTCTGGGACATAATTAAAGGCATTTTAACGTGATAAGCCCTGAAGAATGCAAACCATCATCTGTGCACATGGAAGAGCAAAAGATATTGCTTTTATAGCTGTAGAGCTTATGGTCAGAAGTGATATGAAATATTAGAAATGTGACAGTTTTATAATAATTTTATACTCATTGTAATAATTTTCATTTGCAGCTTTTTGCCAGTGAATCTCTGGAATGGCATTAAGTATTTCTCACTTCAGCTTACCCTGCAATATTGGAGTGTCTCTGTGGGCTTTCTTTTTTCACATATCTGTATGCTTACAAGTTGCAAGCAAACAGGCATTAAGATGATGTCTGCTATGCAAGCTAAGAAAAGAATGAGGAACAAGAGGTCCCAAAGACATTCTGTTTAGTGAAGAATACACTCCCAGATCTCCAGAAGTCTCTTCTAAAATCACAAATGTGGTATTTCAAGCAAGAAAATAAGTCTTGTTGACTACTACAAATTAATTATTGCCACAGAAATTGGAAGATGAGAAGAAAAGATGTAGATGAGGAAAATCAGTAGATTATTTTCTTCTTCTTCTTCAAACTCTGAAGCAGTTCAATCAATATCCCCTGGACCACATAGAGGGCACATCGTAATTTAGCTTTTCTGTAAAACACAGGATGGACTATGTAATTCACCCTGTGGGTTCATCATGATGAAATTGAAAACCAGTGATACATTACACACGAATTTATCTTCTACTGAGAAGTATGCATGGGTCCAGAGCAAAGAGAAATCCATGTAGTTGAAACAGAAGCATTTTTATTCGGAGTGGGGATGTGCCACAGTTTGGCTGCCAGTTTATGACTGATAGCTTTGGCTGTCTGAATGCTTCTCTTCCTTTAGTTAGGGGATTATTTCTCAGAAGCTATAGCAGTATCTGATTCTGTGTTTAAAATTCACTAGTCTGTTATATGACTGTACAGTTAAACAACAGACAAAACACCATGCACTGCAATTAAAGTATTTGCTTTGTCTCCTTAGACAGTTACTTTTACATTAATTTGACCTAAAATTCATCCTCCACATACACAAACCACACCTCCATCTCATAATCATTCTGATTACTTATCTTAATAATCATCATAGCACATTTAGTCTAGATCTCTCTGTTGGGAGAGATTACATTTATAAATGTCACATGCCTTTCCTTTTGGAATTTATGTGGCAAAGCTGTGTCCAAAACTCTGCATGCAGCACAATAAACCCATTACTCTCAATGTTTCTGGTCTCCCACCTGATCAATGGGCTTTATTTAAACTTTTAGGGACATCAGGTGTTGGGCTAAAGGCAAATATGGTGAAGTTAATATAAAGATTTCTTAGAGAGAGATAAACAGCTGGATGTCTATGCCTCAGTTGAACTGTGAATTTTTGCAAGCAACTCAAAGCAGCACTTGCTGCCTTAAAAGCACTTAGTCTGGGTTGGATAGTGGAAGCAGTGGCAGCCCTGTGTAGGATGAACTCATACAAATGTGTTGACATTTTCCCATGGCTCTGACACAGAGGCACCCAATTGTGTTCGGAGCAGGAAAGCCTTGCTTTCCAGTCTCTCAAGAGCTGCTGCCTCACCCTGATGTGGTACTATCAGTACAGCTTGTGCCACTGGACTTCAAAGGCAGTGGGACAGAAGCCCATCTGAGGCACAAAGTGCGGTCCCTGTGCCTGGGTCTGTGGCAATAGGAGCCCTGTAGACAGCCTGCAGCAGAGAGAGAGATTCTCAATCCTTCACTTTCCCAAATATGAAACTCAACCCTTTTATGTTATTGATTTTTTGTATCAAAATCATATTGGAGATTTATATAACTGCTGCTGTAGAATATTTGCAAAAAAACTCACAGGTGCATCTCATCATTCAAATGTTTACAGCATGGAGGCTATACTGAGATGAGAGCTACTGCCTTCATTTCCACTCACTAGGAATCTCCAAATTGAGTCACTTCCCCAAAAGGTATAATGGATTCCTAAACTGCTAAATTAATCTGAAAGATACTGTAGAGTCTTGCATATAGATAATCTGCAACAAGCATAATATAACAACTGCAGTAGTCCTCTGATATGAGAAAGATCACTTCCCTCCATCAGTTTTTTATTGTTCTCTGCTGATAAGGACCTTTACTACTGTTAGGTGCTTCCCTTCTGTTAAACCAAGAATGAAGAAAGCTATTTTTATCACTGAACACTACTCAGTTCTGTAAAAAAATCTTTCATTTTTTGTCATATTTGTAATGCTTTGAGCTTAATGCCTCAGTGAAAGAGTAGCTGTTCTCAGTGCAGCTGTTTGTGGCACTCAACAGAAACTTTTGCATTTCCTTTCATTTATTAATCTTTACATCTACACTCTGTTTTATACTGAATGCATAGCAGCATTTGTAGCTTTTATTTGTCTGCATTACCCCCAACACTGATAGACATTGCTAATTAAAGATGTACAGAATTTATTTCATGCCATGAAAAATACACTTAGAATTTCCTGCCTTATAAACTGGAAGGGTAGAAAACATTTCACCGTATAAAAGGCAACAGTAAGAGTTTGTCTCCTTCACATAGGTTTCTCACAGCACCAGAAATGAGGGTAAAGTGCAATATTTTTTCCTGCATTACCGTTCTTCAACATGTAAACTCTATTCAGAGCGAGAAATTTTCAGAGCAAAATGATCTTCAGTTAATTGTGTTGTTTTATGATTTCAATTTACTCACCTCCTACAAAAAAAGGCTAACAGTTTCTGACTGCCTACTGACACTATTAAACAAAATTAAATAAATATTAGTTCAAACACTGTGCAAGTAAAGAACAGCAGACTTTGTGCCTGTACAGTGCTGCTTACATAAGCACAATGCTAACTACCTCGCAGGCATTGATTAGCATGGTATCTGTGCAAGACATCCAGCTACAGACAGATTAATGAGCTCCTCTACATTTAACTGCCTTTGCCATTAATTGAGGTTCAGAGGAAGGGAGAGGACAGGTAGGCTCTGATACAAATCTATTCATTCTGTCAAATCTCATAAAACTTCAGGGCTTTATATTAAGGTTACTATGTACCAAAGGCAAGTAAACTACAATGGCCTTGCTTTACTGTGTTTTAGTCTGCATTCCATATATTTTTGCAATTCTAAATGTCTAGGATTTTAGCAAAGCAGAGTCTGAAGCTTGCTAGGTTCTGGCTGCATCAGTGAAAAGAGGGCAGACAGTATTATAGGTTACAATAATTTTGCTCCCTTTGCAAGGTACCCATTTTGTACCCATATCCAAGGTCTTATGGATTTGTGGTGTTCTGGTTTAGTTTTGCTGAGCTAAGAAATCAGTGCTAAAACTCAAATATATTCTTTGTATAATCTGTTTTATTTAGCCCCATGCACATCTCATTTGTTCCTCAAGAATGGAGAGAAACCACAAGGAGTTTCCTTCACCCTTGAAGCTTCACATCACTTTGTACCAAATAAGCTCAGGCTCTTTTCTTCCAGCTCACAACCTTTTTTCCTCAGGATTTTACTTGCAGCAGGATAAGTTTAGATTCCAGGTCACTTCCTTTGCTTCCAGGACAGAACCTTTAGCTTTGTTTGAACTACTTGGATGGCCATGTCTCTCTGTTGCTAGTCCAATGACTTTGTTCATAAAGCAGGTTAATTGCTTCCACTGTGGGTAAGAGGACAGTCATTGATGAAATCACAATTAAAAATAGCAAAGATGAACTATCTGGGGAAAAGGTGTTTTGATTTATTGTTAGTGACAAAATAGCATCCTTTCTGATATTCATTGAAGCTCAAAAAATCACCTTAAAACAAAATTTTAAAAAGAATCCCAGTAACCTGCTTTCAGAAGAATACCCTAATTCTGGCAGGAAACGAAACAAAAGAAATCACATGCAAACATTCACTCATATTCAGTAGATGATCCCACCTGATCAGGCATCCCCACATCCTTCAGACATAAACACTTCTGAATACCTGAAATGATTAGCTTGTCTTTTAATGCTGCTGTGGTAAGCTATAAACTTGGTAACAGGAAACATTCACTTTTGAACCCTAAAGAAATAGCTCCCAAATAATTTAGACATTGAAAATTAAAGTGGGATTCAGAAAATGTGGGAAACTATATACAGGAAAGCTTTCTGTATTTCTACACCAAAATGCTTTGGGAGATGCAGATAATGATATTCAATAAATACCTGCCTAAATCTCATTGACAAAGAAAATGATCAGTTTTTTGGAAAGAAGATGTCTCATTGATATTGACTGCTTTTCTGGACTGATTTCTTGGCTGAACCTTTTGTACAGACGAAATGAAGAAACAACACAGTCATTATGCTCCTTGTAACACTTCACACAGTTAGACTCTTCACAGACCTGTCTAGGAAAATGATGCACTCTAATGAAAAGGGTTTGACTGTCACTTTGTTATCCAAGTACCTGTTCATTTCTATATGAAAATAATAAATTTTCCATGCTTAAATTAACATTCATCTGGATGTTATCTGGAAAAATTTGGGCAGTGCAGGGCCAAAGAAAGAAATGTATAAAATGTAACTTTTTAATAAAAAAATCAAAACTTGGAGGAGTTATTTCTATTTTTTTTCTTTATATTTACATCCAGCTTTATTAGGAGTAACAATACCACCTCAAACCTTTCAAGAGCAGAATCCATGAAAAGATTTGGTAGAATCAGTAAGATAATGTCTTAAAAATAGTATAAAAGGGAGTTGTTTGGAATAATAATCAGGGTTTTAAGAAGCATCTCAGATAAAGGGTGGAAAGGACTTCCTTCTTCTGAAAAGAAATGGGAAAGAATCTGGCCTTCTGTTTTACAGAGAAGATGAAAGGTAAAATAAAATATCGTTCTTTATTCTTAAATTGTGGTACAAGACTGAGATAATGTTCTTGATGTTCTGCCCTGGTCAATAACCCTCCTGGGGAGCATTTATTATGTTTAATATTGTAAAGCAAAAAGGAAATTTTAGCTGTATTAACCACAATAATGCCTTATGCTCCTTCAAGAATAGTCTTTTGGCTTTAGGTTTGCAATCCCCCTGCTGTCTACATCTGCTTGATCTGAACTTTTGGGGACAAATTATCCTAAATAAAGCTTTTTGAAAAATGCAATGGACTTGATATTCCTGCTCTCATGGATAAGTGTGGGAAATTAGAAGGCTGCATGACTGCAGCCATCATGCCATGTCTAAAGCAGAAGACAGGAGGGATTGAGATAAGCAAATGCAGTAGCTATATCTGAATTATGCCAGCTGCAGATCAGTACTGAACTGGACTGGCATTATTCAATTGTCTTTTAACTCATCCCTTTGATTTTTTGCTGCTAAACCGATGGCTTGGAGAGAGTGAAAGGGAAGTTTGTAAATATTTCACATGTCCTCCCAAATGTGCAAGCCTGCCAAATAGTGACGGCAGTTACAAAAGTCAAGTGCATCACATTTAGCTGCAAGAAAACAACAGGCCTCCCTCCTCCCCACTTTACATGTCATGCTTTTACTTAAGATTTAGCAAAGAAAAATAACTGCCCTGAAATCATTAACATCTGGTTCCCACAAATAATGGCTCTTAAGTCTGTCTTGAGAATGAAGAGGTGATAGATTTTTCTTTCAATGAGGGGATTGTAAGGGGCAAAGAAGAAAGAAAAGCATAAAAGCTACTCAGGGACAGATCAGAATAAATATAACTGCAATGTTGCCAATTCTGCTGAAAAGGGAGATTTTTCTCCCTCCTCTCAACTAGAAGTTGCATTAAGTATATGTACACCTTGTGCATGACAAGGTCTGAGCCGTGGGCTTTGGCACTGAGAGCCTTCTGCTGTATCCAAATTAGGGCAGACACATTCATATCCCCAGCTCAGACAGGGAAGAAGGCTGGTGTTTCCCAGCTGAGTGCAATGTCTGTCCCTGGGTTTTCCCCTGCTTTTCCAAAACAATGAAATGGGACAACTGATGTTGCAGATGACTTATCCTGATCTGCTTGTCTTCACACAGGAAGGGGGGGATCTGTTTCATGTCTGGCAGCGGCTGGTGTTACAAGGTTACTGTCCCCAGCTCCTGTCCAGTGATGCCAGCAGAGAGTGTCTCAGGGGGGTGCCCTCTCTTCATGCTAAGGGGTGTGACCTGGCTGAAGGCTTGGGAGGGGAGGGTTCATGTGCTTTATTTCTTACCAGAACATGCCATAAGAGAACTGCATGTGCAGACAGCACTATCTCACTTGGGATGTGGTGTGCTTTAGCTACATCCCATAGAGAGTTGTTCACCAATAACAACCTGAGCTTCCAGGTTCTCCAGAAAGATGGAATTTTTTTAACCTGTAAGCCACAGGGGTCTAATTAGACAATACATATGTTGAAACATAACTTGGGCTTATGCCTTCCCTTGTGTGAAGATGTGACAATTTCAAGCACAAGCTCAGTACCACAATACGTAGCACAGATTTCTCTGCTGACCAGAGCAACCCCAGCAGGTCACTTACCTCTCCTCTCTTCTGAGTCTCTTGTCCAAACCTGATCAGGAGCAAACCCAAAACTGGAAACATGTACTGCCTCTTCTTATTTCAGAAAAGCTCATTCCATTTTTAAGAAACAGGCATCCTTTACGTTTTGGCTAAAACAGTACTTGTCAGATTCCTGCTTTCCTTTGTCAATGCTAGCCTAGGGTAGTCCTGGAAATTCTTGAAGGAGTCACTCACTGCTATGGATCCAATTTTCAGAGACTCCACTGTGGATATTGAAAATGAGCCACTTACCAGATTCATGGCCAGAAGAGATGTATTTCCCTCATTGTTCTTGCTGTGTCCAAGCTCTGTTAGCTACACATTAACACCCACCATCCTTCAGAGATCTGTTTGCCCGGCAGAAATGTACTGCTTCCCTTATGCTTATTTCCCAGCAGAACTACAGTATTTTTATCAGCATCACCATGCACTTATAATTCAATTAAACCCAAAAAGATGTAAATTATATTGACCAAGCTGGTTTTGCCAGAACTCTGTACCTGAGCCTCTGTAACAGAGGGTGCAGCAGAATCAGTTCTGTTCTCCTCTGATCCTTTGGCAGTGGGGTGCACTAGCATAATGAAGTGGAGACTTCAAAATAGAGGGAAGTGGAGTGAGAATACAGGAGAGAGAATACAAAATACTGTGGGAAAGAAGTGAAAGCTGACAAATTAGATTTGTGAGGCCATTGGGCTTGCTATGTTTGTGCAGGGTATAATGTTATTGGGGCAGTCAGGATATGAACAATAATGAGAGTTTAGTTCATGAGATGCACAGTGGTTAGCTGAAGTAGTACCTTTTATTGATTTTTCAAACTATTTAATTCTTTCTTTTTAGCTTACTCAGATATCTATTTAGTTGGCATCTGTCTTAACTTCATATATCATTGTAACTGTTTTCTTCCCAGACTGACTGCTAGTTAAGGGATAATAGGAGGGATGCTCTGTTTTACTAGACAATAATATGGTTCCTGCTTGAATCAATTACAAGGCTGAAGGGAACCTGATTATTGCCAGAGAAAATGGGGCATCCCTCCTATTGTGCTTAATATACTAGAAGTGAACCAATAAAGTTGATTTTTGGATACAAAGTTAATTACATTGAAAAATCAGCAGTAATCCATCTGATGAATACTGCTTTTAAACACACAGAAGTATACTCATTTAGGCCTATTATTTCCTATTTGTAGGAATTAGGGTCTCTATAAAGTTAGCTGATCAATTTGATTTTAATTGTTCCCTTATTATGGAAAGAAGTATGGAATGGAGATGATGCTCATATGCCCACCTCTTAAGGGTGTCTTGAGAATTAAACAGTTAATTCTTTTACAGCACTTTTAACATTTAAAAGGAAATACAAGTGCTTTGCTTTATTAAGTAATAATTAGTATTAAGTAGGAATAGCTAAAGAGAGGTTACAGATTGCTTCTTATGCCCTTTCCAATCCCTACTGCTCATTAGGAGGAATCCCACCCAGGGTGTAGAAAATGTCCTGCCTTAGGAAGACAATTTACCTCTGCCTGCATTTGTTTCAGTAAATCAAGCCTTCTGGTTCTCCCTTTTTCTACTCACAAGTGAGAGGGATGAGTTTACAGGCAATGCAAAATTGCACCTTTAAGCAAGGCTGTGTGCAGGCAAAATATATTCCTACAAGCCACTAGAGGAGATGGAACCTGTTGGAAAATAGGCCAGCTGGCTGCCCATTCACTCTTTATGGACTTTATCCCTTCCAAAATTGGGCCCTTGGTAATGCTGAGATTTTCTGTGGTAGCCCTAACCAATAAAAGAGAAAAATATGATATTTGTGGTAAAAATCTACCAGTGGCAGGAAGGATACACTACAACACCTGATTTCCTGAGCTCTCAGGACCTTCATCTACTGAGGAAGAAAAACATCAAGGAAAAAGGAACTGGGTGTGCTTTAGGTATTTACATGTTCATAACCTTGTACCTCTGATGTTGCAGTTCCTGAGCTCCATCCAGGGAACAACAAGTACCCCTTGGTACAAATGTGGTAATGTGAAAATATATGTCAGTCCAGATCAACAATCACCCATATGGCTTTGCACAAAAAGCACAATGATGGACTCACAGGAATTTCATTGCCCATCCTCCTATTTTTAAACCATAAACATGTGAAATAGGGAGGTTTTAGTGTGGTAAAGATTAACAAGGATGAAGCTGTGATGGTACAATCACATCCTTTTACCCACAGTGGTCCTAACTTTGAGTGAGACTCTGTGACAATAGCTCCATGTTAGTTTCTCTGGCTGACAGTCTGCATTTTCACCATAATTTTATGTAATCTTTCCAGAAATTTGAAGGGAAATACAGCAATCTCCTGTGTTCCTGCCCCATTTGTTTATACCACAGGAACCAGTCACTTGAGCTGACAACTTGATACATTCTGTAAGCAGTTTCACAACGCTAAAATGGGTGGATAAGGCCACTTCAGCCACAAAAAGCGCCCACTGTCCCCTTCCAGGCAAGAGTTTTCCTGTTTCAAGACCCCATGTAAAGTAACATGTAGGTTAACATTATTCAGCATGCTAAAGGCAAAACTGCCTCCCTAATGAAAAGTGAGAACACAGCTCCTGCTGCATCTATGGAGGAAGGATGGTCCTTGCCAGGGTGTGAAGCCAAGCATGCCTTGCTCACTGGTGGAACCATCCTGTTACCAGGACAGACCTTATCTGACTTTCTCTGCACAGAGGTAGCAGGGTTCAAGGTTGCTGTGCTGCACAGCCAAGCCCCACCTGGCTGTTTGGCTGCCAGGGAAATGAGATAATACTTCCACGCAGGTTATTTTTAATGTGATCTGCTTTCCTTGGAAAAATAGAAACAGTCTAGTATGTTTAACTGTGGGTTAATTATATCTCCATTTTCAACCAGGGTTTATCCCATCCCCATTATATTTCTGTAACATATTTTGAATGAGCTTTCAATCCTGCCACATCAAGTGCTTTTTTAATGCAATTCTTCTGCTAGTCAGAAATATTAGTAATTAAATTCTCTCAAATACGCTAGTGTAAAGCCGAGAGAGAACATCCCAATTCTATCAGCACTGGTGTTAATTATTTTAGGCAAGCTGTCATTTATGTTTTCTAAAGTGGATTTTGTTCTTGCAGTCAGGAACATTGCTTAGTGCAGAATTAATTAATCATTATAAATATAAAACCTGCAGTATCAGCTTCTGTGTTCAGTACGGTTTCAAGAGGCAAGGTTGAAGGAGTCAATAGGCTGCTGTGGGGAATCATGGTTTTTTTCATCTGATACAAGGACAATTAAATTATATGCCTAATCTTTACAGGAAAATGTATTTAAAGCATCATCACAAAATATTAAAAAAAGAAAAATTGATAATTTATTGTGACTGGCAGCTTTTACTAATGCAATATTGTTTTTAAAAATGCTGTATAAAACAAGATTAGTGAGGAAGAAACTGAAAAGCTAAGTTTACTATAAATTTGAAGAGTTGTATTTAAAGGTGTCTGTCTCATTTTACCCCTTTGGAAAATGGTTGAGTCATTAATTTCCTTGCCATAGTTCAAACATCAGCATAAAGATCTACAAGACCACAAAAATAAACAGATAATTATCCCACTTTGACTAGAGCATGCTGTGTCAGAACTGAATGCCAGCACTTAAAACTATGGGGGTGGTTTTACTAGAAGAGGCCAAGTAAGTCTGACAGCTCAGAAAAACTGGAAGCTCAGAAAAACTGGAATTAATGATGGAATAAACCAAAAATTTAATCTTGCTATTTGGTGTAAGAGATGTTTGCTTTTTCTTTACCTGCTTCCTTATTTTCCCCTCAGAAAGCAATTAAAGCACATTCTTTCACAATAAAAAAGGATGTGATTCCATTGTCTGACATACACTGACTTTGCACCAGCAGAAAATTGGCTGATTATTTTCTCATGCAGGGATCAAAAATGTGACGCATGGCCAGTAGCTTTACTGAGTTGCTGACCATCATGTTGCATGTCTCATTGTTTTACAGTCTAGATATGCTGGCATTTAATCTCCAAAAGCAATGGTTAATATGGAACTTTGAGGAAGGGAGGGAAATCAAATCTACCTAGACATACCTACTCAGAATCCCATGAAATACATGTTGACCTCCTGTTGAAAATGCACTCTGTACTTTCCAAAGGCATTCTCTTGACATGTAGGTTGTACATGATTGAAAGGTATGGGTCTATCTGTGCAATAGATAGTATTAATTATGTAAGCTTCCTCAGTTTTATAGTTTATTGTAAAAGATATTATTTCATGATTTGTATCACTACAATTATGTTTGTAATGGGATTTTAATTGATTTTGAATCCAATTTAAAAAATCCCTATTTCTAAAGCACACCTCAGCTGCTGCCACTTTGAATTTGTGCCAAGCTGGCAGCCTGTAACTCATTGTGTCATCATTGAAATGTCTTGCTGCAGTGCTGGAGTTAGGGATTCAGAAATGATCTGCATTTAATACAGTCTCTTAACTTGCAGCCATTTCAGAACTTAGGAATGCTGAAATCTTCAATAAGCATGCTACTGACAGTCAGCAGGCATCTGGTAGGATTGCATTGATTTACTTACTCTTGACACTTGTTGAGCTGATAAGCTTTTAAAGAAGCTGTTATTAAGGAGTACAATTATTTTCCCAAAACATGCTTGGAGATTGGTTTTACCTCAAAACCTTATTTACCCAGATAAACCTAGGATTTGGAAGGCATGCAATTGATCAAATACAACTCACAAACATCTTTCCTCGTCTTGGACACAGCACAAATCCACACCCAAACATCCACAGGATTTGAGGTGGGTAGAAATACAGACAATCATTCCTTCGTTTGGGCTGCTTGCATCCACTCCATGTTTCTCTCATGAAGCTATTTTCTGACCCTCTTATACCTGTGTTGATTAAAAGGGTGTAGAATTAGAGCTGACATGTTTTAGACGATTATCTGTTATAAGATAAACAGTGGTTATTTTATACATGCAAAATCTTTCTTAGTGTTTGAGATAATGTCACATAAGCTCATTTGACTACAAAGAGGGGATATTACTGCCCTCAGGCTGAAGCAAGAGCCTAGCAAGCATTGAAAACTGTGGTTCCTCTTCCAAGATCATGTATATTCTGGTATTGCAGATGATCTTGGTTCATGTTTCAATCTGTGGAGCTTTTCAGAGCAAACTTTCCATTAACCCAGAAGATTCTAAAAGGTTAATTAATCACTGACTGGGTCTGAGGGAAATTGCAGCAAACTATTGCTCAAAAGTATTAAAGCGCTCTTTACAATTGGCTTCAGGCAATATTACCTAATCCCAGGAATGGTTTTAACCCCCAGGCAGTAGTTCATTGTGGTTGGCCTCAAGTGCAGTCAATAATCTGTATCTGCTATTAGGGCTCTGCTAGTAATTGAATTTTGGTTTAGTGGAAGAACCAAACATTTCAAAGAACAACAAAAAAAAAAAAAACCAAACCCCCTATAACTCTCTTTATTTCCTTTATTTTAGGTTCTATGATTCTGTATCTTTTGAGAGCATTTTTGCTAACCATGAAAAAATGAACCTAGAAGGGTGTTACCTACACTTGCTTTTGAAAATAAGAATTTGATCTGATTTCCTCCCTCCTTATGAGTGAGTGTTCTAACCACTAAGCATTGAGACATTGAAA
Organism: Euphonia xanthogaster; assembly: GCA_034509185.1. Classification (NCBI taxonomy): domain Eukaryota; kingdom Metazoa; phylum Chordata; class Aves; order Passeriformes; family Fringillidae; genus Euphonia; species Euphonia xanthogaster. The sequence continues at coordinate 54,151,914 of JAYDZK010000202.1, read as the reverse complement.
TTTTTTTTCTCCTGAAATTGTTCCACATTTCATAAAATGTTCAGACACTAATTAGTGCAGAAGCTGGTACCTAACTACCAAGGCACACTTTTCTTCAGAGCTGTGCAAGTATTCACATAAATGAATGAAGAGGATATCAAGCCAGATAATGAGTCAGCTCCAGGACTGGTATGGTTATGTCGGTGCAGGGCTGTGCCCAGGCTAATTAGCTCATTTGAAGAGAAGAGCTAATTAACTCTGGAAGAGCAGCGAGCGGCTGCTTCTTATATGCAGCTACTATTTCTGCCGTTCACATCTGCAGTACCCGTGTAGTTCTGAGTCTACTGTGTAGACCTCTGGATACAGCATTCTTCAGTGCAGACCATCCCTATGCTCTGAAAATGTACTATATGGGTGTGCTTAACTCCAGTAAATTTGTGGTTGGTCTGGTTTTTTGGTTCATCCCTTTCATCATTCTATCTCTGCCTTTGTTCATCATATATACTATAATACTCAAACCTGTTTAGCAGCACAGGTTCTCCCTCTGAAATAAATGAAAAATATTTGGGGGTATGAGAAACATATGACAGAAGCCATAAAATTGTATAGACAAGAACAACTTCTAGTGGCCCGTCTGCTCTGAATGACTGCTATTAGGAACTGCTTAGCTGACATACCCCAACTGTGTTGCAAGGCAGGCAGGCACATGGGAAAATGCATATGTGACTTTTCTAGCAGATACTGATTAGAATTTCCCATTTAAAAGTTGTCCTTCTGTTTTCAAATAGCAGCATTATATAAAAGATGCAATTCTATTATTCTGCAGTTTCATTTTTTTATACAAACTCTGAATACAGGCTAATACATCTTCTCTCCCCATGATACCCTGCAGTGTAACCCACTGAATAAAGAATAGCTCCCTATGCAACTGAGCATTATGTTATAATGAAGAGACTCAGTTATCAGATTATTAATATTTCTAAATGAAGCAATCATTCTGAAGCAAGAAAAATAAGAAATATTTCTATCTATTTTATATTTGAATTAGTGTGTTTTCAATCCCATTATTATAAATTAGTTCAATAGAGCTTGCACAAAACAGGTCCAGATAGTAAAAAAACTATTGAATTGTTACATATGTTAAGTTTCTGAGTACTATTGTTTGCCACAACTCAACTAAACAGGCAAGTGAGACATTTAGACACCTGATGGAAATCTTTCATTAAATTTGGTTAAGTATGATTTGTGCCTCATCCTGTACGACAATGTCTTAGACATAACAATACAATTTAGTTTTGTATGGGACTTCAGTCAAAAAAACCCACAAAGAAGTCTTATGATAAGATGCACAAGGGAGAGATAACACTACTTGGATGTGGGTTCAGTGGTTCCCAGAAAGGCAGTATACAAAAAAAAATTACATTAGCTGGAAAAGTTAGAGGGGAAAACCCAGGAATTTTAAAGCAGCAAAGACAGCTATGCATTTTTGCAGCCAGTTGGAGTGAGAATAAACTGGAAGAAAGTGGCAAAGGGAGGAAAAGGTAAGTGAGGTTTATGTTGTGTTAAATGATGCAACATAACCTAATGCCATGCATGAATTGTGTTACTTCAGAGACTTAAACAGATGCTGTTCACTGTTTCTTAGGACTGACTGCCCAGCTAGCCTGGCTTTCTTATTGCTATGCCAAGTACAATAAACTTATTTTTGCAAAACAAATGAGATCATCTGTGACAAATTCTACCTTTCCTCACTATCTGTAGTCATCTTAGATGTACTAAACTTTGCAGCAGCTCCATATTTGAGGTTAGGAGGAAGATAAGCTGAAGGAAATGTGCATTCAAACCCATGTGGTAGCTAGTATAATAAATAACAGTCCTAGTGTTTGTCAGTCTGTCAGTTCCAAAGACTCTGAAATACAGTTCTACAGAGCTTGACAAAAACCTCTAAGAGGGAATTGTAGTTGTCAGTCCCCTTTGGCTCCTGATACAGTTTTGTGGGAGCCAAGGAGGGACACAGAGTTTTGACTCTCTAATTTCCCCGGGATACAAGGATCATTTCTGCTCTTTCCCTTTGATGGGGGTTAGTTTAATAGTGCATCTGTCTTCCTTCTCTGTCTTCTGGAGAACCCCAACACAATTATTTACACTGGTTGCACTGAAGAGATAGTTTATGTGCATCCAATTCTTCTGTCCCCGCCTGAAGGGCTCAAGCACAGCTGGTGAGGGGAGACAGATGGAGAAGGGCAGGTAAATTCTGAGACAGCCACGGTTCACTCACCAGACAGTGGTTTCGTCTCGACAACTGCCCAACTGTGGAAGCATATTGTGAGTGCCAGGGGCTGTGGCAACAGAGAAAACGACTTTGATTAGTTTTCAGGAGGTAGAACAAGAACCTGGCACTCTTTTCTTCCTGAAAATATTGAGTTGTCCTAGAAACAGCTTCCTAGAAAAGAAGGGAATTTATACATTTAGTATTATATATAAGTGTAAGCACAAATAGCTGCTTGGTCCTGGACAAAGCTTAAAGCGACCCATTTACGCTAGAGGAGTCACTCTAGTGTGTTGTTGATGTGAAAGACAAATTCAGTCAAAATTATTACTTTCTGAAACATCTTTTGTTTTTAGGGAAAAATGGTTCCTTGGATTGGGCTAAAATCTGTAATTCTGAAAACCTCAGAAATAAACAACTACCTGACAGGGAGAGGCCAAGGCACCAGCCACTAGCGATTACTTTGGAGTGGAGGAATCCCTGTAGACTGGAATGAAGGATCTCTCATTATTTTTGTACATATTCCTGACAGAAAACAATGACAAAAATCAAAGGGGTAAATTTTACCCTTCCTTCACAGCTGACCCACCACGGAGCATTATAGAACCATTCAGCCATAAGGTGATACCTGGTTACTCAGGAAGTGCAGAGAGGATGCAAAGTGCCACCTCCTCTTCAGTGCTAGAAGCTGATATTCTTCATCCATGACAGCTGGTGGGCAGTCAAGATGCAGTCAGACAGCCTTGTGTTTGAATCCTCTTTGACTGTTTATCTCTCAGATACAACACACATCAATCTTACCTTTCAAAGATTTCTTTTTTATCAGCATTCTGCCTCTTCATGAAATAGTTATTTTATTTTCTAGAAGATGAATGAACTGTGTTAAATAAACAAGCAAAAAAACAAATCAAATACTGTTTTTTTTGCTTCCAGTGCCTCAGAAAAAAGGTTCCTTATGGTAATGATGTAAAAATGTGCTAATGTCAAAATAATGTCTCTACATTCAAATTTTATTTAGCACTAGAAAAATCAAAAGAAGGTCCTAAAATTCCTTAAATTGTGTTAATAATTGAAATAGAACATTCAGCTTCTGCTCCAAGAACTGCTCCTTGAGCAATACACTGGTCTGAGGATAAGGGCTGGTATATATAAATTTTACACTTAAAAGAACAGTATTTAAAAGGCTATAGATAAATGTTTTCCAAACATTTTCTTGAGCTCTTCTTTTAATCCCCATAGGATTGAAATAAAACTGTGCATATCCATGTAAGAAATACTCCTTGCCACAAGAAGCGAGTCTATTCTCCCCACCCACTTGCCCTCTGAAAGGTTATAATCTGCCCTTACTCCGAATAAATTTGAAAAATTATGATATAGGTTATACTCAGGAAAGAAATAATGAATGAATAATCACCTCATGGACATATGTTAGTCTTCCAATCCCGGTGTGTTTTGGAAGTAGATTTCCAACAAACTTTTACCACATAGGCCGCTTCCCACTCACCTTCTAGTGACATTTACTGGCGTCCAGTCAACCACTTTTCCTGGAAATGTGTCAGCTGCAGTTGCTTTTTATCGGTGCTGTAGCTTAACCCCAGCCAGAAGTCCCACGCAGCCGCTGGCTCACTCCCTGTGAGAGACTGAAGTGTTAAAGATTAATGACTCAAGCAATCGCCCATTTGCAAAAGCAGCAGGTGCTCTGCTGAGGCCAGGTTTGCACACACACCTCCCCGAACTGAAGGGCAGGAGGAGGTTTCTGGACGTGGTGAAACCCTGATCTGCATAAAAACAGCCCTGGAGCGGAGGGGTGAGCATCCACCAGCGGAGGTTGACCACAACCAACCGACCTTTGTCAGCAGCAGCTGAGATTTGAGCCAGATAAGGGAAGAGGCCAACAAGAAGATCTTGCAGGGTGGGATAGTGCTTTTTATTATGCCTATGGCTTCCTTAGCACAGCTGGTTCAGGTGTAAAACTCCCCTCAGGGAAGGTATTGGGGCATTCACACATAGGCCTAAAGTTATTGATCCTTTCTGATGGGGCATAACTGGCTCTGCTATGCTGACATGAGAGACAGCTGTCTTGTGTTAGGTGTCATAAACCATCAAACACCCCTGAAGCATCCCCAGAGTTATTTCTGGAGCCTCCCACCAGGGGACTACACATGATCCACAGCGTTACATCATACAATGTAAATCTCCCTGACCAGGGGAGGTGCCTGGGCCTTCCCACCTGACCCTGAGCATACATTAACCCACTGAAATTTGTGTTTTGTAGGCTTCCCCCACTCCCAACGGATCAAGACTCAGCAACATTCCAATCAACAGACACCAAAATTGCAACAATCAAGTCTCATCTGGATCAATCCATGGGTGATGGTATCTTTCTACTCTTACCCTTTCTTTCTCTTTCTTTTCCTTGTACATTTTCTTAAGTGTTATATTTATGTTTCTATATTGCTATATTTCTACAGATAATAACCAAACTGACTACATACCTCCTTTCCATTGCAAGCAAATTGTTCTGAAATAAACCTGCCATATAGATATTTACAAACACTGGTCATTCAGAGTTGTTTCATTCTAATCTGCCCCCAGGGATCTATTATTGACAAGAACCTCAGCTAACTCACTTTCAGGGTCAGGTCTTAAACACTCCCCAGCCAGCACGATCGGGAAGAGAACTGGAAGGGTAAAAGTTAAAAAACTCATGAGCTGAGATAAAGACAACTTAGTAGGGAAAGCAAAAGCCACACATGCAAACAAAGCAAAACAAGGAATTCATTCACCACTTCCATGGACAGGCAGTTTTTCAGCCATCCCTGGGAGAGCAGGGCTACTCCATGCATAAGGGTGACTTGGGAAGACAAATGCCATCACTACAGCAGTCCCCCCTTCCTCCTCTCACTTTGCATACTGAGCATGTAGCCACACGGTCTGTGCCAGACTGGAAAGGCTGGCTTTCCAGTCCCCCAGCCCAACACCCTGCAGCTTGTATCCCAGTCTAGCAGAGCTGTTAATCATTGGCACACCTCAGACAGGGTTAAACCCTTTCCTGAGAGGCCGAGTGACCAGAAGTCCCACCTAGGAGGTGGGCCCACAGAGGCCATTGGGTATTTAAAGCTGAGCTTGAGATGAGCCCTCTGCTGGAGCCCAGGAGTTGGAAGCTATATATGTATGTTTCTTATTTTTTCTCTCCTTCTAATTCCCTTTTATTGGAACATTTTGGGTAACAACATCAAACAGCTTTGTAGTTTACTAAATTAATACTGTGAGAAGTATTTTCTATTAATTGGATTTTGCCAAAGTTCCTTGATTTTCTATATTTTGCCAGTAAAATAATTTTGACCTCTTGAGAATATGTGGTCTGTATTTGTTTGGTTCATTTAACCACAAGTACCTCATGGTTAAAGGACCTCGGTGAACCCCTTATATTTAAATGCTGGGGCCTTACAGTCTTGAATATCCCTTTGGTTAGTTGGGTGCCTGTCCTGGCTGTCTCCTCCCAGCTTCCTTTGCCAACAAGGCAGTATAAAAGCAGAGAAAACCTTAGCTCCATAAACCCTGCTCAACAATAACAAAAGCATCTCTATGCTATCAACCCTTGGTTCAGCATAGATCCAAAACATAAGCCAATACCAGTCACAATGAACAAAATTAACTCTACCCTAGCCAGCACACATGGTGAAAGAGACAACAGTTTTTTAACTACAAGCTTGACTTTTAATGGCAAGGCAAACTTTTCAAATATTAGAAACGCAAACAAGACTTGGACAATTTGTTGCTTCCTCATAATCCCCTTTAATATGATCCCCTGTTTGATTTTGGTGCTGTCAGAGATATTCTTCACCTTTGCTTATCTAGTGTTTCAAAGCAGCTCTGGACCAGTCTCCCTATTCAACTCCTCATGTCAATAGTGAACACCTTCTTTTCACCATCACAATCTTCAGGGATTAGATAGGTAACAGAGTCATTAGAAGCATTATGTAATTCCATATACCAGCTACTCTCGGGTCTGCTGGCCGTGCGACCCCAAGATTTGTTGAAAGCCTCTGTTTTAGCCTGTGCCTTCAAAGGATGAGTCGAAGTTCTTCAGTTTTCGGTCTCAGAATTATTTATTGTATCTTATCTGTAAATTTTTTTCTCCCTGCCCAGCTGAGGTCCGCTCAGCAGGACAGTTCCAAGCACTCTGCCTCCCCCGGGGCGGTGTTATCTTTATATACTAAAAACTACGTGTAGCATGTTTACAATTATTTTCCAATACCTATCACTTATGTTAGACAGTGAGTTTCTACTCTAAACCAATCTAAAAGTGCCAACATCACCAATGAAGATGGAGGTAAAGAAGAAGAAGAAGAAAGGCTTGACACGCCCAAGTCCCTCCATCTTGTCCCCAAAAACTCCTATACTAAAAATCTCAAAACCTACATTTACACCCAGTGGTAATTTTATTATTACACTGTTTAAACTGCTGTGGCTTTCAGATCTTCATGTAAAGCTGGCAATTTGCTCCACGGTTCATAATGGAACCCACTGGTGTTCTGGGCTGTGTGCCAGGGTCCCTGAGCCCCCCGGCAGGGGCCCCGGCAACTCCCGACTCCCAAAGGGATGTCCTGAGTTCCGACAGTTGGGTACACGTTTGAAGGAGGAAGGGGAAAGGTAGGCACTGCTGTTTAAAAAGAAATAGATTACATGACTTCGACTTTGTATTTCCCGCCTCTAACATGTTAGGGAAGTATAAAATTCATCAGTTACCTTTTTTGAGCACATTTTTATCTCTTCAGCAAAGAGAAGGCAAATTATGTAGAACATCCTTCCCTCTTTTAAGTTATTCAGCATTTTATGCCTGAGTCTCTGTCTGCCACAAACTCAGACAAGATCTAGATGTCAGCTGCAGTTGCAGGTGATTAGTGCCTGAAAATCAGGCCATGAGTCAAGAGTTCATGATCACCCAGCACTTGCAGCTGTTGGTCATGATGTTGCATGCAAGTGTGGAATATATTTCTCCCCTGCTTTTTGTTTCTAATTTCCACTTTGGCTGTATTTACTGACAAATTAGTTAGATATGCTGAGTGGAGACTGCAGAGGTCCCAAATACAGCGTTCTGTTTCAGCCAGTGTTAGTCTGAGTTATGTGATAGAATGAGCAAATACGTTTCCTTTCTGCTCGGTAAGAGGATGACAGCTTTAGCTAAAATTATTAATATGAAGGAGGAAGAACATTTTCCACCTGTGTACAGATAATGTTAATCATATATAGATAGATCTTGGGTGTTTTGAAAGGTTGACCTGTCAACCTGAAGATTTGTAAAACCAGAGGTTGTGTATTATATAGTAGAAGGTGGAGATGTACAGTTCTGTGCTGCTTGATTTTCCTCTGCTTTTATTTCTCACCTAAGTTAGTTGAAAGAGAACAGGATTGATTCCATAAAGCCATAGCAAAACTTAGATTTCCATATGTTTGTTTTGATATGATCTCCCCTATAGATTCAAAGCAGTTTAAGTGAAAATGAAATACAGTTTTTAAAGAACAGTAAAAATAGCTGATGATTGCATCTACTTCAGATCCTTCTGGGGGAAAAAAAAACCCTTTCATGTTTAGTGTCTATGCCATTTATATATTTACTTTTATAGTTGTTTCATTGCCAGAGGTAATCTGTTTTAAAACTGCTCCTAAGTGCAGAGTCAGTGTGGTTGCTGTCTAGGTAATGCTGAAGACAGGACTGATGGTCTTGTTAGACTGCCAGGATGATTTGGTGACTCGGACCAGGTTTAACCCTGACTGATATGATGCTTGCTGCTGATCATGTCCTACTCTGGGTGAATGAAGCTGGTGGGACTGGGATGATACTATTGATGCTAAATAGCAAGTAAGAGCTGTTTCTTTTTGGCATCAAAGGTGAGATCAAAGTATGTCACAGGAGGTTAGGATTCTTCTTTTGGTTAGGATCTGATCTCTTTAATTAAAACCAAACCAAAGTCTTCTTTATTGTGTCTGCAAGAGAATAGTTGCTTCCTTTTTGTGGCTGTCTTTTGGAAGGACCAAAACATGCTTGCCTGTCTGATTACTCAAGTTTATTGAACATCTGGTTTTTGTATTGTGTCAACTTCCTTTCCCTTTGAATATATTCAAGCTTTGTGAAATATGCAGTGTCAGAAAATGTCATCTGCTTTGGGGGATTAACACGGGTTTCTTAAGCAACAGGAGTCTCTTAATAGAAAGCAGGGTAAAGGTGTAATCCTCTGTAAACGTCACCTGTAAACATTTCATTTCAATTTGCTCTTCTCTTGGAAGAGAAAAGCTTCAGATTACTTGAGAATACAGAATAAAGACCAAATGGTCTTGGATCTACAACTATTTATCTTCCACTGGAGTTTGGATGTAGTTCCTTGGCAGGGAATTTCTCTGCCTCAATCCCAATTTTTTCAGAGAAGGACTTCTTAATCCTCTTGGGGGGTCTGTTTCTTAAGGATAATGTTCTGGGTGAGGGGTTTTTTTGGTTTGGCTGGTTTTGTTTGTTCATGCAGTCATATGGTGGTGGTTCATATTCCCTTTATGGGGAAAATGCTGTCTATTAACTGTGTTCCCACGAGCTTCAAGCCAGAATGTGTGCCAGGAGAAGCTAAATATCAGAAAGTCTCAACAGTTAGTAACAAACATTACATGTGCTTTCTTATAAATTTCCACAAGTGCTGTGTTACCTATTAAATTCAAAATTCAGCCACAGTTTTATAAATGCTTGAATTATTTTCTTTTACATTTGTGGGTTATGATATCTGCCTTGTCCTAGGTATTTACGTCTCTCCTCAATATGCAATTATAACCAGTGAAATATGCAATTTAATAAAAAGAGCATGAGATAGTACGGCAATGCAGAAAAGTAAAACAGTGTTTTATGCTTCCTTAGCTAGCTTCAACTTCAGTTCAATTATGAATTGCTTTTTTTTTTCCAGCTTAGGAAGTGAACAGCAGGTCAAATGTCAGTTATTCATCAGTCTAAGACTTTCTTTTCTTCTTGTGCCTGAAATTATTTGGCCGTTGCTGTCAGAGTATTTCCAGTGAATATCAAGCACTTAAATATTCACTAATTGTCACTCCAGCTCTGCTGGGTCTTCTGAAATTACAAGAAAAATGATTTTTTTTTCAACTCTCAGACGCATCAGTTGTATTTTTCTTAGCAGAATATTGTTAATGGCTACCCAGTAAATTGACAAATGTTTAGAATGTCTTTGTTGAAAGACAGGGTATTTTAGTGATGTGTGTTAATAATTTATGTGCTTTTCAAAGTGGGAGAGAGAATAATCCACAAGCACACTTCTGCAACCCAAGGCAGCAGACTGTTAAAACTGGTGATTTCTTTGTTAAGATTCTGTAGAATGAATAGAATAAGTGGGAATATAATTTTAAGTGCCAACAAATCCAGTCCATTCTCTGACTAGATTGATGTATTTGAAGATATCTGGGAAATGCATGTAATTTTCTTGAATGAATTAGCCTAACTTGTAATCATGGAAAGCTTCTCAAATATTGCCTTTTCACCTCTTGCTGAGCTGACTCACCAAGTCATGCAGCAGTGTGTGAGCCAGCTCAAAGCAGAGGATGGAGCTGGCTCAGGAAGGGCAGCTGTGGATGCAGAGGCATTGTGGGAGCATTTGTGAACTCTGCTGCCCTGACTGAAGGGATCAGTGAAATGATGCTGCTGTTCATTTTGGTAGTAGTGTCTATGCCTGTAAGTTGGTTTGCACAGTACTGGTGAGACTGGATGGATGATCTGTGTGGGGAGCGTGGGCATCCTCCCCAGTTATGGGGCGTTTCCTTGGGCCACCTGTTTGGAGGTGACAAATGTCCAAGGAACAGTGAGAGGTGTTTGCCACTTCTCCTCTTCAAACTTTACATGTGTGGGTGTCCAGTGGTACAAACCCTGATTTTGCTACCTCTATTTTCCTGTTCCAGGGGTGATGGGAGGGATGTTCTGCCCCTGGTCAGAGGCAGGAGGAGAGCTGAACTGCTTGTTGTGTGTGCCTCCTTCCCCTGAGGCTGAGGTTCACCTCTTCCATCCTTGAAATTCTTAAAAGCTAGATGTCAGAGCCCCAGCTAATCATTTCCATCTATACTAGGGTGAAAGTATGGTACATTGAACAGGCTGCTCATCATGCCCATCTCAAATATGTATTTTAGGATGAGATTAATTGCTCTCTGGTGGTGCTTGTATGCCCCTAATGTTGCTTTTTCTGTTCTAGTAGTAACAGGAAATCACAGACTCATTTAGGTCAGAAAAGGCCTTTAAGATCTTTGAGTCCAACTGTAGTTATGCAGCATTTAACTATAAAACAGCATCATACAGTTAAAAAAACTTAGAGGAAAAATGCTGTGATATATTATTTGTAGATCCAGTGTAGATGTGGATCCCTCATACCTGAAACTTAACAGCTGGATATCAAGATAAGGAGCATCCTCACCGCCTGCATGCAGTCCAATGACATGGATATAATGGTTGTCATCATCAGTAAAACCAAGCAGAATCAGCAGCCAAGTTCTAGTTCAAATTGCTTGGTTTTGTTTACTTGCTTGGTTTTCTCATTTGGTACCTCTTGTTCCTTCCTCTTTTGGCACTAGCACGTGCTCCCTTGTATTGTTTATCCTTTTTGTTCTCTCTTCCTCTCTGCAGCTCCTTTGGAACTGCTAGTTCAATTCCTTCCTATTGGTATTCTCCAAAGAAGCAGGAGACAGCAGTGGAAAGATGCATTAGTCCTGGGTGTATCTCCTGGGTCTTTACCCAGCTTCATTCTGTGATGATGTCCTTCCTCAGTGCAGCATCAGGTCTCTCTATTACAAGCCATGTGCAGTGCTGCATAGGGGAGAAAGTGCTCATCACCTGGAAAGGCTGTTTCTACAGTCACAATTAAGGATGCTTTCTGCAATGGCATAGTCACATTCTCATTCATACTCAAACTCTGAGAGTGGGAGGAAATATCAGATTTTAACTTAAGGTAATTTGTGGTTTGAAAGTGAATTCTGACTAGCTTAAAATTATCTAAAGAAACCTTTATAGCTAGGATGGAGTGATTAAAGCAGTGTGTCTTATCTTGGTACAAAGTATAAAGGCCTCCACCGGTTCCCAGATTTAAAAGCCTTCAGAAACTTATTAATATGCTGCTTACCTGTAGACTTATCTCCACTGCTCCAATGAGCTGCCTCCAGCAAGCTGTGATTACAATACACACGCACAATTAAATGTTGTCTTTTGCATGCCAGTGTGTAAGTCACATAAAATGCATGGCTGAAAATGTCTGCCAAAGCTTTTGTGTGTGTCTGAATCAGGCTACCGTGTTACAATCATTCTTGGATAAATATGTCAATTTTTGCATAAAAAGTGATGCACGAGGCACACATCAAGTGCCAGATAACTCAGCAAATACAAACAGCAGTTGCAGAAGTAGATTACAATATCTCCTTTTCTTATCCCCAAAATGGAGGCTTTGATAGAAATTGCACAAACATAATGCTGCCAGAATATAAATAGCAAATGGTGAATTATGACTTAGTGCCAGTGTGCTTTTTGATGGCCTGTTGGCAGATGCAAATATTCATGCAGAGCACAGCAGCAGGGAGTTTTTCTTCTCATTTCTTTCACTGTTACCTTCTCACCTGGTTTTCTGCTTGAACCTGCAGTAATTTCTTCTTTTTTTTTCAGTTTGCCTTGCTTTTATAATTCTGGTTTTGTTCTCATGCCATTATATTTTCATACGGTTCTTATTGAATTTACAATTATCTCCATTTAGTAGATAGTGGAGTACTGTGTATTTGTGTGTAGATATGTATTTGTGTGTAGATGTTGCTTAGCATTCAGAGGCTAGTTCTTTCTGCATAAAGGGGGGGACCTTTTGCTCTTCAGTGACTCTTCACGTTTCATTGCTTCATTCCCCGGTGCAGATGCTCAGTTTTATTCCCTACTGTCATCTCACTCCCATCTAACATCTGAGTTTTGTCCTTTCTTAGTAAGCATTCACCTTTGCATCTTCTGTGTGGACAGGTCTGAGCATAGCTCCTTGTAGAGCTCTCTCTGTGGTCTTTTGCAAGGAGGACATTTGGGCAGAGCAGCAGGTCCTGGATCTGGAGTGACTGTGATTTGGGGATGCTTGCTGGCAGGGATGAGCTGGATCCTTATCCACTCTCCATGGTTGAGTGGAGTTACTGGACATAAGCTGGGTTACATTATATGGTGATGTCATCCAGGAGTCTCTCTGAGAGAGCTGCCTTTTGAAATGAATCTCTGATACAACCATTTTGGTGAACAGAATTGAAATAAGAGGGATTTTGCAGAATTAATTAAGGTAATACATGCAAACTAATGTAAAATAGAATTCTTTGTCAAAGCTTTGATATAAAGATACAGGTCAGCAAATACAAAAGGACATTATCAAGTTGTTTTTAGTACTGGATTCACACACAGGAGCTCTGCAACCAGAATTATATGTAGCTCAGTATTCTTTGCTCTTAGACGTTTCAGAGTAATTCAGAAACATCTCTGCAGTCAGTGATAAACGTGGTGGCTGGCAAAAGAAAATGCTTTTTGTGAAAGCACTTGTATACTCACTCACAACATGATACAGCGTGGAAGGGACTGTGCAAGTAGTCTGGTCCAGCTCTTGGCTCAAGGCAGGGCCAGCAGTGAGCAGATGGTCCCTAAGAAACATTTATCCATAAGAATTGAGGACTAATGTGTTCTTTTTTTTTTTTCTTTGAGAGCCTTAGTTGGATTTCAGAGTCACCAGCTGAAGATCTGACACCTTTAAGCCTGTGACTTGTAGTTCTGAGGTAGAAACCTTCAGGTTTTCTGAATGGCAAATGAGTGTTTGCCGTGCAGCCATATCTGTGGGCTTATAGAACAAATGAGGCAGTAGTCATTTTATAAATTAGAGACATGTCATAAGCTTACTTATGTTCTAGAGTTTGTCAGACCCTTCAGCTTTTCTTTATAGATTTTTACTTCATGTCAAAGTATGGGTATGTGTGCTTTAAAAGACTATAGGAGATTCTAAAAATAAAATTCAAGTGAAAAGCAAATGCTTCAAATGGCTGATTGTGTCACAACATACTCAACTCTGTGACTTTGCCAAAATCTCAGGGAAGAGCAAGGTAGAAATAGCAAGCTGCAGGAGAGCAGCCTTTGTGAACAGGAGAGACTTTCATAACTGCATGTACTTTTAAAAAGTCAACAAACCCTTCTGAAGATCTCATGAAAACCTGGATTCATGCCAACTTTGGAAGAGCTAAGTTATCAGACTTTTTTTCACGTGAAGCCATTGGATTGCTGTTGTTGGAGAAGTAGAATTAGGAGCAGTAATATTTTTGTTTCTCCTGTGTAGGCTGAGTACAGCCATTGCCACTTCTTTCTGCATCTGTCCCACGAAACAGTAACTTTGAGCAGATATATATGCCTTTGTAGCTTTGAACAGGTATGGATGTATGCCTTCCAGTGGAAAGGTCACTTCTCTGCAGAGCATCTCAGGTCTGTGCTGCTTATGTTTCATCACAGGGAAGATCATACACACACAACTTTGCCAGGAGAAGTGACAAAAGGTTACAGAGGAAACAGTTCAGCATTTCCTTGGGCTGAGAGAACAAGTCTTTGAGGGTCAGCTAATGCTGTTGTTGCTTGTTTCATTGGAATGATTGATCTCCTGCATCGGTATAGCTGTGAAGTAAATTCCAGGTATGTTTTGGACATGATGGGGAATTTTTTGTGTTTGTGGGGTTTGGTTTTGTGGGTTTTTTTTCTTGTTTTGGGTTTTTTGTTTGTCTGTTTTTGATTTTTTTTTTGTTTGTTTGTTTTTAAGTTTTTATTCTTTTTTTATTTTGCATTTAGCTTGTATTTCGGATGCCATGGGGAAGAAAAAAATCAGAGCTCATGACCTCAGCCTCAGTGGTAGTGTTTTACTGAGAGTTAAACCGAAGGTGAACTCCTTCAGCACTCAGAATTCATTCACTAGCTACTGCCTGCTAAACACTTGAAAATGAAATTTGTTCCCCTGAAAATAAAGTAGCATGAAAGGATTAAATAACGAAAATAACTAATGCGAACTGATTTTTTGAAATCTGTAGATAGCTTAATGTTTAAATTTCAAATTAGCTAGACATTTTAACAGGAGATGCCTGGCTAATTTGACTATGAATGATGATTATTTCTGAAGATAAATAACTTGTCCTCCTTTCTTGAAGACATCTCATACTACACGCAGGTAATCCATTTGTCCTTTGTAGCCATCAGATCCTCACATTGATATTTCCCAGGTGAATGGTGTCACCAGTTATCACTGTTTTCATCTGGGGGCATTTGAAGGCCCCGAAAGACTGGCTAGTGGTTGTGGAAATTCCTTTGAAAAGGTCGTGTATGTTGAAGGTCATAGCACATCAATGAACTCCCTTCTTGTAGGAATGGTCCATGAATTCCTGGGCACTTGCTGCCATCAGCTGAACACCACTGCACTGGGGTATTGTCTTGGTTTGGAAAGACAGGTGCCTGCTAAAGAAGGCAGGAGCCTCCCCTGAAATGGAGAATGCAAACCCTC
>JAYDZK010000202.1:54125597-54136997 GCA_034509185.1 Euphonia xanthogaster | reverse complement strand
CCAATACCTATCACCTATGTTAGACAGTGAGTTTCTACTCTAAACCAATCTAAAAGTGCCAACATCACCACTGAAGAAGGAGGTAGAGAAGAAGAAGAAGAAGAAAGGCTAGACACACCCAAGTCCCTTCATCCTGTCTCCAAAAACTCCTATACTAAAATCCCAAAACCTACATTTATACCCAGTGCTAATTTTATTATCACACCATTTAAACTGCTGTGGCTTTTAGGTCTTCATGTAAAGCTGGCAGTTTGCTCCATGGTTCATAATCGAACACACTGGTGTTCTGGGCTGCGTGCCAGGGTCTCTGAGCCCCCTGGCAAAGGTCCCGGCAACTCCGGACTCCCAAAGGGATGTCCTGAGTTCCGACAAGCTACAGGTCTATGGATTAATGATTATTAAATTAAAACACTCGTGACAGACTGTGTGAGTGGAACTACATTGGGAGCTGTAGCAGAGATCTATTTTGCTTTTTTAAACTTTCCCTTGTATTTTTGTGTTGCTGTTGTTTTTATCTCAAAAGATTTAATTTATACAAATTTGAAAAGCTGTTTAAAACATTGGAAATCCAAACCTGCTGCTTTCAGGAAAATTTCTTTCATATTTTCGTTGCAGAGTTGCCATTTCTTTGATGTTTGACAGGGACTTGAAACCCGGGATAGAGTGACCCATATAGGAAGAAAGAAAATAGGCACACTACATTTTTTGCTAGAAAAAGTGGGACATCTGGTCACCTTATTTGTTACCAAAAAGAGTATCTTCAGAGAATGATATTTGTAGGTACAGGGATTTGATGATTTCTTAACAGTGAGAGGATAACAAGATTCTGTTAGTTAAAAGTTGATCTAAATTCCTTTTGTAGGTAGGAATTCTGAATTTTTGAACAAGAAATTTTTCTTTTACTTATTAAATATACATGAAAAAGAGATTCCTTTAAAAAAAAGGAAAAGCCCACTTGTGTAATTAACATCATAATAAAAACCAGATACACTGACCCCCTCCAACATAAACATTATGTGCTTCCCAGCTGTATACCTTCTTCAAACCTGGTTAAAACACCTCTGTAAGAGGATTATTTTATAGTCTGCTGGAATAGAGTGTTTTATAGGCAGAGAGCAAATCCTTTGCATGGGCCATACATAATCAGGCAGAGATACATTAATGATGAGAACATGAAACATAACCATGTAAACTCTGAAGAAGAATGTCATTACAATCAAATATATCAGTGAACAAGGTTCACAAGTACTACAAAAGCTTGAAAGATGAAGCTGAAATCTGGACTCTTTCTAAATGATGATCTACAGAAAGAGGGGATTCTTTTACATTCTTAAAACTGGAACATTTTGAAATAAGTATTTAGAGAAAATGGTTTGTCATTAAAACCATGTTGTTTTGAGCAACAACTGGTAGGAAAGATTCCATATTTAGGTCGTTTTAAAGCATTTTCAGTCTGAGATCAGAAGTAACGTAATCTTTGATCCTTGCATCACCAAGCACTTTACTGCCAGGGGATGATTCACAAAACATAGTTTCACAGCTTCATCACTGCATAGCACAACAGGTTAATGAGCTCCGCAGTGTTTGGTCTGAGGCCCAAACTTTACTCCTTCAGAGGTTCTGTCTTCTGCCACCGAGGTACTGTGGTCATGTCAGATTCAGTCAAATATAAATGTTACTGAGCTTCTTGAATGCCCTCTCCTTACTGTTTCTTGACAGGTTTGTTGCTCCAGGGACACCAGCACCAGTTTGCAGCTCGCCAGTGAAACAGCAATAGTTTCCATGATGCCTTGCCTCCTTTGCTATCTTCCACATTCCCTGTTGTACTGCAGCAAATACACCCAGAGGATCTCCCTTTGTCATTTTAGCAGTTCCTAGCATCAATCTCCCCTTTCCTTCACCCTGTTTGTAGTACTCAAACCAACATCCAGCTCATCCCTTGCAATCTCCAGCCATTTCTGTATTCCCTTTGCGTCTGTAAGGTACAACATAAATTAACCCTGTCTGCAGAAGGCACCGAAGGACATTTTCAGCAGATGGACATTGGAACATGCTGTCTCCAACTCTTTTAAGTTTTCAGACAGAATTTGTATTTTCTTACTGTAAATTAGATATAATTGTAAATTAGATATAATCAAGACAGCAGTGGTTTCAGGTGACAGCTTCAGTCTGATTGGTTTTGCTAACTGGCTTCAAAGCCTCTTGTTTTTGTTTTGTTTCCAAATGTTTCTTCAGGACTCTGCTAGTGCCTGACATGCTGTTCACGGTTTGACTTCTCTCTCCTCTCCCTCTGCTGCTAAAGCAATTTGTGATCAGTTTGTTACATATCTTCTTTTTTCATACTTGTACTCATTGTGTTACTAATGTTCTGGACCATGGAAATGAAATTCAATAACCAAAGTTACCGATGTGGCCTTTTGAAGGAACCTTAATTTTATTAGCTCAGGAGGAGTATGGAATTTGAGCCCTGCTGAGATAACATCACACAGTAGGTCACACCCAAGGGCTGACATTATCTCTCAGGGACACACACTCCTGGGGTGTAGTATTAATTATAGTTAATTGCATGGAAATTAATGAGCTTTTTCAGTGGCTACTGGGCTACTTTACAGCTGTGAGAAAAACTATATTAACTTTGATTTTTATGTTTCTTGGTCTTTGAACAGTTAAATGCTTTCACTTTATCTTAATTTACTGTCCGCTCTTCTAGTGTATAACTAATTTCCTATTTTTCATTGCTTCCTAACACCACTCCTATGTGTGCTTTCAGTACGACATTTTCTCCAGTAATTTTATTGTATATCATCTATGCCTAAGGAAATTTGCCTCATTTACCTTAAAATTCCCCTTGATTTGAGAAAGGTTTAAAAGCCATTGCAAGTATAAACATCTAAGGGACATAATGCATGATTCTCCATGGTCTCACACTCTTTTTTAGACAACATCCAGACAGCCAAGCTGTCTATAATAAAATACTAAAACAGGGTCATGGTGCTGCTGATAATAAACTTCAGAATTCTAGTTAAAGAGCTGTATTAAAAACCTAATACCTTCCTGACACTAAAGCACTAATATTAGGGAACATGGGCTATTTCAATGCCAGAAGTGAAAAACACAAATAAGAACCTATATTTCTGAAAGAATCTGTTGGCTTGGGATATTTTGGGTTTCCATTTGACTTGACAGATCTTGGTCCCTTTTGGATATTTCTCTACTCCATACGATAAACTCATGTATTCCATATTCATAGACCTGTAATACTTACTAAACAAATTTAACATTCAAGGCATTTCTATTTTTGACAACCTTTTTGTTGAATTTAGAGTGGGGCTGATTTTATGGAGTAACTGTAAGAAGCTGAAAGACATGATGAATGAATTGAGAAAAACTTGGTGTGAAGGAATAAGGATGATGCTGTGCTATCACTGCTGAGTGTTATTCATTATACACTATAAGCACTGCTGCAGAATATTTAGTGGTGAACACTTACAAAGCTCAGTATATCTTAAAAGCCCAGAGGAATTAATTAGGCCTTAAATAACCCCTGTTAATTTTTAGCACATACTAGTCATCTTTCCACTGACAAGATTTTACAAAAATACCCTTTTCTCAAGCCTTCCAAATATTTCCAACATCATAATGAACCCCAATTCTAAAATCAGTATCTTTTCATGGAAAACACAATGTTGAACACTTGAAAGCTCTAATGCAGCCTATATTCCTATAAAATTTATTCTTTGTAATAATATGGTCTTAAAGTTATGACTCATAAAAACATCATTTTGTTGAAAATACAAAAATTGAAAAGTTTTAAATGAGCATACAAAAATGAACTTAAGATATTAAGTACTTATTGCTATAAAAAGTTTGATATTTTTTCAAAACAATTGATACAGAAGGAAAGAAAAGAGCATTAAATAAAGTTATAACAAAATTCAGTTTACTTTTGAATTAATGTTGGTGATTCCAAGTACAGCTGTATTTGATCACATGTTTAACTTTTTCAGTTTGGACAGAATAAAAATATCAAGAGGAAAAATTTGCATAAAACTTTATCACTCATACACTTCAAAATGGCTGTTTCAAGCTCATCTTTTCAGTTAAGACATAACTTAAGGCAGTACTTACAGGAGGCAGATCTTTTGACAGCAGACACTAATCTAAGAGACAAAGGCCCTAAAACAGTCCAACAGTTGCAAGCTGAATTTTGACAAAAATATAAGTCTGGCACACATTTTTAGGAATAAAAACATTCATCTGCTGCAGAAAGTTACTAAAAGATAGAGCAGATTATCCAGTCTGTAGGCCTTTAAATCAGTATAAATTATCTTTTTTGAAGACCTCTGTAGTTAAAACAGTTGCCGAATACATGGAAGAATTTTGATGCTCTACTCCATATTAACTACAAAGGTATCATAACAGCCCCTTCTGGGTTTAGAAGATACTAATTCATGCATCTTGACCTACTGCAGAGGAAATTTTTATCAAATAAAGCTTTTCTTTGTTAATTTTTAATATTTCATTAGAACTTCATCATTCTAGGCCAGTGGATACTGGTGAGCTGGTGACTGACAAATTACTTCCTGCAGACTAAATTAGCTGTGGCACACTCTTCTGGAAGTCAGTAAATTTACCATGGGTCAAAAATGTCTCACCAAAGACTTCTTCCACAAACCAGCAGCATGTCTAACTTTGTCATACAGGTCTACAACAGATGCTCTTACCCAAGAACCTACATGATGTGTGAGGATGTACATCTGTAGCCATTGGAGTTGGAACTCGATGATCTTGAAGGCCCCTTCCAACCTGGGCGTGGGGGGTAGAGGACCTCAACAGAGCAAGGCCTGACCCATGCCCTACCACACGTTCCAAGTCCCTGAGATGTCTCGGAACGGACTCCCTTTTCCAGTCCCTGACACTGTCTTCCCATTTTATCTTCAGATATAAGTGCACTGTATTAATTTTTTGCCTTCCCTTGAATCCGTGTGAATCCCATGTTTCAGTGTCATCAAAGTATCACACAACATGTTGGTCTGTAAGGACAACATCTCATGAGCTATATGGCCTATAACAGAAGCTTTAAATATGAAGTTTTAAATATGACCTATAATTAAAAGCAGTGTTTGTCTCATTTTCTCGGAAACCCTTCCAAATTTTTAATGTGACAGCATGGTATAACAATTCAGTTGAGAGTGGTGGTACCCTGATTCCATCTCTTGTAAAAGGCTGTAGTTCTCCAGCCACATGCTATTTAGACCTCTTTGGGATGTCTTGGATATGTCTTGGCTGCCAGAGTATAGTGGACACTGCTGGATTTAGTGAAAACTTGGGTAAAAAAATCATTCTTCACTGAATAATAAATATTTTCCTGATTGCAAAAACCTATAATGAAATGAGCTCCCCACCCTAAGTGTCTTGCAGAACAAAAGCAGATTTTAATTCTTTTATACCACATGAGGCATAAAACCTAATTGAATATGTTTTATTTCTTCCTTTTAACCCTTATTATCAAGTGGGAAAATTCTAAACATCATGTTTCTGTTTTGCAGTAGATACCAAAATTTGTCACAAGATATGCCAGACAGGGCATATTCAGTGCAAAGTGTAGGATGTATTTTGAATTAATGCTGGAGCAAAGTACCCAGAATTTGGTCTCTAAGAAGAGAGACTGGCTGGTTATTTGAAATTAGTTTGTTATGAGAAAATGTACACAGGTGTGAAGAGAACATTCAAGAGAAGGTTTGCATCATTACAGGACTTTTAGAGTAAAAGTTACAATTGGAAAAATATTTTTAGATACTTAGAGAATTGCAGAGTGGTTTGAGCTGGAAGGTACCTTGAGGATCATCTACTTCCAAATCCCATGCCATGGGCAGGAGCACCTATTGCTAGACCCCTTTGCTGAGGACCCCATCCAACCTGGCCTTCCACAGTGGAGCATCCACAGCTTCTCTGGGCAGCCTGCTGGGGTGTCTCACAATCCACGCTGAAGTCCACACCCTTTTTATGTAACAGACCCCAAAACTGAGTGCAGCACTGCACGTGGGTCTGGGCAGACAGAGAGGCTGCTCCCTTCCCTTGCCTGCTTTTGGTGCAGCCCAAACATGCTTGGCTTTCTGGGCTGTGAAGTGCATGTTACTGCTCATGTCCAGCCTCTCATCCACCAGCACTCCAAAGAGTATGAAAGATAAATCCTTTCTCCACAAGTCATTTTCATGTAGTACTGATCGCATTGGTGCATGATAGAAAGACCTCTTTGTGGACAAGTAGCTCTTAACAGGAGATAGTATTTATAACTACCTATTGACAACAGCGTTCTATAATGCTAGGATTGGCTTTTCCTTCCTTAAACCATCATTGTATTGAACCATGTAACCAGAAAATCACAATGCGGTGGTCTTTCTCTATGCTAATCTTTCTGTGGGAGCTTAATGACTTGTCTGCTCATCTTGGAGATAATAAACTCCACAATGGAATCAACAGCTGTCTTGGTGACTTTGCATAAATCATTATTGGTAAAAGTGAAAGAAAACCTATATACAGAAAGTAAGCAGTGAGATAGCTCACATTTTTGGTATTAATTCTAATTGGCTTCAAAGCATCTGTAATCCAGTGAATAAATAGGTAAAAAGCAAAAACTGCAAATATTATCCCAAGGTACAATCAATAAGATCCCCTACATAGTCAGCAAAGTCATTTGGTATCTCAGAATGATCGACCTTCATAAGTAAAAACATACTGTGTGCTTGTAAATACCAGCATGTTCAAGGACCAGAGATAATACAACACATGGTAGAAAGAAACAGGCTTTAGCAGTTCAATAGCTGAAAAATGAGGTACCTTTAAAAGTTTATCTTACAGAAAAAAACATGGGAAATCTGAGCCTTTTTAACTAGGAGACTTGAACACCATGGATTATAGGTTTGTGATTCACCAGCTGTCTGTAGAAAATGGTGCTGAGGATATGTCCCGGGTTTCCCAGAGAAAACATGTCTGTAATTAATAGAGCAAATGCAGCAGAAAGAGCACCGTATTCCCTCTGTTAGTAAGAGCTCACAGCCTGTAGAGACATTTACTCTGGTGTGTATGAGTTGTGAATTCTTGAACCCTGATTCACCCTGGATGTGAACAGCAGAAAAAATAGGATTTGTCTACAACTTTATTTTCAAACACAAGAATGAGAAAAAGAGAGTGAAGAGTAAAGGGGTCTATTCTTTTTCTTGTGCTACTGCCTGATTTAGTTCTGCTTTCCCTAAACTGAATAAAGATATCCAAATTTTGGCGTTGTGTACCTTTATTTTTTAAAAGGGGAGAGGAAACAAACTGCGCACAGAGATAGTATTACACGTATGTTTAGACAGGGTCTTTCCTTAGCCTTTGCTCCCCTCATGCTCTGTTATAATCTTGTTGAAATTTATCTTAAATTAGAGTATAAGCCCTTCAGAACCTGGTCTGTATCTTTAGTAGTGGTTACACAGAGCTAAGGCTTTAAGCAGAAGAGGAAGAAACAGAAAATTCAAGCAGGAATAGAAAGAGCCAGGGCTTAAAAGAGAAAGCATAATGGGCTCTTTTAATACTCTTCTAGTTAGTACTTTAGGGAGCTAGACAGCAAGTTTGATTTGTTTTGGCATATTTGCAACACTTGCATCTTTTATCAAAGACATCAAGATGTCAAAGAAGATAGATGGAAGAAATATTAATACAATTCTGAATTACGCAATGAATTTACTTTGGATTCCTTTGCAAAACAGCCTCTCTTCCTAACGATTCTCATTCTTCTCTTGTGTAAAAATAATTAGGAAATAATTTTTTGCAGGTGCTGCAGGTGATTTGCTTCACTTCATATAAATGTGTAACTTATATGCTGCTTCTTGTTAATGGCTTGAGTAAAATTACTTTTTATTAGAAATGGTGATCTAATCTTAAACAGTCACTTGACAAATTATGTAAAAACGATGCAGAGCTTCTGAAGCTGAAGCATTTCCCTGGATGGCTGACTGCTTTAGGCTGTGTGAGAGGGCAGCAGGGAGAGTCTGCCTTGGGGCAGCCCTTCAGACAGGCAGATAATCTCCATGTCTTTAAGCACCCACTCTGCTCTGAGCCACTAGTGGGCCATGAGCAAGCCATTCTTTCCAGCTGAAGCTTCCCCGAGTAGTCAGGGGTTGAGTATGGTATACACATAGTACACTAACACAGCCTTATTCTGAGGAATATTAAATATGCTGCAGGAAACAAAAATACCCTGTCTCCAAATGCATAATGTGCATCCTGACATGAAGACCAGAAGTTTTCTCTTTCCTAACTTCTGTGCATAAAGCTCAATAGGTTTAGTGGCAGAAGAGAAAAACATTAGTGATGAGTATTACAAAAATGGAGAGGAGATTTTTCAATTGGAATTGAATTTTGAAATAATTAATTAATTAATCATATTTATTTTCCTCAAAATATATATGTAAAGTTAATGTACATATAGATTGAAAGAATTCCTAAGTGTACAAAGCACTTGCTTTTCTCTTGAGTGAGTTGTAATGAGTTGTAGTGCGCTCAGTGACTATATCTGGAGAACATGCCTAAAGAGTTATGTATCACACTGGATAGTCTGTTCTTTCTTTGAGTTTATTAAAGGTTATTTTACACTCTGAGTAATGCCTAAAAATGTTTGTTGCCTAACTAATTGCTGTGTGCAATGAGTAATTTAAAGACTGAATACTTCCTGTGGATACTCACTCCACACTTCTTTTGGCATCCATTTTTGATTCATGTGTTCGTAATATCCAGAGGCAAAATTTATATCCAAAGAATTTCGTTTCCCCAAATGCCTTTGATTTATTTTCCTCATTTATATTGCCATTGCATTTGAAGTGTGCCAGGTCATTATGGAAGTGCTGTGGAGGAAATAACCTCCCTATGAAATGCACAATCAAAAGCATCTATCCTGCAAGCTGCTCTTCATAGGGCACCTTTGTCCCTCGCTGGAACTCTTTTGAAACATATCCCAGGAATAAGGAACCATCTCTGTAGGACTTTTTTTTTTTTCCTAATTTCTCTTTCTTTTTTAATGAAGAAGGCTGAGGAATCAGAGAACATAAATAGGAAAGATTTTGTAATTCAGTTATCCTCTGCAGTTCATTTCTAAATTGTGAACTGTGAGAAGGATGATAAATATCTTCAAATATTTGATAAATGCATAAAAATGCAACTACCTAATTCCAATTATTATAATTACCAGAGAAAGCCTGTATTTAAAAATAAGTCATCTGTGGTGCAAAATGAAGCAGACAGACATGTAATCAATCACACAGTCTTGAGTCTGTTCCACCTCTGTGCACTCACAGGGCTGAGAGAGGCGGTTCTCTGCATATAGCTTTGCATGTCATAGCACATGGAGAAGGTCTGCCTCAAGGACACTTTGTAACCATAAATTTGGCATTCTTAAACCCTTCTAGGACTTGACTTTAATGAACAAATTATAGCTTTTTAACTTTAGCTTTTTAAAATTCTCATTAGGTCCAATTGCAATGTTTTTCCAACAGCTCCATCACCACTGCAACAGAGATGTAAAGCATGGGGGACATTATACTGGTATTGAGTTAATCAGCTGCCATGGAAAGTGACTTGTAGCACATGGTGTCACTTAGCAACGTTTCTTGGGCATTCTCCTCTTTCTTAAGTATTTAAAGTAGCACACCCATTATTTTACATTTCTTATGTTGGTAATAGGCTGGGTTAAAGCCTTTAAAATATTGACAGTCAAAAAACACCTTTGCAAAATGCTGAATTTTGCCTTAAAGATGTAGTGGTCAAAAAATGCATGCTGGTACTTGAGTTAAACACAAATGGAATTTTAAGAGACAGGGAAAAGGTGATTCCACAGCTTGACAACATTTTTATTGTTGTATTCCAAAGACTTGTTACAAACAGCACTGGTGATTACTTTTTTAGGAATGCTTCTTTTTGTTAGAAAAGATCTTTTATAATACAAATGTTGAGAAATATAAATATGAGTTACTACTGCCTTTCAAATGTACTGGACCTTAAAACCCAAGGAACACTTTTCTCAATATAGAGGTTTTGTGGTAACTTTGATAAGCAGTCACGTAAGGATTTTTTTAAAGTCTAGGCAATTCACATGTTTCTTAGCTAACTGAAAATACTGAACCTTTAGTTTTGTGTTTTACAATATATTCACAGCACCCATCTACTAACACATGAATTTTAGAAACTTACTGATTTATACAGTAATAGAAAGCCAGTTGGGTTTTTTGCAGCTGCATAATTCAGGGCTTTCCCTAGCTGCTTTTCTCTGAGCCTCATTTTTTTACAGAATGTAAAGTTACATAACCTCCCTCTACAGATCCCCTTATTGGGGACTTGTATGGGTGAGAACGTCCTACTTTGCTGATGCAAATTTTAGTTTCCTACTTTTTAGTGCACATCAGCCTCTCCTTTACTCATGGCTGCACCAAGCAGTCCTCACACCACACTGCTGTTGGGAGAAGACCCCAGCCATGTTTCAGCTTCCATTTTTGTTTCAGGTTAAAATAAGATGATAAATATTTCTTTCGAAAAGTGCCTCGGCCTTTGTTCCCCTGGAAAGTTTTGATTACTACAGGACCTCAGATGGAAGTTATTAAAGATTTCCAAGTAAATTGCTGAAAAAAAAAAAAAAGGTGAATTCACACTGACTATTAATCAAAGGGCTGCTCCCCCATTGCACTCAGGGTAATTCAGGGACACCTTGCAGTAGATAGTATGCAGAGCAACTGTTGTTTCATAAATTCAGTGTAAATAAATTTTCAGCAATCATCTCTTGGAACGACACTATAAACTGCATTTATCTGCATTTATTTTTGTAGTAATATTACTGAGAAGGATTAAGTAAATGTATGTAAGTGGAATGTTTTATTTTCTTGGGCCGTATTAGATCAATTTCAAAAACAGTCTGTGAAGGATTTAGTATCTAAACTTACAGAGGCTTCTTGTTTCCAAGCTATAATCAGTGTCTCTTCACGACCTTTTGAGAGAGCCAAAACACATTGCTGAAGCTGGACCAAAGAGGCCTGGGGGCTAAGATGTTTTATGGCCTTGTTCAGAGTCCTTCAGCCAGGACAGGAACATGGTGGTGGCAGCTAAGGATATATTCATTCCCAGTCTAGGTAGTTATATTTTCAAGGACTTTAGGTTGCAGTGCTTAGCAATAATTCTCTAAAACTTTACGAATTACAGTAAAAGAAGTGTAAGTTGTTCTCTTCCAAAAATAAGCTGAAAAGAGGTCTTAAAATGTACACTAGATGCCCTTTTCCACACAGTTCTACTAAAAAGGTTTGCATTTAAGTTTCACACATTCAATTTAACATCCAAAATGCCAACATACCAGCCTGAAAGCTTCAGCTCAAACCA
>JAYDZK010000202.1:54094411-54125562 GCA_034509185.1 Euphonia xanthogaster | reverse complement strand
TTTCCTAATGTCAAATAATATCTATCTATGATTATTCAGAAATGTAAAAGAAAGTGTAAGTTATAGCAAGCCTGAATTAGGTGCACATTTTCGATGATGAGCTTAAAACATAAGAGTAATGGCCATACAAATCTCTTAAATTGTCCTTTGCATTTCTATATAGATCCCATTATTCCTAGAAAATTTTTCAGGACATTTCAGTTTTTGTCAGAACTCACACAACCTTTCTTATCTATGAAGCTGGGGTTCCCAGCTGTTGGATAGAGGATGTGCTTTTCTTATAACTCTCATCTGGTACTAAATGATAAGAAGGACAACAACACTCCATTTTAAAACTAGCTGTTGCAAAGGAAAGCTCCTATTGTAACAAAGGATGCTGTCATTTTTTAATATTAATCTCTAAGAATCTAATAATCTAACAAAATCTTTTGCATCATGGTTTATTTTTGTATGCTGTTGCTTGCTGTACATTGCCAGTAACATGAAAAAAGGGCTTATTTTTCACAATTTAAGCATCTTGTAGCATGGGAGTATTCGGCCCATGCAAATGAATGACTTTAAACAATAAGAAATACATTGCCTTCTGCAAATGAATTGGTCTAAACAATAAGAAATTCATTGATTCTTGAATGAATCAATTTGCAGAGTACTGCAAAATTCTCAAGCACTTGTATTTTTAATGTCTCACACTGTTGGTATAGGAGTTTTTCTACAAGATGAAGCAAACCAATCCTCACAGCATTTTTTACCTTTTTTCTCATCTTTTGATACCCAATACTTGTTGGCAACTAAACTCACAGATGACAAAAATCCAGTCTGTCATCTTTAGAGACGTCTGAGAAATGTGCTGGGTTTGGTAAACCCAGACACTCACAGAAATATCTTGAATCTAATGCTGACTTGCTGTCTGTAGTCCTGTCTTCTTTGCATAAACAGCCCATAGTTCTCACAAATCAAACTTCCAGCCCCATCTTAAAACATTTCTTCCTCATATCTAATTTGAATCTACCCTCTTTTAGTTTAAAACCATTATCCCTTGTCCTATCACTACAGGTCCTCATTAAAGAGTCTGACTCCATCTTTCACACAAGCTGCATTTCCTTGGGTTTATTCCAAAAAGGCAGTTCCTGGATCCCGTTAGTCAGCAGTTAGTGATGTCTGGCTGAGGATCACATAGTCATAGTTTTGCTGCTTCTCTTACAAACCAAGACCCTTAAAAATGTTATTGCTTCTCTCTACTGGATCTCACTGTTGCTCAGTGCAAAGCTAGGCTCGGTTTGTATTCATCAGCTAGCAAGTCATCACCAGCCACTTCAAGCACAGGCCTTGATTTTGGAAAAAATTAAGTCCTGTCCTAATCTATCTGATGGAGTAAAATCTTATACATAAGTCATGTATATTACCAGCAAAAGAATTCCATGTACCTCAGAATATATAAGTATCTTAAGGTCTTAAGGGTTTCTGTAGAAATGTATGTATGTATGTGTACATATACAATATGTAAGCAAATATGGTAGGATGGATGTGCATTTAAAACTTTTCAAAGACTATAGTTTCATTTCTTGCAAAGAAAGTTGAGATTTTAAATGTCCTCATGGATGAAGAGTCTGGACAACCTGTTCCAGTGTCTAATAACCATCACAGTAATTATTTTTTTTTTTTTAATGTGTTTGGTGGCTATTGGCCACCTTTGTCACAAGGACATATTTCTGGCTCAAGTTAATGGAGCATTTTTTTGTTGGGTGGT
The DNA here is from genome assembly GCA_034509185.1 of Euphonia xanthogaster. NCBI lineage: Eukaryota > Metazoa > Chordata > Aves > Passeriformes > Fringillidae > Euphonia > Euphonia xanthogaster. The sequence goes on along the minus strand of JAYDZK010000202.1, from coordinate 54,123,815 downwards.
CTTACTGGTTTTTGGTTTGTTTCTTTTTTTTTTCTTTCATATATCCATGAGAACTTTTGCAAAATCTGGCACCTAAATGGTGTACTAAGAAGTTTATCTATAAAAACCATTCACTAGTGCCAACTTCTACACAAAAGAAGCTGGAGGGTCTCAGGCCGTATGTCTTTCTTCAGACAGTGATAACCTGTCCTATTGAGCAAACTGACCCTCTTGAACATGCATGCTCTGTAGTTGCACAGTGAACATTCCTCATCCTTGGTGACATGTTTGTGTCACAGCGCACATGCTTGGCTGCCAGTGTTAGTTTTCTAAGACTATCCTCAGAGGGTCTGTGTAGGAGGTTACCCCACTGGCTAGAGCTCTTCACTTGGGACTCAGATCTGCTCTCCTTGACATCAGGATCAGGTGCTCCACTTCAGTTGATGTTGAGAGATAATTTGTAAATTGTGTTGTCAACGCAACATTTTATCTGCTCCAAATAGCTCATAAACAAACCTTTGATTAATACTTCCAGTCTATGTCTTCTGGACAGGATTTACAGCATTCTACTTATTTGGATGAAAAATAGAGAGACAAGTTGTCACCACTGAGATAAAGAGTATTTTTCCCTTCACTTTGTAGCTTAAGGAAAATTTTATCATGACTTTACTGTATGAAAATGGCAGAAAATTAAAATTTGTGACTGATGATAGAGAAGCTGTAAAACTTGATGAAATCAAAAGTGTTCATACCAAATTACCACAAGCTACACACATTTTAGGCCAGGAGCATCCAGTTCACAAGCAATAGAAACTTGGAAGTGTTATTCCATGATCAATGCATAGGATGATATTAGCCAATGACATTTGAAAGAGCTGTTTATTTATAGCCTCAGCTGAACATTGCAACACAGCTGGAGGAAAAAATGAGTAATTTCAAAGACAAATAATTCAGAAGGAGATCTGTTGGGGGTGGGGACGTTTACTGAGTTTACTGTGTCCAGGCATTTAATAGCATTAAAGCAAAGAATCTGAAGGAATAAGCCTTAGTTTACTGACCTTGTCTTTTGTTATAACGTTAAATTTAACTCACAGCTCGGAAGATCACATTAGTTTGGCTTTGAAACATTTTTCATTTATGTGTGCCTTTGAATCAGCACACTACTATCTCTGTTGATTTAGTCCAGTCAAGATGTATGTATAGTTCTGAAGCACTGTTTATGTAAGGCTCTTATATCACCCTACAGCACAGCTACCGTCCAACAACTTGGGATTGAAAATTAGAAACTGAATGCCACTGGAATAAAATTCAATTCCTTTCAAAATTATTATGATAAAACTTATACAAGCAGTTTTTGGCTGATATGAAAAGATTAAAGCGAATAGCTATCTATTAATTTCAGGAGTATCAGAAATGTAAATAAGAACCTGACACACCAATTCCTTTTTGAATGCTAGCTAGTTTCTGCCACCCAACACTCTTCTGGATAAAATACTCTTTTGCAATCTGCATTTCCAAGTTTGCATATTTGCAACTTTAAAGCCAACTTTTCTGTGCTTTTTTCTTTTTTTTTATTTTTTTATACTGAACCTTCTGAGTTTAAAAAAATACCTTTTGTTGTTGTTGTTGTTCTTATTTTGGCATGTGCATTAAAGCTCATAACGTAAAAGTGAAGTCTGTTCCTGAGGAAGGACAGCAATAGATTGATGTTTGTAGATAGTTTGTATATAACACCCAGGGTAATACTAATCAAAATATAGAAAGTAATTACCCTGACCTTGATATCTGTCATCATTATCTTGCCTAGTGCACAAATGTTTTGCTAAGAATGTCATCAAAACCACAGTTTTAGATCTATTTCCAGTAAGAAACTCCTTCTAATCATTTTTCTCCAAGTATTGTGGTTCTAAAGATACAAAAGTATCAGTGTATCTAATTGCCATAATTGTTCCAAGAAAGAATTATGATAAACCTCCTTCATAGACTTCATTCCAATGGCTTTCATGTACTACTTGCAATGTCAAAGCATTTCAAAACACTTTTGAGATTATCTTGTACCCAGGGAAAAAGAAAGGAGAACAAAAAGAATGATTTTAGGGAGTTAAAACACCTGAAGTGCACTTGATTCTTCCATAGGAAAATATGTCAGAAATTGACAAAACACCCTAATGTTTCCCAGCTTGTAGGAAACATTCTAGTATACAAGGTACATACCAGCAGCATGGCTAAATGTAAAACTAGCCCCTGAGAAACAAGCGGCTCATACATCCACACACAGAGAATAATACAGAGTAATTCTCAGTCTTCTGAGAACAGCAGTGGACTATTGGGCTTATTTCATGATCATAAAAGCCTCATAATCTATGATTCCTGCAAGCAGAAGTGATTTATTGGAGTGCTCTCACGTAAGTGAGATAAAACTATGACTTGCTGACAGCTATGATTTTTAAAGGAGGGTATTAAAGGAAGGGGAAACAGCTTGCTTACTTCATAGCCTCAGAAAGTGATGTTTTGCAGCTCCAAAATATCAGTTTTGATGAATAGTTGTGGTGAAATTATGACCAATGTTTAACAATGAGATAAACTTTCACCTCCATGAGGAAAATATAGACTACAAAATCTGATTGTAAACAATCAATGCTTTATATTCTTCCTTAACTGAGCAATGAGCAATTTTTTAATTTATGCCAGTCCGACAAATGCATTAATAATCTTTAGCCACTAGGTATTTGTGAAAGAAATTGGAAATTATTTTTAATTTGCTAGTGAGGTGAAGTGATAAGACACTGATTCAGGAAGGAGGAAGAAATAGTGTATGTGTTCGCTATTTTCATAAGAAAATGCAGAAACACGCATACAAGTTTGTGTCCTTTTATGTATATACACATTCTCCCACACAAAGCAAGTGGAGTGAATAGAGAGAAGAAACCATAATCAGTTGCTAAATAATAAGGGAGGAAAGTAACTCAAAAGCAGAAGAGTCTCTAATGAGTTATGAATCTCATTTCCTAAGTATCAAAGACATTTTAAAGATTAAATTTATACTTGATATATAATTTTAATTAGTATTAATTGATGTTCTTATTGAGTTTTCTTCAATTTTTTCATCTGTAAAATATAGTGGGAACACACAGCCTATTTGCTCTGTATAAACCATGGGAGGAGGTCTGGGAGAGAAATTTATTAAGAAATTAAAGACGATGGTGAACTGCATTTTAAAAGCTTTGTCCTGTTCACCTTGATTTCAAAATCAGTGCAAGAACCCCTTGCAACAGAATCTAGGAAGTTAGTAACAAAGAAAAGAAAATCAAAAGATCTAGAGACAACTGCTTGAACGGGACTCTTGGTCTTGCCAAACTTAAACACAAGAAGCGATGTGTTATACTACTCATCTGAGAGCCACAAAAAGTCTTCATGTGGAAAATTCAAACTGCTTTGAGATGCCTTATTTTAGTGTAAATAAGTCTATAACCTCACATGCATGAGTACTTATTGCCAGTTTAAATCCCTTATATTAAGAAGGTGGGATACCATGTAGTTGTGGAGTACAGGTAATCTGGGAACTGAAATTAAACAAGGAGGTATTCTTGAGTTCTATGTCCCCAAAGACAGTCTCTTTCATAGAGTGGTGAGTATGAAACAAATAAAAAGGCAAGCAAGAGCCCTGAGTAAGGTTTATGCATTGGGTAGTAGTACTTAAGTGATCATATATATGAAGCAGAAGAATTATATAAATGAAAAAATTAATCTGTATTAAAATAGAATGTGAATGGGCAACAAGCTCTGTGTGTGGAAGCACTCATTGCTCCTCAGGTGTTTGACTGGTTTCATCAGTGCCGAGGCTGGGTAGGTTGTCCTACCTTTTTAATAAGGGGGAAAAATTGTCTCTGCTGTTCCTTTCAGAGTCCTTCAAACTTTTGGTACCTTACAGAGCATATGTTCATTTGTTATGAGATCTGTCACAATTCTCCTACACACACAAATATAATGCAGAGTACCTATTTGTTCTGTGATACTGTGTTCCAAGCATATAGCATTTGTAAGAGATTCAGCTGCCTTAACAGAGGTATCTGGTATTATCCTGGGTTACTGACAATGTCTTTGTCGAGGTGGCAGAAGTGACCCTGGGCTCACAGCAGGCTTTTCTGCACTGACAGTTAGAAACCACCTGAAATGTCATGGTATGCCTATGTTTGCACAAATTCTTTTTTATCATGGGTGTTCAAATTCATCTAGATTCACTGTGGGGTTTGTTTGTTTGTTTGTTTTTCATTAACTGAACAAGACTTTGGTGCTCTTCTATGTAGATTGATTGGCTTCAACATTTACCAAGGAAATCTGAAAGCTCAATGGCCCCTGCTACCTGATAGGTATTGAATTATTCTTATATTTCACAGAGGACAATACAGACAAGTTATTAGAATAGGAGAACTCACAAGGCTTCCTTCTCCACTGCACACAGAAACTTTGAGATTTGGTTTTATGTTTTCTACTTGATATGATTGGTCGAGTTTTCACTGTGAAGGAAGAACTAGCTCTAGACTAGAATGTACAACACTCAGACAGTGGTAAATGACATCAGGAGTACTGGAGAATCACCTCAAACTGAGAAGCTGTATGTATGATTCAGTAGGTTATTCGAGGGCATCTTGATCTTTGACATTTTGAAAGGTATTTGAAATGTCTTTGTTCTATCTGAATGCAGAATTTGACTATTGTCTTAATTCCCTCTGTTTTGGTTTTTTGGGTTTTTTTGGAGGGGGTGTGGAAATATGTCTGCTACATCTCAAATTATTGGTGTGAATGAAAATTACTATTTTTCATACATATATCAAACCCTTTGGTTTACTCCATAAAAGAATTCAGAGTTCTGCATTAAAAAAAAATTAAAAATAAGGAAAACAGAAAGTGGAAATCCTACAAAATTTGATTAAAAGGTGCAAACTAAACAATTTCTAATAATTGAAGGTTGATATTGTACATAAAAAGAAAAGAACACATTTCACTATTCAGTCTAATCAAGCTAATCATTAAACAGTAAAACAAGGTGAAAACTAAATGAAAACTGGAGAGTGACTGAATTGCATGTTTTCTAAAGATGCCATCGAGTTTTATCTTCAGTCTGATTTACTGTCTGATGTCATTTGAATTTTTTTTGTTACTTAGTCTCTTACTGCAAATCTTACTGTTCTGTCATTTGATTTCAAAGCTTTTGTGAATTCCAAATAAATTATTTTGAAATAAATTAAATCACAGGCGAGTTAAATAAAACATTTGTTAGTTCATTCTTGTTTTCTGCTCAGATGCTTTAGCTTAATTTTTATCAAAGCACAGGATCATATACTATGAATAGAGAATCCCTCACAGCCATCAATTGCCCTTTCTTTTGGTCAGAAACCAAAAATAAGATTAATTATGTAAGCTTCCAAAGAGAGATTTCCAGTAACTCTTTAAATGAAATGCTCCCCCCTTAAAAGGATTTAACTCAGACTTAATGAGAAAGTTATTGTATGTTAATTAAATACACACTGATTACTATGAATATTTATCGAAGTGTAGCAATAATTTGCATGAAGATAGATGTTGAACAACTGAATTTCAGTAAATATGTTCCTAATAATTATTTAACACTCGCTAAATTATGCAACTAAATGATTTTTTGGCAAAGATATTGAGTATTTATTATATATTATAGGCCAAATTGTATCATTACCTACACAGGTGCAATCCCATTTAATTAAAGGGGAAGTTGTTGTCACATAACTGAGGGCAAGATGCAATCATATGTACCAGCTGATTGCTGAGCATATTTAATGACACTGAACAGCATTTCTGAAATCTAGAGAACCCATTCTATTCACTTTTTTCAAAAACTTACTGAAAATTAAGCTGATTGATCCAGCCAGAGTCTTTCCTTTGTTATACACTGCATCCCCTTCAACCAGTTCCAGTTTTAGGATCCTTGCAGACTGTGGAGTTTCTTGCCTGCTCACTTTTGTATCCTGTTGTTTAAAGCTTTTACAGCTGGTTGGTTGTACATGTATCCTACCTGAACTGCAGCACTAAACCCTCATAAAAAGTGTAAGGGAAATTAACCCTAACTCTGTTCATTTCTACTGCTGCTCCTCTATGGAAGACTCTTTGTGTCCTAATCTAATTTTTCTATGGAAATATTCAAAGCTTGTCTTGTAAATTACTAGTCTTCCCCCTTCTAGATGCAGTATAGATGTTATACGCGGCACCCTTCGTTTCATAGTCCAGCATCTGGTATCCTTCTCAGCTGGAGGAGTTTTGAGATAATTTCTACAATTTCTTGAGAGAAAGGAGCAATCTTCAGGCTACTGTCAGGACTGCCATTTTCTGTGCCTCTTGTTCAAGCCTGTTTAGTCAGTGATTCAGGAACTAAGATTAAGCATAAGAGACAACCTGTTTCTCTGGGTCAGTGATGACAATATTCTATTGGGACAGGAGAGATCCCCCAATATAATTTTGAATTTCTCTCTAGTGTTCCTTAAATGCTTACTCAGTCCTTGAATCCTTTATCAGGAGAGAGATTCTTCATCCTTAGGCTTGCTTGTAAACAATAGAGAGAGGAAATGACACAGATGTTTTTGTGGGAATGGCTTAATTCAGACCAATTTGGGAGCTTGCTGCATACCACTAATACTGAAAGTTTCAAAGTAAATCAAACAGGACAGAGACAATAAAGCCTGCAGTTATGCCTTTTGCACTAATTTGTCAGTCCACTTCTATATTTTCTTCTCATGCCACATCTTTTGAATCAGCACAGTGTCATAAATTCTCTCCCTTACATGTGACAGTGAAGCATTGGAATGGGGTTTGGGATTTGCATGCTCACTGTGCATGCAGTGCACTTCAGCCAGAGGTGGGAAGGATATGGCAAGGGAAGACATACTTCTAAAGGAAAAATCTGTCAGTCATGGTGCAATGGTCGTCCATCTCTTTCCTTGCTGTCAGTACTACAAGATACGTGGAAATAGATTGTGTCTTTGAAACCTCAAGGTCTCTCTAAGAGCTGTTGGAACACAAAAGGCTCATATTCTTAGCTGGAAAGTCCATCTGGAATTTTCTTCTCCCTCCAGTGCCAAATTCTTCAAATGGATTATTCTCTTAAGAGTAAGAAATTAATACCATCAAGCAATCCTGGTTTAGTGTTTATAGAGCTTGAGAAATTGCCTTGCTTTCTGAGCTTAGTCTAATTTTTAAAAAGCTAAAAATGGAAAATATAGGTGTAAGTTTCATTAGAACATGATTGAATTAAGGAAGATACAGGAATGACCCTGATATTTAAAAAAAACTAATGGCATTATCCACTGGACAGAAATGAAAATAGAATTATGAAAAGGGTTGCATAAGAATGTGTTGTGTTTAACAAGTCTTCTACAGGTTAGGATTTAATTGTGCTATCATCAATGTAGATGAAAAATTATAATATAGCTGTTGCATATTTAATGTGTGGTTTTTGTCAGCAATAAAAATCAGAAATTCTAAATTTAACCATATCTGAGTTAGGACTGCTTGAGAAAAAAAAATAGTGTCTAAAGCAAATACGACAGAACAAAAAGGTAAACTTAAAAGAGTTCTTATTTGGAATATTCTTCATATTTGTTACCAGCACTAGGCTACTTTATTCTTCTTGGTAGTAATAGAACCATAAACAAACTTTTAAGTATGAACACAGATAACAAACTCTAGTAGGCCTTGTCTCCCAGGGTGCTTTCATGAAATATTTCATTAATAAATAATGGTAACAGTAAGCTAATATCAGTGGCTGACTGCTTTTTTTTTTATTTTTTATCAAATGTTAGTGATTATCCTAGAAGTAACTAGCTTTAGTTAGATTCTGATACATGATTTGTCAGTCAGCAGCTTTCATCAGAGCTGTGCAATAAACAAGAGGAAGGCACAAGAACCTACGAGCTCTGCCAGACTCTTTGCTGTTACCCTCTCAACTGTACTTTCCATACACTGTATCCTGACTCCAGGCATTACTGACAGCCTCTCACTCCTCAGATTTTTGACATCCTTTTTGACACAAAAGAAAATCTTTCAAGCAAAACCCTTGATTGTTTGCTTCCTAGCCCAGGAGATGAAAGGTGTCATAGTTTCCATCCGAGAGTTCCCAGAAGGGTTATTAGCTAATGTCCATTTCTATTATAACCTCCAGCCCTGCAAACCCTCCAAGTGGGAGGAAACTTTTTTCTGGCTGATATGCAGCCTCTCAAGTCCTCATAAGAATGTCCCTGTTATTGATATATCTATGGAAAGGTGTTTTCTGCCATACTTTTTCTAAGTAGATGAACAGGCCAGGCTTATGTTTTGGGTATTTTTTCATGAGGGAAATGTTAACTGCTCCTGCTAGGATGTTCCTGCACTCTCCAAGTGGGGATGCAGAGAAAAACAAAAAGAGGAAAGAGAGGTATCAGTCAAGAACTGAAGTGTTTTAAGCTGTGCTACCATCCTGCACATCCTACCCTCTTTTTCTTTTTGGTTAGGATTTATAGGCATATAAGTCATTTTGTACCGCCTCTGCATGGTGACTGGCAAAATGTTTCTTGGATAAAGATATCCTCCTTCTTGGGTAAGATATCTTTCCTTTTGGATACAGGTATGCTTAGATAAGCAAAGCTGCAGAGTGAGGCAGCATAGCCATGTGTGTAAAAGCTCCTGGAGTGGGGTTTAGGATGAGGTTGGGCATTCAAACAGAATTGCAGCAAATGGCAGACATGCACTCCTAATTTTCCTAGTTTTGGAAGACACAGAAGCCTACAGGTTCTGATGGGTGTATTGGCTAGGGACTAAACAGATGCAAATACAATGGTCTCAAATGGCATTGTATCATTTTGTACACATTAGAGGGACTAAGGACTTCTTAGGACATCTTAGCAACGATATTGCAACTTCAGTGGAACAGAAACAGAGAAAAAAATTACTACTTCAGTGGTGACTACAAGAGAGATTTAAGCCTGTAGATCCTATTTCCTTCTTCTTACCACCTTCCCCACTCCTTACCCCCCTTTATTTTAATCTACTTGATATTTTATAAATGTGGAGAGGTGTTTTATAAGTGGAGAGGCAATGGGAGAATCTTTCTCTGTCAAACAGTAATTCTTCCCTGTGTTTTTGTTCAAGAAAGAGCTTTGACTCCCAGTGGGGGGATATGATTCTCTGTGGCTGTAAGCAAGGGTTTTGTGTCAAGAGCTGATTCTCTCCCCCGTGTACTGGAGTCTACTGAAGAGGATCCAGACACATAAATCCTTTTATGGATTTGACCTTAACCTTGTCAAGTTCTGCATCTTAGTTTTTGTCAGCTCCCAGACAAAGAGGACATGTTCAGATGTGTTTATTCTCTTAATATCTGTTTTCTATGTAAGGTTTCTGTTCTAAATCAGACAATTTTGGAGATGTTAACTTTATGCTGTCATTTCCTGGAAGAGAGAGGCTGGGTGCTTACCTGATCCTGGACTTGCTGAGTTGTCAAACTGAGTAGAAAGATCTCAAGTGCTTAGCATTTTTGTCACTTGTCTGCAGAGAGGAGACCAGAGATGTCTCGGGCAAGAATGCTGGTCCCAGAAGGTTGATGGCCAGGTGTCTGAGACTGATTGGAAAAACCTTACTGCAGTCAAAAACAAGGCCAAAGGTGCAATTAACTGCTGTAATTTGAATTTCATTATAAGTTGTAAATCAATACAAATAGTCTTGCCAGACAGAGTCAATTGCATTTTTAATAAAATAAAATTAGTAATGATAGAGAATGCAGAATGTGTGACAAATATATGTTAGGGAAATTTTTCATAGTGTCTCATGAAAACTTAGCCTGACAGGATTTACTGAAAAAATAAAATAAAAGGCTTTCCTTACCTTTTCTATGCTTAGATAAAGTGGAGCTTCCATACCTATTACTGATGTGTGTAGTGAGTAGTAGAGCTTAATTTTAACAAGATATTCCTTGTGTGCATTAGACTTCATGAACATCTGGAGCAGAAAAGAGTCTGTACTGAGAGCAGCAATTAATAAAAGATCCCAGTAGAGTCAGATTATTGCAGGGATCTTCCAAACTCATAAATTACACACTGAGTAAGAAGAAAGAAAAGGTAAGCAGCTGGAGAAACCATCCATTTATACTGTTTGATTTCCTGGATAAGAACCTCAGTGCACAGGAATGAAAGGGTACTTATTCTTATCCACTGTGATCAATCATTTTAGCCAAAAATCTCCTGGCATTCAACCAAGGAGATAGTCATAACATTAGATTTTAAATGTCCTTTATATGAAGTAGTGTTAGACAAAGTATTTCTTCTCATAAAATGCCCTGGAGTTTTATGTTCTTAAAATAGCCTTTTAAAAATTAAATAAAATAGCAAAACATTTTAATCACTTTAAAAGTCTTTTTAACATCAATCTCCATCACTACAGTAGAGCATTATTTCAGGATGCTGCCATGGCTGTAACACAGCCCAAGGCAGGATGGAGGTAGGAGTGTCCCTCTGATGAAACATCTGCAGCTGGGATTTGTGACACCGAGGGAGAACAATCCCATTGACTGGGAGGAGCCTTGATGTCTGCCCTCTGTAAGCTGTCCAATGCAAGTACTTGAAACTCCCAGGACAAGGAACATATACATACTGTGGATGACAAAAACAAGTTAAGGGATGAAATAGTAGAGGAGCCCGAGCAACGAAGCAGCTGTGGATGCCCTGGAAGGAGCCCAGACAGTGCTAAAGCTATTTAGAAGCACCCCTTTGTCTTCCAAAATTACAGAAGATATTTTGTTCTTCTATCCCTTGAGGTCTGCATGCATAAAAGTAATTAAAGATCACATTTACCTTTCTTTATCCTGCTCTACCTTAGTCATTGCAAGGGGTTTTTTTTCTGTTTTAGTGTAGAAGTGTAAATTTCTGCAAGGTTGAAATAAGTTTGTGAATACAGTGCTGATGTTCATAAACACTGAAAAACCACCCAGAGTTTGTTACTGCCGTTGTGAAAGATGTCTCACTCTACTATTATCTTAGCTTTATGATATCATGTTTTGTGTGGGATGAGACTTTGCGCATATATTAAAGAAACAAAGACAATAATTATTGAATTGGCACACCAAGAGCAAGAGTGGTTCTTTAATCACACTCTATTCCATGAATACTGAGTGGAATACTACGGTAAAAAACCTTGATATTTTGACTGAGACATAGCAGAGCTTTAGTGCTCATAATACTCTACTTTTATGGGGTCATATTTCTGTCTCAGATATATTAGTAGATTGTGCCAAGATTTAGGCTGTGCAGCTGCAGGAACTTGAAAAGTTGCCTCGAGTGTATCAGATACAAAACACGCAACATTAAATTTTGTGAACTATAGCAGTTAGCTAAGTGTATGATGTCTCTTTAAGGAAAGAGATTCAAATCAGGTTTCAGCTAGGGCCCACTGAAACAACTGCAGATTTTGGTGGGTTGTGAAATGACCAGAGTTTCAGGTCTTTACCAGAAGAATGACAACAAGAACAAGATAAATCATTTGGTGTTCATTCCCAGATGTTCAATGGAAGAAGACATTGCCACGGAAAAGATGACCTCTGTCTAAAGAGGATTAACAAGATAGAAGCCTATTAAGGTTGTAGATATCAGCTGTTGATATCAATTCTATGCCATATGGTAGAAGGGATTAATAAGGAAAGAAAGAAAAGGATTATTTGGTGTTTTAATGAGATATTCTAAAAAGCTGATTTAACTCAACTTGATATTTGTGGTTTTATTCTATCTGTTGATAGCTAATAGGAGTCCCAACAGGCAGAGATGGGCTGTAATGCAGAATTTAAAATGCCCAAGTACTCGCTGCACTTGTTTTCTTATAAATTAAGGTCAGAGTTTAGAAATTATCTGGGGATGCTGTAGGCAGTCATACAATAATAGAATCATTTGTGTTGGAAAAAAGCTTCAAGATCATCAAGTCTAACCATAAACATAATATTTCCAAATCTGCCAGAGCTGTGTCCCTATGCACATCTTTTAAATACCTCCAAGGATGGTCACTCAGCCACTTCCCTGGGCAGCTTGTTCCAATGCTTGACAACTATTTAAATTAAGAAATGTTTCCTAATATCCAGTCTAAACCTCCCCTGCTGTAACTTGAGGCTATTCCCTCTCGAATGATCACTTGCTACATGGAAAAGAGTAATTCCACTAATTATAGGTTTTTCTAATAACATGCATTACTGCTTTTTGTAAGGATGACAGCTGCATGTTTGGATAGCAACACATATGAAAAGGAATTTTCATTTGCAAAAGAAGTGTTAAGAAGGTAAGTAACCATGTTCCAATGGTATTTAAGACCACATCTCCTTAAACTGTTTTTAAAATAGGCACCTAGAATCTTCTAGAAATTTTGATATTATTACTGACACCATGTGTTCCAATACCAAGGGCCAAAAATGTTCAGTCCTTTTTCTTTTCTTATGCAGTTCATAGAATGCATTAATTCCTTTTGCCTCGATCACTTAGATGAAGCCTTCCACTTGCACCCATAGTGTGCAGAGGATATGAGCACATAGCATTTCATTATCCATGCTTTTGCTAAGTGTGATTCCCAGGAAAATGCTAGAGCCAAAAAAGTCCTGAGAAGTGGAGTAAAAACCTAAGAAACAGGACAAGATACAAAATGTTTGACAAGTTAATAGGAAGGTACATTTGGGGGAATAATAAATCGTTTGGTCTAAGTGCAACTTGGTTCTCTGGAAAGAGATACTAAAGTACTCAATGAAAAATGTTGTGTGGAGAACAGATCATAGGTGAATATTGCCCTTTTGTGCTGTTTGTTGGATAGATTCTACCAACCTTTACAGATTCTTTCCAGCTTTACACTGTAGAGGATGCTAGCTATGCAGGCTAAATTCAAAGAGCTGTCAATATCATTTGGAAAGAGGCAACATCAGATGGAACATACATTGGTTGTAAATAACAGGATCAATATTTTAAAGTCCTGATTCTTCAACTCAGTTTCATTTCTTATACAACAAACAGTTCATATACCTTCATATTTGGCTAACTCTTCTTGGCATAAGCAGATAAAATGGTTGAGAACATAGTACATGATTATGGTATGCTCCCGAGAGCAGTGGTATCTGTGAATGTGGTAAATAATGCAGAAAGGGCACAAGATGCAGAGAGGAGGTAAATATTTAGTTTGAGATTGTCAAAGCATGAGGGAATTAGAGCCCTAAATCCTAATAAAATTTAACAACAGTTGGAGACCTTAATTCCCTTAGGTGCCTTTGAAAATCTCATTTGTATTTTCATTTTAAGTTAGAACAATGATTCTGTGTAATATCAATTTCACTAAGAAGACACCAGTCTATTTTCCACACTTTTAATTTCAAAAAGTATGATTTTCAGCATTGTAAACACACCAAATCAAGCTGGTCAGTGAGTCAAAATTTGACTTGAAGGGCCGGGTTACTTTCTGTACTGATTTATCCAGTGAATAGCCACACTGCTTTTTGCTTTGCTTTCCTGAACTAGCTGTGTTTAGACTATTCCCCTGATGTTTCCTACTCAATCACTTTAATTATGAGATAAGGACTTACTATTTCCTGCTTTGATAGGAATTGCTCACCTCTGAACTAAGTTGGAGTTAACGATGTTTTTCTCTATTTTCGAATTAATAGTCTTTCTTTATTAATTCCTTGGTTTAGTGCATTTCAGTGCATTGAGAAAAAATAAAATTAAATTAGGTAAAAAGAGCTATACTGTACCAAAACCAAAAATCCTCAGTGTTATGCAGCAAGTCCATAATAATTTCTATCCCAGCAGCATTTGCTGTATTTTTTCTATAGAAATCCTGTACTTTTCTGATTTATAAAGTAGAAATTGTTGCATTAGTTAGAAATTTAAAGAAATATCAGTTCTTGTATAAAGGAGAACTAGGTCTTTCTTCTTCCCCCTCCCATGTTCGTTTTCATTTTAGTTTCCTGGGTTGTTTCATTCACCAATGTATTGGTTTTCCCCCAAACTGGGAAAGCAGTAGTTTAGACTTATTTGGCCTTGGTGGATAATCCATCCCTCTGGCTCTTAGCTTCTTTCTGTATGTTTTTACATGGTTACTGAAAAAACCCAGTTCTATTAGACAATACTTTTGGGGATGCAGCTGTGTACTAATTGCCTTTCCAGCTTACCAGCATAAAAATTAAAGCAATAAAGTGTAGTACATTAATTTTACAAACATTGGGGCAGGTCTTCAGCTGATGTAAGTGGACATATCTGATGGATTTACTTCTGCTGGGGATAAGGCTTCCTTTATTGACTTTTCAAAGCATTTCCAGATTTCAGGCCAAGCACTGCAGTACATTTTGATTAATTTCTCTTAGCCTGTGTAGATCTTGCCCATCTTGTCTGTTGTGGAGATTATACTCATCCTGTATCTGAAGTGTAAGGTTACTATTGTATTTTATTTGCTGTGTTCTGTAAAGCTCCTCACTGATTTTTAATCCATGGATCATTCTTATTTAGCATTACAAGTAGATTTTCAGGATCTTAACACAATAACTCCAAAAATAATGAACTGCTGTCAGCTGCAAGATTTTCAGTTTAATAGTAAAATAATTCTGTATTATTTTTATTTCAAACAACAGTGGATAACCTTAGATTTTGTTATGATGGAAAGCATGCTATTCTTTTTAATGTTATTTATGTGACTGCTGAGAATATTAAATAGTTCTTGGACACGTTCAAACCTTTTCTTTTTCCTTTTCTCTTTCCCTTAGCTGTAATGAGCTAATCTCTGTACACTATGGGCTGAATGCAAAGTATGAGGAGGAAGGTTTGCAGAAAGAAAAGAAATAATATTCATTGTTGATGTTTGCTAATTTGGAATTGCATGAAATCTGTAACTTGAAAGTATTTTTTAAATAGTGTTAAATTGAATATGTCTCTCAGAAAGAAAGTGAAATTCAAAGGAACCTGGACCAGCAGGGATACTGTCTTGTGAAGAACTATTTGATAAGTCCATCCTGAAAAAGCTGTGCAGTGAAACCCAAGGGCAACGTCTCTCATCCACATGGTGCCACAAAATCACCAGACTCCAATCTGAGTTCAGGGTGCTTTCTATCAAGCCACATGAAGGGTAATCTAGAAAGGCCTTGTCACCAGAAGAGGCAGTGGCAAGCAGAAGCACAATGGCAGCCAGTCCCCATGGCTGTCCACACACATTCTCTGCTCTGAAATGGAGACGATCCATAAAGAAGAGGATTCACTTCAAAGATTCCCAGAAAAATCACATGAATCCTTCCAAAACTGTCCCCAAAGTCACCTCTTTAACTGAGCAGCATAGACAACTATCTCACCTGGCCTGAAGAGCAGCCTGGAAAAACGGTGGAAACACTTTGTTGAAGGAAGGTAGGAGGCAGCAAAAGAAGCATGAAATAACTGATCATTATTTTAAAAAAATAAATCTCTTAGTTCATGTTCCAGGAAGGGAAGAGCAGGAGAATTTTTGGTACCTGTAAATTTCACAGAAATGGCAAAACTTATTTTTTAGATGGTTCTTTAAAAATGAAAAAAAAAAAAAAAGGAGATTAATTCAAACAGATAATGTATATTAAATACCCATGGAAATCCAAAACAAATGCACTGCCCAACCAAGATGAAAGACCAAGAATACTTCTGATGTTTTAATCTGAAAAATAAACAGTTCAGTATATTGATAGGGCTTAATTATATCCTTTCTTACTTAAATGACTTTCTATATTAAAACTGTAGATATTAAATTATGCTAAAGTAAAATATTTTTATCATAATTTAAATTTATTTTATACTTGTGAAACTTTTGTGAGGTTAGTTCATAAATCTACATCAAGCATTTTAATACAAAGACTGTTGACTTAAGCTCATCATCTGCTTAATCAACAGTTTTAGTTTATTATCAGAAAGCATCAGTAACCTTGATGCACTTTATCTTAATTTATGCTTTCATCAAATAGAGAGAGAACTAAATAATAAGGGATCGCATTAGAAATGCATTGGAAAATGTACACCAGGAAAAGAATTCAAGAACATTTGGCAGCAATTACTATCTCCATGAAACTAAATGCTGGCAGTATCATTACAAATTCCTTATCAGAGCCTTCTTCTGTGCAGGTCTTGAAGCATGTATTCCATCTCAACTTATGACTATAATTCATATATACTGGCAGTACCACTAGGTTATATTTGACTGCCAAAGTCAGTACTATTATTCTGAAGCATCTTTTCATGAAGATACCCTTCCCAGATTCTTCCCTGAGTCCTTGTATATAGGACCTTGTATATAGTCCCTGTGACTATGAGGCACTTTTTGAAGTGTGTATAGCACATCAGTCAGATGATCTTGAAGGCATATTGAGATTTATATTGGCATGTTTGAAGAAAACACTCCTGGGCTACCCACCTAGCATGTTCCCATGGAATAAAGAATTATTAAGTGGTGTTTGTCTGTAGTTTTTTGGGGTTTTTTTAGTTGCAATCTTCCCAAAGGAAGGTTTGGAAGGGAGAACTGTAACAAGCATTCACATGGTGTCTATTAAAGATGCCTTCTTTACAGTTAAAAATATCCAAAGCAGTGAATTAACTGTGAGAAGTGTGGGCTTTTTTCCCCCCACATAACTACACAGAACAGAAACACAGGGGACCATTAGCTTACATGGTAACTTGTTTGTCTGCTTTAAACCCACTATTCATCCTTATAAAATATGGAACATACCAAAACCCAGGGGATGTTATAACAAGCACCACACTGGTTTTCTGTTCTCTCTCAGACACGATTGTGGCAGAAGCAAATCCTGGGGGCATGGGTTGTGTTTGAGATTTCACAGCCACTTTGCATGTTCTGAAAGCCCGTTCTCAAAAATGTGTTTCAAAAACTCATGTACTTCAAACAAAACATAAAAAATGTCCATAATCACTGCATCCTCCATTGTCGAGTGTATCATGGTGTGGCAATTATTTCCAAGGAAATTATTTAAATAAATATATGGAATAAAGGTGCATTTTTCCAAAAGCATCAGACATTAAACAGTTTTTCCAAGGTTGGACATTTTCTAGAACTCACATCTTATTTTCTGCCATTCTTTAATTGTCTAGAATTCAACATCACTGATAGTGTCCTTAGTTTTGTCCTTATGCTTTAATTTTCCCTATTCCATTGATATTTTCCTGTATCAGTTTCCCTGATGAAAAGCAAAGAGTCATTTAGAAAAAAAAAAAGTTTTAAATATCATTAAAACTATTAGAGAAAAAAAGGTATAAATTAATCGAAAGATTAAACTAAAGGTAGTTGTACCAAAACTCAAAGTAGGAAGAAAGGTCAGATGATATTTTGGACTCAAGGGAGATAGAGAGTCAGATCTGTTTACTTTGAGTAAAACCAGTTTCCAGGCAGAGAAAAGTCACAGCCCAAATGTCTTCAGCCAAAATTGGGTTTCTTGAGACTCATTTGGTAAAACTGCCTATTGGGGACCTTCACTTACTCATGTAAGTGAAAACACTTTATATGGAATATTAATTCACACTATCATTAGATGGAGATAAATAATGAGATGTTTTCATGATCCTTCCACAAAGGCTGCTTATGCTTTTTATAGAATAAAAGCCAAATGAAGAATTCAGCCAAAAATAAGCAGTAGATTGCAATTTACCCATGTTCAAGCTTTACAGGATCCCAGCCAAGGGCTGGAAGAAACAAATGGAAACAAACGTGTAAGCTGAACATTGGATGTCCAGCTCTTTTAGAAGTCAGATGCTTCTGTTTTGAAATTAAACTCAAACTAAAAAACTGATTATCTTTTGCTCTGAAGTGAATTGTAAGGTAACTTCATTCCTGTGATATTTGCTTAATGTAGTCTTTGCCTTTACAATACCTTTTACACTCTTGGATAGTGAACTCTGTGGCTTTGAACAGATTATTAATTTTTTTGTGCCATTCCCAAAAAATAAAGTATTGGTCTTGGTTTTTGTGTGTTGTACTTGATGAATTTGTCTTTCTCCATGTTATTGTCTTTTGTACTGAGAACATTTTCAGTAAAAATCTTATTTAGGAACCACATGAAACTGACACAAAGCATATGCATCCCCAGATTTATTTGTCTTTTTGTAAAGTAAGTTTCTATTACCATGTGTACCCTTTTAAAAGCTGCTGAAGTATAAAAGCTTTTACCATTTGGTGAGTAGCTATTTTGCATTACTACTTTACGGAGTCACATCATAATCCATCAAACTCCCCTTTATAATTATTAGTGAATTCTAAATGACAGAGTTCATTCCTCAACACCTTGTCTGACAGTGAAAAATAAGGTTTTTCACGTAACTTCCTTGCAATGTAGACTAATTGGCGTACTAATTGACTTTTACTATAATTTAAGTTTATTGTTTATTGCTTTTAGATTGTTAGCTGACATTCATTTTTTCTACTAGAGCACAGTAGATATTGTTTTTGTAAAGGCAAATGTTTTAACTGTGCTATACCAGTGAGATGTCTGGGTTTTCTTTTTGAACAACCTGTCTGTACCTAGGATGATTTTTTTCCATGAGTTTTGTCTCCAGTAAAGAACAAATTGTATTTTATTCTGGTATGTGATCAACAAAGTATATTGTCATTATACAGGTAAAGAAATTAGCAAAGACCAGATTTTTGCACTTTCTGCTGAATGTCCAGTCTAACCTGAGCTAGCATTATTCAGCTGTCAGGAGCTTTTACATTCCGTGTATTATAAGTCATCATCATCATTAGTGTGTATGGTTACAGTCCTTCAGGTCAGGTTTACCAGGTTAATTAGATTTGGTAAATACAAAAATGAGTTTAAGTAGCATTAAGGATCTGTTCTAGGCCAAGAAACAGGAAAAAAGCTTGGAGCAATCCTTTGTATATATATGCAGATGAGAAAAAGACTTGATGACATGACTTAAAAACAGTCTTAGGTTTATATCTGTATTTCTAGATTTTACAATGCTGGTATAGATCACTGGCTACATTTTATTAAAAGCAACTTAATAGGTATGATTTATACATATACTCTGTCAAGGGTCTAGTTTGGTGCATTCAAATCCCTGTAAAAAGTAGCACAGAATTTTTTTTTTTTGCTAAATTCCAGGATGTACATTTACCTGATGACCATTGCCTGGGCTCTATTTAGATTTTTCATCAAGAAAGACTTACATTTCTTTGACACCATCAATAAAATTAGCCTATTTCATTTAAAGCATGTTTTATTCTGTGGTGTACACAAGTATTACATCATCTTTATTTTTAAAGATCTATTTTACAATAATGTTATTACCCGTAATAAGTTTTATACTGATAGTGCTGACTGCAATGAAAATTGTCCATTCTTCATGTACACAGGCAAACAAAGTTAATTTTCTCAAAATTCAGTCCAATTTAATGTCATGCTGATAGCAACCATGATCTGAACCACATTTATACATGTATGTCTAGGTATCCAACAGTAAATTACAGTGATTACTCTTATATAGTAATAGGGAGTAGGTTTCTTGATTGTTCCAGGAAGAAAAAATTCCTTGTTTCTTATGAACAACATGTAGTTTTCACAATTTTTTTAACAACTGGTGGAGGATTTAAGTGTGATGAAAGAAAATCTAGGTTAACTTGAACATGACAAATAAGAAAAAGGGTAACTTCCCTGTTTAGATTTTGAATATTTATTTTAATATTTTGAAACATTCATTCCAACTTGACAACATATATCTTGCTTTTCATTTTTTTTAATAACTAACATTCAAATTTTTTAAAATGGAAAAAGAGTCAAGGCATAGGTGGACAGAGTACTTTTAGAAATGTTAAATGGAAACTCACTTAAGAAATTATTGACATTTTCAGAGAAATTTGATGCCCAGAATTAGTCATTTTGTCATCTAGTTAAACCTGGGAAAGCAGCAGGCAAAGGCAGAGCTGCCAAGGAAATACTGAAAACTAGTTGTGATAAGACTCCCAGTAAAATTCCCCAAAGTTTCAGTGGAAGGAGGAACCAGAAGAAAACTCAGAACAAGATGTAAGTCTTACCACATGGCTGCTGAAGTATTTCATGTCTTTAGAGGACAGACAAAGTCTCCTGTATTGTCACATTAAGCAGGATAAAACAGGAGAAACTATGAGAGAATAAATATACAAACAGTTCATTTAATAAAACAAATCCTTAACAAATGCCAAAACAAAGATTTGCAAAGTTTGTACAAAGAGAAGACAGAAATGTGTCTGGCAAGTGTCGAGTATCGGCCACACCAAGCACGCCATCATGGCTAGGCAGCTGGTAAAACAGGGAGCAGCTTACTGAGAGGGGAACCATCTGAATTGTTCTGAGTGAAGTTTAGTTTCATTAGGACTCCAGCTGGGAAAGAACACACAGAGAAGTCCTTGCTGTAACAGGGCTGGAGGCCTCCCACTGCAGCTGAGTTCAGTGGACTGTCTTTCAAAAAGACATTTTACATTATACTGAAGTTACTTGGATAAATCAACCTTTTAATTTAACTGATTAATCAATGAATTGGGGTCACTTTTAAGACTGCACAGAGCAGAAACAAATCTTTTCCTCTATGCTACTACAAATTAGATTAAAATGTTCTGTCTTATAATCAAAGATATGTAGACATTCAAGTATTCTAAAGACAATGAAGCATTGTTATCAACAACTTCTCTGTTCTTTCCAAACAGTATCAAAGGAAGAATAGTTTAGTAAAATGTATTTTTTACTATCTGCATATCTGAGTCACTCTTTTACCCTCTAAAGTTTTATATTTTACTGTGAAATCCTTAATTCTCACCCCATGAAAAGTAGTTTTCCCACCTCAGTGTAGAATGGGAGCAGCCTGGCCTAGGAGGTGGGTATGGAGTTGTTGAGGAGCAGAAAAATGCCAGCATGCAGAAAAAGCTCTTAGCTCTCTGTAATGCATGTCAGCTCCTGGGAGTCCCAGGGAGCACAAGAGGCAGCAATAAACTGCACAGGTGAAGCACCTGCTGGCAGTGGGGAAACTGAGGAAAGCAGAGGGGCAGCTGAGGCACCTTGTCAGGTGTCAGTGGGCAGATCTGATGTGGGGGACAACTGCAAGCAGGAGGTCACCGAGAGAGGAGCAGTGGGACCAGGAAGCATGAAGAGAGAAAGACTTTCCAAAGAGGAGAGAGGAGAAACTTCAGAGTCCTGGCAGACAAAGTTACAGAAGTGGATGGGTGGTGATCGAGTGGGAGGGCACAGGAAGAGAATTGATTTCACAGGACTTCAGGGACATGGCACACAGAGGCATGAGAAGGGTTAAAATGAAAGCCAAAAATGCTGAATAGCAGGAAGGGAGTATAATATGAGTGAAGCTGGGATTCGTGATGGCTTTTTAGGACCAAGGAAAAATATTTGAAGAGGAAGAAAAGATTGTCTCCCTTTCAGAAGGTGGGATGAGTTAAAAGGTTTGGAGGTCAGAAAGGACACAAGCAGATAGAGAAAATTCTAAGGAAGAATGTTGAGTGTACAAAAAAGAGAAAGGGATGCGTAAGGCACTTCCGAGAGTGGAATTCTTCAGGGCAAACGGGTAAGGTATAAGTGAGTCAAGAAAGATTTTGATAGGGAAAATACATCTTGTCTTTCTTCAGATATCACAGACTACATAAATGTCTCTATTCTGTTCAAATAAATAGAAAATTACCCACTGGCCTCAGTGAAGAAATCGGTTCAGCTGTATGGATGTGGATTCTGGGTAAAATGTCAGCCTAGGAAACATGAAGAGGATAGATATTTTTCCAACAGTTATATTCTATGTGGACATGTTCTAAGTTTATGAAGGTATTTTGCTTAGGGAAAGTGGGGTGTGTGTTTGTGTGTGTGTGTGTGTGTGCATGTGAAATTCATCAGTTTTCTGTGTGGCCATACAAAAAAGGAGAGCGGAATCCTCATGAGAGGTCATCCCTTCCAAGTTTAACACCTTAATTACTCCCTTAAACTGATTATTCCTTGCAATCTTAGTTTGTCCCATTGCAGAAGTATGTGTCAGGATTCAAAATTCGCCTCTTAAAACTTCATTTTGGTGTAATGAAATATGTCTTGTTAATGTTAATTGAAGTTTGCTATTTGATTCCTTGGACTACAGCTTCAGATTTTTTTCTCAGTTTTTAGTCCTGATTTACCACTAAGCTCCCTGTGAAAGGTACTCTGGTTGTCAGGCAAGTACTCTTTCTAATTAATTAAACCTTAAAACTTCTCTTTTGTTATATACCCAGAGGCATACTTATTTAGCAAAATGCCCACTTTGTTTGTAGGATATATGAATCATTGAATTTAAGCTACAGAATAGTTCCACTCTGAGATACCGTTCATGAGTGGTCTATGTGTCTGCTTGCCTTTATTAAACCTTCATTAACCTTTTACCATTCATCTTCTAATTTCCAGGATCACATCAACTTTCTGGACTAATTAATAATTCCTCCTGCCTTGGGACACTAATAAAATACAAGAACACATTTTATTTTTTTCCTTCTGCTTAGATCCCACACATTTGCTTATTACAACAACTGAAATCCTTTGAGAACTGCTATGTATTTTTGAAATTAATTCTTCCTCCAAACATAATACTTGAATAGTTGTTTGAGGTTTTTGGTGCAAATTCTAGTTCCCTCAAGCACAGGCTAAATGCCTATAGCTTCTGTGCACTTGCAGTGTGGAATATTTAAAAATTCTTCTGACTTTGGATAATTTTTTTCCTATACATTTTCATCTAGCTTGTACAATTTCTCTTATATAAATCTCTTTAATACTACTTTTTCTGCCTCTAATTTTAGATTTTTTTCAGTCCTTTTTACCCTCAACACCCTTGGCATTGAATGAACTTCTTACAGGATTTTATGGAGGACCCTATTGTCAGCTGAAAGACTTCTCTGAATTGCCAGGTACTGACAATTTAAAAAATTGGTTTTAAATTTATTTTTGCTGCCTTTATGTTTGCCCTCATTAGTCATAGATCAGGATTTTCATGGTCTCTCTTTTGAGATACTATCTCCTTTCTGACGTGCTCTGTCTCTGATTTCTGAATCATCTCCATCGTTCTTAATTTTTTTTCACTTTTGTCCTAATCATGCTTCTTAAAAAAACAATTACTTAGCTGGGACGAGAACTGCTGTAGAGGTAACACACTTTTATTATACACTGTATTGATCACCTTTTGGATGTCATGCTTTAGTACCACACTCAGAGTGGTTTACATTGACTGTATAAATGGTGTGCTTGCTCTCAAAAATTGACTGCCAGGTTAGTGATGGCAGCATTTTATTAATATCAGAATGTATCAGAGTGTTCTAACAGAGTCTCTAATTTTACTAAAAATACTTAATAAAATCAAATCAGCACAAAAGTCTTCAGATTTTCACTGACTAGAAAAGCTGAGCCATATGTCACAAATGTCCACCTAGGCATTCTGTACTCTGCTCACATAACATGGTATGTAAAACAAGCATTTCAAATACCTGGCATACATAGTCCAAAAGCATAAGGCTAAAAAAAAAAAAAAAAAAAATAATACTAAATCTAATATAAAATTACTTTCTCATTGGCTCCATTATGTCATTAATCCTTCCTACCTGATATTAATAGCATACTTTCTTCTTTATTTCCCTCTCTGCATTGCTTTATAGTCCACCTCAATGATATCCAGCTTTTATAACAATAGTCTTGAATATGCCAGATTCAAAATGTCTGCCCTTAGTTTTCAGGGTACTGCCAACAAAATAATTTAACCTAAACATTCATTTCACACTGCTGAGCCCTAGGTTTGCAGCTTCATTTGCAGTCACTCTTCTGTCTGAATGCATCTCTTCAGTTCCACCATTTCATCATTTTCTTCTCCCTGTCCCACTTCATTTGTGCTCATTTCATGAGGCATAGCATATCTTGTAATGCAGTATATATTCTCTCCCTCAACTTGTTTTGTGGTAAGCATGCAAATGCACTGGTATTGGTAAGGTTTCTTGATATCTTTTCTGAAACTATCATTGCAGTTGTGATCTGGTCAATTTATATTTGCAGAAATCTAAATGTTATGGAATACAAAGCTTCTGGATACTTTGTATTTAATTGAAACCAGTAATTTTACAGAAACAGGCAAGTGATATATTTCCAAATAAAATCATTTTATTTCCTTAACACAGGCAGTAATTTCTTACTAGAACACATTTTTCAGTCATGATTGTTTTGGTATATGAAGAACTCTATTGTCACAGAGAGTATTTGTAGTAACCTTTTTGTAAACATCTATTGAATTATATGTACTTAAGCACATTTGGATAAAATTGCCTATTTTCTTTTTGCTTGTGGCAGGAAGACGCATTTTCTTAGTCTTGAGGATGAGTCCTTTGAAAGCATGCTGATGTGATTTAGGAGGGGCAATTATTTATGGAGGGGCAATTATTTATGGAGGGGCAATTATTACCAGTGCACTTCCATTTGACCCAGGTGTGGAGTTATGTACAGGAAAAATTAATTTTTATTCTCTCTTTCCTCAGTTTATGTACGAATTCTCCCATGGTATTTTCCCCTTTGTTTTAATAGCGCCTTTTTTGTACTTTTTTTTCCGAGACTCAGCTACAACCTACCAACCACCTTTCTTTGTGCCTAGATTCTGTTTCATTTCCTTGTCCCCTCTAAGTTACCAGTTTTTAACAAACCTATACAAATTTTTCTAAAGGCTTACTTGTCCCACAGGAATTTAGCTTTCATTTTGCTTTCTCTAATACACATTTCATACCTTGTCACTTCAGTTCCATTAGGCCCTGTCATTTATATTATAATAAGTCATTCCTGAGTTAATCAACATTCCTACTTACAATGCTTATTAATGTGACACGTTGTGGTGTTCCTTCTTCTGTGACCACTAAATTTTAAACTTCTCTCATAGCTCTCCCTCTTTGAAAGTGATTTTTTGTATTTTACTCTTCGTTTTTTCTTTTTCCCACCCTCAATGACATTTTAATTTTCTTTACCTTGCATATCCTTGTCCAATAAGCTTAATATCATGGTACTTGCTTTCCATTTTTCTTTCTTTCTTTGCAAATAATTTTCTCAGATGGCTAAAATTTCATTTATCCTAATGGCATCAATAATTATTTGTATGAAAGTAAAGCCTGTGGGACCCAGTCAGGTGAACTCCTATTATACTGAGTGCTGTGCAAATAAGTCTTTGCCAGAGGTCAACAGGACACGAAGTTATAATTTCAGCTGCACATTTAATTTAAGAAAATATGCAAGAAAGTGTAACAACCAAGGGCAGGATATGGAGAGTGGAGGACACCCACACCAGGGCAGTAGATACACTTTTTCCTGAGGTCATTAATTTTCCACTCCCCTCTGGGACATTCAGTTGAACCCAGTTACCCCAAGTGCCTGCAGACTCTATAGAGAAACCAGCTGGAATGGAGCTCTTTGAGAGCTATCCTCAGTATGCTCCTATTGACAACATGACTTGACTTACTTCAGCCCTTCAGAAAACCCAGAAATCTTGGAAATTTACACTCAGACTTGATAATGCTATTTAATACTGGTGTCTTAGTACAGGCAAATATGTGCATCAAACCCATACCAAATTTCCTTTCCTGCAGCTAGTATAAATTGCCACTTGTAAAGGCTCTTTGTCAGTATAGATTGAACAAATCTGACAAGAAGGTAGGAAACATCAGTTACTCAGTGCTCCCACACACTTGACTGATATATGCAATGGGAAAAGTGGTGTTTGTCATGTTTTCCTTGTCCTTACAAGTCAGAATTGCGTTCAAGTCTCACTTTAGGTTTCATTTTAAAGGCAAATTGTCGAGTTTTTTATCAGTTGTTGTGGAGGGTCATTGTCAGGATTATTGCCTAATACTGAGATGAAACATTTGCCTGAATTATCTTGTGAACATGCACAACTATGGAGTCTACCACCTAAAATAAATCTTCTATGCTTTTCTTCTACCAATGTTCTTCAAACATTGAGAGAATATCAACACATCTTTTCCACACTTTACTTCTGCATCTCAGTATACAAAAGTATACTTTGTGGTTATAATACTGCATGCCATTTTACCTTCTTCCTGGAGAAGTGACAACAAGAAATTTCTGTTTTGATTCCCACTCAACCTAAGTCTTTAACCCACACCAGAACACAAACTTGCAAGCCCTATTAGCTAGGGAGTAAAATACCATGACCATACCTACATAGTTCTTTTTTCACAGGTCAGTCTATCCACATTACTGGTGTCTTGTTACTTGTCTCTCAAATGTCAGCAACTTCATGACAAAATTTTTATAATGCAACACTTATAAATAAATATATTTTGAGAGTTTAAAAAATTCACAAAATATACAGTTGCATTTGCCTTCTTACTGATGTGTACTGTAGATTTGTCTACTTGACTTGTTTCTACAGCTAAAGTCTGTCCTTGAAAGTTATATTGCTACAGATTAGATGGTCTTGTGATTTAAAAATAACGTGCACTACATTCACTAATATATTCACTAATAATGTGAAGAAAAAAGGGTAGATGCACTTTTCATAGAGATTGCTTAACTCCAATGTGTGTGGGACATTTATACATTATATAGCACCTCTGTATTTGTGTGATCGTGAGTACTCAAAGAAGATTGAACAATTTTAAATATATATCCCACAGTTATTGTGGGAGAACTTGCTGTTTAAGATTAGCTTCTTTGGTTCTTCTAGTCGCTCAGACCTTTTTCAATCTTGAAACCGTTCAGGTTTTCCCTTCTATCTAAATATTTGTGCTGCAGATCATTTTTTCCCCTGAGGTATATTAGCTTGCATTTTTCCCATGTTGAATCTTGTGGGTAATTGGCCAACTTCTTTATTACTTCTCCTATGGCAACTTTAACCCTCCCTTCATCACCTGCTTTCTGAACTCTTCCTGTTAGAACCAAAGTGAAGTCTGGAACATAAACACACAACCATGTACACTTTAAATTCCTAAATGTGCTTTTTTCCCCCCCTGAAAACTTGGAATACATTTGCTTTCTTCATAGCCTTACACTGATGTAATATTTCTATAAAATTGCTCAGTGTGAGTGAAGAGTCAGGCAGCATGGTCCTGATTTGAAGTCTTTTGTTGAAAAGGCCCTTATTGACTTCAGTAGGCTTGATATTTCAGCCATAAATCTCTAAGACCAAGTGATAGGGTCAATGGTTTTGTACTCTGTAAAATTTCACTTAATAAATTAATGCAAAATTTCATCCAAAATGTCCCCAGAAATTTACACCTCTCTTTTCTCATCCTTTAAATCAATATAGATGCAACACAAGGAATGTATCAGTGTCAAGATATCAATAGCTCTGCCACTGTTATCTGTTGGTCTATATGCTTTTCCCTTTAAATCTAGGAATACAAATATCTCTATATTGTTCATTTTTTATAACTGTATAAATTCAAATTCAGAATTATTTTTCTGGTTTCATTTCAAATATAGCTTAAAAAAAACCCCAAAAAACGACCAAAGTTAAAATCCTTCACTGAGAGAAAACGAATCTGTCTGCTAAATTTTAACCCAATGTGATGTGACTTAATGAAAGAAGTGTGTTAGAAACCCAGAGAAAGGAAGCTCTGTAGCAGCAGCAATGACAGTGTTAATGGTGCTACTCTGTCATGTAAAGTCTGCAGAGGGCATATAGACCTTCTTCAGAAAGATACAGAAAGATGTTGATGGATCTCATAAAGCTGACAGGTCATTGCTATCCATTGTCTTGCAGAACAGATTAATAGATTCATTGGTTCTTACTAGACAAAACTGCTCACAGAAGATAGAATTTATCCTGAAAAGTTGCTGCATTTCTGCTTGCTGGTACAATATGCTCTTTGGCTTTCCATCTTTC
Source organism: Euphonia xanthogaster (assembly GCA_034509185.1). NCBI lineage: Eukaryota > Metazoa > Chordata > Aves > Passeriformes > Fringillidae > Euphonia > Euphonia xanthogaster. The sequence goes on along the minus strand of JAYDZK010000202.1, from coordinate 54,095,949 downwards.
AATTGTTGGCAGGTACTTAAATAAGAAACACAGAGAACCCATTTACAGTTATGGGTCTCTGTCCTCACTCATAATTATAGTTATTAAATAGATTTTAAAAGCTCATTTTGTCAAGAATAGAATTCTACTTAGACTCTGGTGGCACAATTAATCACCCTCTAGAAATGTCAGCAGCATGATACAAGAGTTGGTAAATTTAATACTATTTTTTTGTGTTGGATGGAAATCAAAAAGGAACTATTTGGCAATATGCCTCAGATCATTAAAAAGTTGTCAGTGTGGCACTCCAACCTTGACAGCCACAGATCAGCTCTGGAGGGTATTAGCAGGGCCAAAGGGAACCTGTAAAACCAAACTGATCTGCATTCTGTTATCCTGAATATTTTCACCTGATGCATTTGCTTTAAAAATAAAGGGAGAAGTGGGGGGAAAAGTCTAATGTCTTTTACATCAGTGAAGCAAATAGACCAGTAATTTGACTCTTAAAAATATTAGTGAAAGCCCATTGTGTGAGCATTCCCTTTGATGGGAGTGAGTGACGGGTCATCAAGGGCACGTAGGTGTTACAGTCTGGCTCTACATGATGTTGGTACTGGTCAAACAACTGTTTCATCATAATCTATGTGTCCACTACCTTTCAAACTGCATGCAAAGAAACTGCAAAATCCAAAATGATGATAGCAAACATTCCTAGTTTTTACCCTGCTGTTATAAAACAAATGTCAGAAGAATGTATGTGGGCTCAAAAGTTAATGCTTTTTACAAATGTGATTTTATAGATGACTCATTCCAGAATACTGGGAAATGGTCAGTGCTAACTCTCACACAGTATTACCAGTCCTGCAGTGTTGTTTGAGATAATGCCTGAAGTAGGTTTGATTACTGTTGTTGCTTCTCATTCTTGTTTGAGCTGTATCTCCATTTCCTTTCATTTAACAGAAGTGTGTTTGCAAGCAAGTCTGAAACTTTGACCATATAGTTTTTTTGATCCTTGACTAGCAGGGATCCATCTGTTGGGTTAAGCCTCCTCTTTTCAAGTCCCACCAAGTCATGAAAAGAGATGCTCCTTGGTTAAAGAGAAGCCAAAACAGTGCCAGCCGTATTTCATTGTCTTTCCCAAACTAAAGCAGAAAGAAGCACATATTTGCAAAACCAAAATAGTAATCTGGTTGCTGGACTCTATTGCCTACACAAATGACATCCATGGACATCATATGGGGAAGCTAGTTCTTGTATTGATTACAGCAAATGGAAAGGTTTTGTGACGAAATGACTACAGCAAAAACTGTTGAGTCTATGGATTTTCTGGAAAAAAAAAAAAGAACATTCATCTTAAATTCTCCTGAGGCTATTGGCAGGTGACTAGCTAAGTGGTTGTAAACCAGAGTGAAAAATGGATTCTGTGGAGGCAGAAGGTACTTTTGATGTACTTTGTCTCTCTTGAATAGTTCCATTTTGATACTTTTTGATTGCTTTGAGCAATTTTTAAATGCTGTTTCTGTTTTAGTGAGAGATCATGGTCAAACTACGGCCATGCA
>JAYDZK010000202.1:54074873-54094378 GCA_034509185.1 Euphonia xanthogaster | reverse complement strand
GAAGACAGACGATTTTCGGACTATTTTTGCTATTTTTCTTGTAGGTGGCGAGTGTAAAGAAAATAAGATGTCCTCATTCATGAGGGGTTGGGATAGAGCTAAGAGTGTCACAGTTGTGTACCTCCATGTCTTCTATATTAACACATATTTGCCTATATACCCAATACAAAAATTGGAATGGGAGTATCCCTATGATACATAGGTGTATTGCAATACTAAATTATGATAGTCTGCGATGGAGTGCCATAGATAGGGGACAAATTAATAGCAAAAAGGTATGAGGGTGGGGTAGAATTTCTAACTGAGGTGTTTGATGCCAATTTAAGCTTAAGGTCAAACAGGCTCCAATACATACACACTCACTCTCCAGTCTGCCACTTCTGACCAGTGTGCATTTTCCTTATCAAAACACACAGCACCATGGCTAGTCAGAGTTCTAGGATTACCTTAGGGCTAACCTTAGACTTTAGTGCTACTTTTTTTTCACTTCCTGTACTGTGTCTTTCTCCTTTTAGAAAAAGTGAATATATGATAATCAGTTTGCTGTTTCAGAAGTAGAGGAAAAAAAGTGAAAAGATTACTTTTTCTTGGGGCTTTTCTAGTTCCTTCACCTATCCAGAAACACTAATCTTTTAAATAAATAGAAAAGCCCAAGTTTCTAGCACTGGAGGGTAGAACCTCTCAAAAGGTCTTACACTGTCCAGAAAATATTTTTAGTCTGAATGTTTAAATTCAAAAAAGAAATGTAAAAATTCCTTATTCCTGTACTCTAGCCCTCAAATTACTGTACAATAGCTCAATTTCATAGAAGTGTTTCAGGCAGTTTAAAGGGATCTAAGTGCTCTTTGGCATAGCTTGTCCATCAGCAGGCTACATACTTCAGCCTCTCTAATTCAGGTTCAAGTAATGCAGAATAGCTCATTCTTCCCATTTCTTCTCTTTCTTGCTTTTCACCTTTGTAAGGTGTGTATAAGGTGTCAGCAGGGCTGTACTTTGTTAAATATCTGTTGAGAAAGGCTTTTAGTGATCTCACCTTGTCCATTACAACTCTTCTACCAAAAAATATTCCCCTTGGATCAACTCCTTATGACATTTTCCCTCACCCATTTTGGTTTCAGCAAGTCAGATAAGTGAGTTTTGCTACCTAAATAGTGTGAACCAGTCTGGCTCATCTTCACCAAAACACATTGGGGAGTGATTAAATGAGCTACAGAGTCAGGTGACGGGGGGCTGAGTTGAGGGGGAGGGAGGAGGAGGAGGAATAGGAAAAATAATCCCTAGGTCAGTAGTGAGCTGCTGTGGACACAGTGGTTGCACTGGCATAGCTGAGGCTGAGCAGCTGCAGCCATCCCGTCCTCAGAGGTCACAATGCAGAGGGCTGAGACAAAAGATGCAGAATAGGTCCAGGGGGATACCAAAGCAATTAACAGAACCCCTCATTTTGATGCCAGGTAATTCAGGGAAGGTCCTGTGGTATGCTTCAACTCAGCTGGCAAGAGCATGCTGTGAGGGCTGGTGGTGCCTGCTGTGAAGCCAGGCTTTAGCCTGCTGCCTGCAGCAGCACCTTGCCTCAGCTGCCTGCTCCTCGTGCTCCGGCAGAGAGGCTGCTGCTCACAGCCCACCAGAGGGAAGGGCCTTTGTGCATGTCACTGATGCACTTTGCAAAAAAAGGACATTCAGGCCCAACCAGTTGACTTTGCACTGAAACATATAAGAAATGCCTGCTGTTGCTGCTAGGAGGCTTGTATTCTCCTCTGGATAAAAAAGAACAGGAGGTGACTTTTTAAATGTCCTGCTGGTTTTTGTTAGGCTTTTTTTTCAGTGAACAGCTGACTAAAGCTTGACCCATTTATTTCTAAACTGCTTCCCTGCCACCAGTGCTGTGATGCAGCTCTTTGTTGCAGACAAAACCCAAACAGATCTTTATGGCATTTACTGCTGCACTTTAGAGAAGACTCTTTCTAGAAAGAGCTGGAAGGCAAGTGGGGTGCTGGCAGATTTGCCAATGTCATGCAAAATATGCTTTTGCAGAGGGTGATATGAAATGGAAACATTTGCTCTGAGAAGTTGTATTTCAGTCCTGTGTGTTTCCTAGTGCCAAAAGGTGAGCAAACATATTGCAGGCCTTTGGCTGGGTCTAATCCCAGGGAGGTGGAGACTCAGATGATTCTCTGGATGAGTCACAACGTTCTTGCATCATGAACAAGGTATTGCAATGCCAGGAGTCTGGCTACAGTATGCCAGTGTTTGAGATTTTATTTTCTTTAAAGAGCGAATAAAAGGAAATATAAGCTCTTTCATTCTCTCCACATCTCTCCCCTTTCCAATATTTTTGAGTATATATATAAAAACATCAAAGCATTTCAATGTCATTTCAATGTATTAAAACATGTGACATTGAAAATAGGTGACATTGAAGATATGACTTTTTGTCTCATTTTCTTCAAACTGTCCCTTTGCCATATCTGTGCCCTTTTATTAGTTTCCCCTTTGCTTCCTAATTTCTTCATAAGTCCATCATTCTTTTTTCTCTCTTCCTTCTTTGCTTGTCTTTGACACATAACCTTTCCATCTTACTTTCCCTCTCAGTGTATGAAATTCTAGTTTTCTGCAAAATTTCTCATCTTACAAGAGTACTGTCTAAATGTAAATATGTAAGGAAAAACAAAAGAAAAATTTCTTTCTCACCAAAGTCTATATTCATCTGGCTTCTACATTAAGACAGTAGCAGCTAGCAAAACACCTAATAGCAAATCTTACTAGAAATTTTTTTAATTACTAAATTTTGATCAAAAAGGAAGTTTTTCTTTATATCTCCCTTATGAATTGTCTTTTTCTTATTGCTTAAGGGAATCTATTTTAATATTATGCATATTCAAAAAGTGTCCAATGAGACCACAGTAAAATACAAATCATCCATCTGTGAAGCCTCACTCGATCAGTGTGCTTGGAGTGCCAAAACTCCCCTTGTCTACTCCTCTACAGAGCCCTCTGTTCAGGAATTTATTTATATCACCTGCTTATGAAATGCATTCAAAACAAAAACATCATAATTAAGCCTTTATGCCAGAATTTCAAGATAATTAAAATTCAACTCTTCTCTATAATTTTAATCTGGCTAAAATCAGAGGTAATTGCAGAGCTGAAAGAGGGGTTTTTTTGCTCCTAGGATCTGCTTTTGTTGAACCCTTTGATAATATCATGTGAGATGAGTTGATTTTATAAAGAGATTTCCAATACAGGACTGGTAGTGATAGTGATAGGCACCTGGAATTATCTATGATAGATGGACAGAGAGGTAGGATAAGCATTTTTAAATCATTTTTTTTTAGGAAATGAAATCCTTCACTCCTACGATCTCCAGAGTAGTTTAATTTAGTTTCCTCTGAGCAACTCATCTCTAACAGCAGCCTTTGCTTCATGGGCTGAGATTTAGGCAGCAAACATTTTCATGGAAAGGAGTGACACCCTTACCACTTGCATTTGCAGAACTCCTCTGGCATCCCAGCCTGGCTGCACTTGGCTCCCACTCCATGCCCAGCTCAGGCAATCACAGCCCCCAGGGTTCAGAAGAGCACTTCTCCTGTGGCAGCCTCCTGCCTTGCTGCCACACCTTGTCCCTAAATGTATGCCATTCCTCTTTGGCCAGGTGCTCCTGAACAGCTTCCCAGGCTGCAGCAGTGCCACAGAAGCATCTGTGCCAGCACAAAGATCACACTGTGCTAGGAAACTCACAACCTGACCCAAGGGCTTTCTGCACTCTAACAATATATCCAGGCTCCAAAAGTACAGTGAGTAAATTGGAGATGATTGTCTCTAAAGGGACAAATCTTTCATATTTTGCTCCACCTTTGACTAGTGGACTTATTTTTGCAAGAGTACTTCACAGTGTTTCTGTTCTCACATTCCTGTGAGTTTGGAAAGTATGATGGTCCCATTGGAAAGATAATGACCCAAGGCAAAGTTGCACCTCAAAAACTGCTCCTATCTTGGTAAAGTCATCTGTCTTGGCCAGTGGTTCCTTGGCCACAGGCTGAGTGACAGACTGTACATTTCACATTGCCCTGATTTAGCTCCCTCTAGAACAGGGGATTAGCCAATGGTCCCTTGTACCCTTTTAGCTGCACGTGGTGGCCTTAATGCATACATCCCTTTTTTGTCTCTTTTTCACTTAAAATTGCCTAAACCTGAGAACTGTCACAGCTCACTAGAGTGATGTTTCTGGCATGCCCCCAGTGTTTCTGTTCCCAGGCATTAGATTTATTCTCTTGGATATTCTACATTGATAAATTTGCAATATTTTGTAAAAATGTACTAGGCAAACCCAGTACTTGTCTACATGGCCTGCAGTGAACTGCCGCTTGGGGGAAGCTCTTTTACATTTCATCCAAATTAGATCTTAAAGAAAAAATATTGAATTAGTCCCAAGGAGTAATGCAAGGACAAAATAACACAGACAAGCAGTGTTTGTTGATGATCAGTGGCCCAGGACCTGTGAGTGAACCAGAAAGCCAAGACATTCGAAAGTGTAGCTGCAATGCAGGTATGCAAGACACTTTATTTCTATGATTCTCAATGGGAACCTTAATGCACACAAAGATATTGGTCTAACTTGTCTAAAGCAGTGGGCAAGTTAACCTACTCTTCATGTGCAGAATGTGACTTGGAGTCACTACCTAGCTGAAGATCTGGGGTTTATGCCAGTACTCAATTTCATTGGAAATACTAGGTCAAAGATCAGCTTCCGAGTTCTGCTGTTTTGCATGATGGTTTGCAATAGTACAGCTGACAAGAACTTAAGAGCTGTGCCAAAATATCATCTGAGCCCACTGCACCCACATGAAAGACTGCAAATATCAGTCTCACTTGTATTTCTGATGGACAACAAGCACTTTTTCCTTTTTTTCCCTTCTCATTATGTCTCTTTGAAATGGAGGCAGACCAGGACAAAGAAAGGAGCATAATGCTGGAGTACTGCCTGGCATCTTCCTGGACTGACATACTATGACTACCATCATCCTGGAATGCTTAGACCCTCAATGAGACTGAACTCTGAGACCCTTTCTGAAAGAAGTATTCTCATAAAAAGAAATTTCCTTCAGTTGAAACATGTGGAGTTAAGCAAATTTCCTTCAGTTGAAACTGTGGAGTTAAGCAAATGCTTAGGGCAGTGGAGGGGAGAACTAAACTGAGTCTAGTCCTACTTTGCCAGTTAATCACTCTAACAATATGTCACCAACACATGTACTTGAATTATGGTCACAAAGTGTTGCAGCATTTTACTCGCTTATGGGCAGGGTAGAAGCTAACAAATCTGTATTTTAAGCATATCCTAAATCAATAAAAAGTGGCTGAAAAAGTACATTCACAAGTGAAAAACCAAACATAAGTGGGCTGACCTCAGGATATCATTATTTATTGAAACATTTTTTTCTTTTCCTTATGGTTTTAGAAACAAGTGGAAGGTGCAAACAAAGAATAAATTTAGTCATCATTAATTCTGCAGAGTATTTTTAATCATGCAGCTGAGATCTGGATAAATAATTCAGATTTTACTCTGTAAATATAAACCCAAAATCCATTTATAAACTGAGAATTCTTTTTACTCTGTAGCTCTCAGGTTAAAAGTTTTTGTCAATTACCCAAGCAGTCTTGCATAGCTGGTAACCACAATTCATATTTCAGTTCCTTGGTACAACAGCAAAGGTAGGAACACACAATTTTTCTGTTTCATGCTAATCAACTTCTTTTTCAGATTATTTGTGAAGATGACAAGCCAGGGGCTGAGTTGAGACAACTTTCCTTTTAAGATCAGCAGATTTTCAGAATTTGATGTCTTTCCTCATACCTGGGCTGCTGTTTGAGGCTGACCAACACTTTTCCAAATGCTGCCTCATAATTCAGAACCTAGTTTTTGACTTCTATTTTAATTTCTGGCAAGTTCTCAGATTTTAGATCCGCATCAAACTTGAAGGTGTGGGGATTTAAGTGTACTGTACAGTCTCAGCTGAGTCAACCTGGAAGTACTTGGAGACCACTGTGGGTGTCTGATTTAGGTATTCTTGACTGGGGAGGCACACCTTAATAGTGGTGACACATGGGGGGGGACATGCTGTGCTGAGCTCAGCAGCTCTTTCCTCCTCTTTGTGATATATTCCTCCTTCAGAGGTAATGAGGGGATGGCATGGGGATATCCACGTCAGGTAGAATAGACAAAGGCAGTGGATACACAGCCACATCCAAAGCTACTCATGATCCTCTCCACGTAGGATTGGTGAGGACCACAGCTTCAGAGCAGCATGCTTGTTCCCACTATCTCCTCTCAGCACTTGAAAGCCTCTCCTCTTTCCAGCTGCATATCCAGGAGCTTCCTCCAAGTCCTGATGCCTTGACATAGATCAAGTTAAGCTCGTAGGTAAGCACCGTTTGCTGATTTGCTGAGCTATTTAAAGGAACCAAAATGAGTTGCTGAGCTGCTAAGAAAAAGCAAGCCAGTGAGAATGTAGCCCACTGACAGAACCAATCAGCTGTGCCATATTAGTTGGTAACTAATGTATTAGTTAGTAACTGCTGTATTAGTAGTAACTAATAATATTCGTGATAAAAAATAGATTTACATGCAAACAATTTTCCTTGCTAACTTCTATAGAACCTTTAAATACTTTCTCAACATATCTTTTACCAGGAAATTTGCTCTTGGCTTTAATACTTCGAGTGAAATGCCACCAATTGGCAAAGTATTTCCCAGCCCAATAAGTCTTGTGGTTAAAAAAGCATGCACCACCCCTTCTTTATATCCCCTTTGCTGCCAGTCAGAATGAGCACCTTTGCATGACTTTTTGTGCTCCGTTTCTAAAGATCAGAAATAACACTTCTCCTTTTACATATTTGTTGAACACAGCTAAGTCACTTGTTCATCTGAATACAGAAGATGGGCTAAGCTTCCTTAATTCCCTGCTAAGTATTTTGTATTTAAGCTCTTTGAGTGCTTTTTGTTTCAAACCTTAATGTATGAGTCTGTGTCTCAGCCTCTTTGTTCTCTCTGAAGTTTGGGCCCAGGTACCAAAGTACTTACAGTAACAAGAGCAGTAAGGAATTATATATTCATTGGCAATAGCACTTCCTATTACAAGCCACTTGTACTCTGCTTATCTACCCAAAAGCCACATTCTTAGGTGCTTACAGCTTGCCTCATCAGTTTGAGTTTTACCATCAATTTATTACTTGGAAATTCCACCATTAAAGATACACTACTACCTGCAGGTAACGGATAAATACACAGAAGAATACCAGAGTGAATATGGAAATGGTCTTTAAATTAGATATTCAAAGAGGTTTGGGGTGTTTTGAGGAATGATAGACGAGGAAACCTTATGGGTGAACACTATGAATTAGTTGAAAAAATAATATAAAACAAAATAGCAAAACACTTGGGAGACCATGACCAAATAGGGGCAAATCATCACAGTTCCTGCAGAGGGAAATATTGTTGTGCTAATCTCCTAGAACTCCTTGAATGTTAATAAAGAAGAGCAGCTAGCATAATTTATTCCAACCTCTCTGGGCCACTGACAAAATTCTTTGCAAGAAGCTATGAAGGAAGCTAAGTAGTGATGGATCAAGAAGTGGTGGAGGAAAAGGAGGTGAAGGGCAGGATTAAATGGTCAATTTCATCATGTCAAAGGATAACAGCAGTGGGCCCCAAGGTTCCTGCTCATCCACTTATTTATTAAACGTCTAGGAAGTGGGAATTGCTGTGAGGCAGCAAAATTTGCGAGGGATAAAAAATAGTTCAGCGTAAGTTCAGAGATGTTTGTGTGCAAGTTCTGAAACAAACAGAACTGTGTGACCTACTCACTCTGACAAATGAATTATCAACAAAAGCAAAGGTATACCAGGTGGAAAAAATATGAATTACTCAACACCTCACAGAGCTCTAAATTAGCGTACCAACTTTAGGAAGGGACCTAGTTATCCTTGTAAATTACTTCAGTAAAGACTTCTGCTTAATGTGCAGCTGTACAAGATAAGCAAACATATTAAGATGCATAAAGAATGAGAACTAATAGAGAAAGGATTAAACTGCCAATGCTATAGTCTGATCTGAAATACTGTGCGCAGTACCAGTGACTCCATCTTATAAACAATAATGCTGATTTAGAGAGGGTTCAGTGAAGGACAATGGGAATGATCAAGAGCATTAAAAACTGCTCTTATGAAAAAAGATGGAAGTCACTGGGGCTGTTGACCATGAAAAAATGGATGTCAAATTTACAAACTGCAATGAAGGCTAAAGTGAATGTATGTCCTATAGAGCACACACACAAAAGGAGAGGCAAAGCAGCTAGAAAGAGAAAAATGGAAAAAAGATACACTGTTTCATATACTTTGAGATGAAAAAAATGAGAAAATCTCTGGGGCCAAGAATCAAAGTGGATTCATAAAGAGATTACTAGACAGGCATAGAAGTACCCAAAATTTTCAGGGGTAACTGATAGAACCAGCCTTTATTTCAGCCAAACTCCATTAGGGAGGGCTAACGTGTCACAGATTTTCAGGCATTCCTACCCTTAAGTTTCTCTGAGCACCTCCCTCATAATCATACTAGAGTCCTGGAGAATACAAAGTATCACATAAGATTAATTCCAGGTGATTTCTAAAGTTCTATGCAATAGTTACAAATGCCTTCATTTTATATTGGATCCCACTTGTAATTCCTAACTGTGCTTTATGCATTAGGAGATTTTTAACCTATTTCATTAGTTTCTTACACTGATCTGCACTGAGTCTATACAGTGCTATTTTAAAAATTTGTAATATAACAAATGTGGTGAAATTAATCACAGAAATCTAAGTATATTATGTCAACAATTTATCACCCAGACTTAGCTGATCTTATGAAAAAATGTTAGCACATTTCCTTGAAAAGATCTGTTTTCCATAAAACCACAGTAACTGGCATTATTTATGCTAAAATCTGAACTTTTTTACTGATTGTGTCCATACAAGACCTTCCATGGTTTTAAGAGAAGCTGATATTAGACTAAGTAGCCTTTAGCTCCTCATGTCACCTCATTTCAGTCTTTTAAAAAGAGCAGCACTCTTTACTAGTACAGTGGAACATTTTCCCCAGAAATAAAGATTTATTCAAAATCAACATTAATATTCAGAGAGCTCCTAAACCAATTCTTTAATACTACTGGGTGCAAGTTATTGGGCGCAGTAGATTCTAAAATGCTTAATGGTTTTTGTTTCACATCCTTCCCAGTTACTAATAGAATAGAAAATACTTAATTAATCACTTTAGGAGATGAATACATCATGCTAATGATGAATACTTCTGTTTTTCCTGCATAGTGATTGACAATTTTGCAGTCCTGGTCAAGTTCTGGGTCTGTGCCATTTGAAGGATTTCATTTGTTTCTGATTTAGTTAAAATATTCCTTCTCCATCCCATCAGTAATACTGGGTTTTTTATATGCCTTTTAACTTTGCTTGTTAATTGCCTGCTTTTTCTGACTGCTAACTTGGGCCCTTGGGTGAAGTGCTTCCCTGTGTTCTGCAAATGCTGCATGTGCTGCTGGTCTTGTGTCAGCTGCTTCCATCTTCCACAGGGTTCTGTAATCTTCTGGCTGCATCAAGGGAAATGAGGGATACAACTAGAGCAGACCTAAGAGAAGCAGCAGCAGGCACTGAGTACCTGGCATTCACATTGCATTTCTCAGGTGTCCTTCCTTGGGACTAATTCCAGCCAGGACTCCTGACAGAACAGGACACAGGTAAATGGGAATGATCAAAAGGTTCATCCAGGAGCACATTACTACATGGGTTGATATACTAATGCAGAGAACCTCGTGATAAATAAAATCCTTACTGATTTTTACAGGATCTGCCTGGCAGTCCGTACTGGGTCTGGCTGAGATGGAGCTTATTTTCCCATAGTAGCCTTCACAGTGCGTTGATAACACACCGGTGCTTTGGGTACTGCTGAGCAGGCACAGCAACAGTGCTGTCAGAATTCCCCCCATCAGTAGGTTAGTGCTGGGCATGATCCTGGGAGGGGACACAACCCGGCCAGCTGACCCAAATCAACCAAAGGGACATCCACAGCATATGACATCAGCTCATATGCAAAAGCTAGGGCAGGAAGCAGGAAAGGGGGGCATTTGTTATTTACAATATTTGCCTTCTGGAGCAGCCACTGCACGTGCTGAAGCCCTGCTTCCCAGGAAGTGGCTCAACATCATTTGCTGATGGGAAAGAGACAAAATGTTGGTTTTTCTCTCTGCTTGTGTGCATTCAGCTTTTGCTTTAGTAAATTGCCTTATCTCAACCTATGAGTCATTTTCCATCTTATTTTCTCTTCCCTGTCCATCTGGGAAGGGGTAGGGGATAAGGCTTGGGGGGGCATGTGGCATTCAGTGAAGGTCAACCCACCACACTTCCTTTTTCAAATAACCGTTAAAAAATTGGTCAATTTATCTTTTTGTTCTAGTTGCACATTTGGTGGAGATACCTTACTATTTCTTCTCAAGAAACGTATTTGTTCTTGCAGAATGAACCAATGAACCAATACCTTTTTGTTACTGAATCCAACAGAAATCAAAAGTATCTGCTGAAATAAAAGCACAAGAATATGGCCAAAGGTAATCTGCAGGGAAAATATACTACACTCTCAAAATTGCAGTTTGGGGGGGTTTATGTTTAATTAAGAAGCATGAGAGTTATCAAAAGAATCTAAGTGCAGGAAAAGTTTTAAGAGGTTATAATAAGCAGCCTTTGAGTTAGAGGTAGCAAAATATTAAATAAGTAAATTTTCAATCAGGGTAATTTTTAATTGACCTCTAAATTAAAAATAGTTTGATTATACACTGTTTGAAGAAAATTAATTATCCTTCTTTTCCTTCAAAGTATGGAAATTTTAAGGCCAAACCAATTTCTAAGCCAAAGTTAAAGAAGGGCAAATATAGGACTTTAAAAGCTAGGTGCAACCTTAACAATTGGGAGAATAGTGCTGTTCCATAATGAAGAGAAGGTAGACATGACAAAACTTCCTGAGACAGCTACAGATTTGATAATGAGAGGAGTAAAATAAAACTTAAAAAAAACAGCACTTACAGAATTTAGCTGAAACTCCCTTGATGTATTGAGTAGTCTGAAATGGGACAGGTACAGGGAGCTGCTCCTGGGATGTGCTGCATCTCCAGAGGAAACTGCAATGTGCTGCTGTTAGCTGGGAAAACACATCCTCAAAATGGAGCACTGCATTTCCTTCTCTCTGAGACATTACTGTGTAAGTAGAACAGAAAACTGAGTGTTTTCTGTTATTATAAATTCACCAATGCAAAGCTTGCTTCACACATGAAACCACTGCTTCTCAGTCCAGCATCTTAACTTTTTCTGTCAGTTGGTGGGGCCCTGTTAGATAAAGATAAGATGATGAAGATTCAGTCAAGGTGAAATAGTATGTTACAGCTTAACTCAGACTTCCCTGATACCATCAGGGCTGAACTTAACTGTTGGTTGCACTTCACTTTCTGGATGTAGTGGTGAAATACAGTCATTGAATTACCTTGAGTCACCCACTTGCTGGGCAGTTCAGGTTTCTATAAAATGTGGTTATGTAGCTGAAATACCAGAGAAACTCATATATCAGCAACAGAACTGGGTACATAATAATTAATTTGTGATGAGGGGCCTTTTGCTTCATTTTCTATTTGTAATTTTCACATGCAATTATCTGATTTTTTTTGTTAAATAATTTCTATAAATATTTTTCATATGCAGGTTATTGGATGGCAATTTAATCAAAGTATCTGATATTAGAAATTCAGAAGGGACTTTTGCTATTGGATGTATCAGTCATGTGGTTTTTTCCTAATTGGTTGAGGATATCTCTTAGAATCTGCCTGCTAGTAAAAATAATAATAATTACAAATGCAAAGTCATCACTGCATTGATCATTCATGCCAATAAACCAATATGCTGGAATATTTGTGGAAAGCAAACACAAAAAGGATGTGAATAGTTAATTACAGCTCATTCATTTGAGCAAGTATTTGCAAAAAATGCTTGGGAATGTTCCACAAACAGTAGCCACTGTTATCTTCTTCCCTCTCCTGTCTTTGAGCCTCTTTGTCTGTTGAAGGGCAGATGCTGGCATTCAGTTGTCTTTTCTGGACTCACCAAAAAGCCATATGCAGTATGAAATCTTAGCTAATAATACTTAAATAGAAAAATAAAATAATTAAATAGAAATCCAGTATAGAGTACAGAATGATGGTTTGCACTGCCCAGTATATACTATCAGCTTGTAAAAAAAAAATTAAATTAATGTAATATATATATTAGCTAATTTTACAAGTTACAGATATTCAACTCTGGATAGATTTTCCCCAAATCCCTGGTGATTCCTTAAATGAATCACAAAAATTAAAGTGAGATTTATAGCAACTGTCTCATAGTTTGGAATTCCTAGTAGAAGACATATATCCCTTTATTTCAATGCATAGATACATGGCTTCTCTGATCCTTTTTACAGATGATTTCCAGTTAGCACATGGCCTAATTCAGAGAGTTATCCACTCTGCTTCAGTCATTAAAGTAGAATTGGAAGAAAAACTACTTGATCTCCATCCATACCCAAACGCTTCTGCCTCGCCAGCAAGAATTCACTGATTCCTCTGGATAACTATATTATAAAGCTGACTACATTGGGCATCAAAAAACCTGAAGATACAATCTGCATGACATTTACATACATTTGCATACATTTGCCTGGCCAGAATATATAGCTATTCCGATTTTCACATTATAAGAGAGCTAACGGAAGTATTCTCTGTTCCTTTGCTGCGCCTTTAGCTTTCTTTTTTTTTTTCTTTTTTGGGCATCACTTTTATGCACAAACTTTCTAGGTTGGCCCTGTGTCCCAGCTCTGCTTTTACTCAACCGTCTTCAGAGATGATGTTTTTTCGATTTTTGTCCTTACCCTGACTTTACCCTCTCTACACAGCTTTTTCATTCCAGCAGGATTCTTTAAAATCATCCCACTTCACCATTATTAATCCATATGAAGCATTTGCACTGTTAATTTGTGGTGGACTCACTCAGCTTTGTTCTCCACTCCTCTCCTAGATCTCCTCTCCAGTTCTTCCTCCACAGCTTCTCATGTGTTTTCCCATCACTGTGAAGGCAGAACAGAACAGCAGAATAGAACAGGAGGACAAGATTGGTGCTGCACTCCCTGGACTTTGGTTGGCTGCATTTCAATAATTTCAGTAGCTTTTCCATTTTCTGCCAGGCCAACACAGCCATCACAAAAGGTGTGGTCAGTGACATTCAGCTGCCAACACAGGTTTCTTTGACTGAGCACAGAACCTACAGAACTTACCAGAGAGTTGCTGGAGAATGGAGATAGAGTTTCCAATTCTATCTGTGTAGTCAAATTCATTCTGTGTGGTTTTCACCTCCTAAATTTCCTAGTTACGGTCTGGTCAGATTAAGAGGTTACTACAAGAGGACCAACCATGAGGACTAGCATATTAGAGGGGAAAAAACAGGGAAAGGTTTCTTCTTAAAAAATAGGAAAACCCCCCTAAGGATTTAGATATCTGAAGTCTATGCTAAAATAAGGAGAAAGTTGTTAATAAGTAACTAGTTATTGTAACCCTCATAGGAACAGAAAGGCAAAAACCAGCCTCTGAGCCCTTGTCCTTGGACTCAAAATCACACTGGATAAGATTCATAATTTCTGTAGGGACGTCCATACCACAGTTAGAGGTGTGCTCGGAGTTAGGCCAAGAGCAGCAATATTCTTTAAGGGAATCTGTTTTCTTAGTCAGGCCTTCAGCTGAGTCTAACTGCCAAAGCTAATCATGTTGCTTTTCCCCTAGAGCCCTGATTCAGTCAATTCAGGGGCAAAGATTTTGTATAGAATTTCTTCCCCAATTAGAGATTTCCAGAGACTGGTTTCAAGTGGCTAATGAGAATGTACAGGGATTATAAACACATTTTCTTCTGGTTATTTTGGGTATGATTAATCCTGTTTCCTGACTTCACAGCACTAATACATATAAAATAAATTCTTTCTACTGTTGTCCTCATTTTCTTTAGATTTCAGGTATGAAAAAGGGGGTAAAAAATGAAGATGATTAGAACTACATTTGGCATTAAACAATTGGGTTGGAGTCAGGAAAATGGCTTTGAAAGGATTTTTCTGTTCACAAACTACTTGAACTTACAAAATAGCCAATGAAGTCTTAAGAACCTTATGGCAAATTCTCTGCTGAAAGCAGGTTTATATATTGCATTTCTCATACTGTCACCAAAAGTGAATGTATATATCCTTGCATTAGCAGTTTAGAGGCAGACGGAAGCACAGCTGCAGGAGAAGCAGTTATCAAAATGAGGGTTAAATAACTCATTGCTGCTAGCTCCACAAAAAGATTGTGCCTAGTGTTTGTTCTGTTTTCATTTTAAAATTATTTTTTAATGAATTTAGGTGAAATCTAACCACAGAATTCCATGTCTAAAGAAATCACCTTTATCTAAAGGAATCAAACCCTGTAAGCTTGTTATTATTGGTAGACTAGAACCTCTGAGGGAAAAAAAATATTGTGAAATAACTGAACAGTGTATAATGATGGGTTAGCCGGGTCAACAGAAGTATTGCAGGAGTGCCATAAATTCTGCTACTTATGAATATGTCACCTAAGCATATCTCTGTTTAGGAAATAATTTAAAATAATTTAGGTGCCTATATACAGCCACTCCTTCCTTTTGGATGATAGGCTTTCTTAAAGATAATTAAGGAAGAAGTCTGTAGGATTTAAAAAATATGTTTTCCTTTTAGGAAATGCCTTGTAATTTTTTTTGCTTTGGGGAAAAAAACCTTAAAACCAATCAACCGACCAACCAAACAAACAAACAAAAAAAGATCAATGTTTTGTTTGTGTAGATATGCTCTGTACTGAGACAAAATCAGAGAAGGTTTTCTGCTATTTATTCTACCTAATATTTTCTTCCACCAAGTTATAACATCAGCTGGTATCTTCTCCCAGTCTCTAGTCAGGACTAAGTGAAGGACAAAAGGGTTGTAAAATGCCTTGCTAGCTAGAGCTGATAACTTTTGTTCAAGGTAACTGCTTTAGCAGATCTAAGATTCAAGAACAACTGTTCTGCTTGTGTGCACATATGCTTCTATTTATCTCTGTATACTCAATACTACAATTATGAGCCTCAATTACTGTTACTTTAAAAACTTAAACTGAATCCATGGATCTACTCCAATTTTTCTAAGTCTAAAACTGTCAGCCAGTGCTTAAATTGCAAACTCTTTCTGACAAATGCCCATTTATGAGATACATTACAGCATGGTTCATATCCACTTTCACAGAAACAGAGTGAAGGAATCTAACTGATTGCAGAGGTTAATTTGGTCCATATACTTTGTCAATAGCAGGTCTGAGGAAAATTAGCACCAATAATTACAATGCTGGTGTAAGTCATGAATCTTATTAGAGTGATTTTTAGCAATTTAAGGACTGAAGGATCATGTATGTCAGGACTGCAGTAATATCCTTGGCTTTTAATAAATGTCAGAAATAGAATTTAGAATGTTTTTGCTCGCAAGCTTAATCACTATCCAAGAACATAGAATATGCACTGATCATTTTCAAGATACTGTTACAAAATTCAGATTCAAGCCAAATTGGATATGGATACTATTAGACTGTAGATACTATAAAAGGTAAATATGGTCTGATTTTCTCTACGGCATCAATCAGCAATAATTTTCCTTTCTTTTCCATTTGAATGTCTGTATATGTGTACTAGTTCTGTCTGAGATGGAGTTAATTTTCTCCACAGCAGCCCTCATGTCTCTGCCGTGCATTGGTGTCTAGAAAGGTGTTGGTAACACTCCAGTGCTCTGGATACTCCTGAGCAGTGCTCCCACAGCATCAGTGCTGTCTCTCCAACAGGCTTCTCACCAGAAGGCTGGGGGGGCAAGATCTTGGGAGGGGGCATAGCCAGGACAGCTCACCCACAGGGACCAAAGGATATTCCGTGACATATGGTGTCTGCTCAGATAGAAAATCTAAAAGAAGGAAGGAGGAAGAGGGGCTTTCATTATTATGACATTTGTCTTCCAGAACCACCATTAAATATACTGAATACCCAGGAAGTATTCGGACAAGACTTGCTGATGAGAAGCAGAGAATAAATTCTTTGCTTTCTTTTGCTTCTGCACACAGACTTAGCTTTTGTTGTATTAAACTGCCCTTATCTCCACCCATGAGGTGGAGCTCCTGCCCCACCCTGCTGAGAAGGGGACTGGTAGAATGGCTTAGTGGGCACCCAGTATCCAGCCAAGATCGATCCCCCACAATATGCTACCAAGGCACTGGGATTGCTGTTTCTCATACATGCCCCACAAAAAGGGGGCTCCTTTTTATTATACCATAACGTGCAAATAAAAGACCTTTCAACTACCAAAGAACCTATTGCAAAACTGGTATGTCAGAACACAAGCTGTCCAGCAAGTCCATGAGTGCATTTGTGAGACAATTTTCTACATGGAAAAACATAAATATAATGTGAGGGATGGACTTCCTGAAAATGCTTCAATCAACAGAGATAAGCATTAGCATGGAATGGTAGAGTTTAAAATGCTTGGGATGGGGCAGCGCAAGTGAAACCAATAGATTTCAAAAAAGACTAGAGTCTTTTTTGTGGTACTAGTGTGGTACTAGTGATGCAGAGAATGAAGCTCAAGGAGAACCAGCAGATGCTTCAGACATAATATTACAGCACAGGCACAGAGGGAAGCTAGCAAGGGCACTAGAACATAAATTTGACTGGAATATAAATTTGAACGTGAGCTCTCAAATCAAATATACCTATTTGTATATACCTCCTATAAAGTAGGAGAATTAACTTAGAAAGTAAGTGTAACTATAGAAGTGTAGCAGAAGTTTTAGGCCAAAAATGAGAAAAGTGGGGAAACAAACTGAAATACACATTATAAGGAACCCTCCCAAGCAACAAGCAATAAGACAAGATGGAATGGCCTCAAATTGCACCATGGGAAGTTTAGACTGGATATTAGGAAAAACGTCTTCACCAAAGGTGCTCTCAAGCCCTGGAACAGGCTGCACAGGGAAGTAAGTGGTAGAGTGGCTATCCCTAGAGGTATTTAAAAGGTGTAGGTGTAGCACTTAGGGATGTGATGTGGCAGTGGAGTTGGCAGTGATGGGTTAATGGTTTGACTAGATGACCTTAGAGGCCTTTTCCAGCCTAAACAATTCTATGATTCTACAGTGTAAGGAAATAGAATTCATTAAAGATGTGAGTATTTGAAGGCAAACCAGGTGAAATAAGTAGTCTCCTATTGAATGTAATAGAAAAGCTACTTACTGGACATACCAGGAGGACTAACCACAGTTTTTCATCTTCTTAGATGGTCTTTCTACTTATTTCCAGGGTTAAGGGTATTCACAGGATTTAGATAAGATGGGTAATTTTGAGGAAATGTCAATTGCTTATTGCCATATTAGTGCAATACTTCCTATAATATTTTGTCAGTCCAGTATCACTCAACACTTCTATTACTAGTGTCTAGAAAAATAGAAAAATTATTCTATTGGTATGGTACCAAGTGGGGAAGGACTTCCAGCATACTGATGTCTTGTTTAGAATCCAACATCAATTAGACCTGAGTTGAATAGCATAGAAATTTTCTAAATTAAATTGTTTTAATAAATGAAATGTTCTAGATAAATGTGAAGCCTTTTATGAACCCAGGTTTCATAAAATTAGTGTGTTGCAGCTGCCAGCACTGTAAGTTGTCATGAACAGATTAAACAAAACAACAGACAGGTACCACCGATCCTCCCATCCAGTTGCAAAAAAAGCTCCTGAAGTCTTTTCTGGGTATGTAATTTGTTTTAGTCTCAACAGTGGATTTATGAAGACATGAATGGAATAAAGATGCTGAGATCCTCTGCTTGCTGTCAGCAGAATCCCTCCAGGCTTTATAGAGTTCTGCTTAATATAATAAACAGCTTCAACTTTTCCAAAATCAGTCCTTCAGGCACAAATGGTTCATTAGTATACTAACATTTACCTTCATCAGATATCTATGGAGCCTGCCTCATGCTCACAGCAGGACCCTTGCCTTTCTTTTACCCTTCCAGGATTTCTACCTATTAGAGGATAAGAAAACTGATCTATTTTTATTCTGAGTTTCAGGCTTCTATTTTACTGGCTTCTCTAGTTTACTGTTCCAATTTATAGAGGAATTTGCTGCTTCTAAGCACGCAAACACTATTGTAGACATATAGGACTTAAATTTACATGTATACCTCTGATGGCACGTGTGATGTCTAGCATTGGCTTTGATTTGTCCACAAAAGATGGATTTCCTACTTTCATTTTCCCATACAAGATTCACAATAGTATTTGCCCTACCCATAACTTTTATATTGCTACAATTATAAGTTTGATTTAGTGTTACACTTGAACTTCGTCTTGTTTTTGTTTTTAAATATATCAGCTCTTTGACTAAACACTGAAGTCAAATATTCCAAACTAATGTTGTCTCACATGTGGTTATAATATATAATGTGATACTTTTCTGGTATACAAACCCTAAATTTTGGGTCTTGACTTTGAATCTTTTGCATTCTCTTAGTCTTACAGGATTTGGGCTTATCCAATTTACACCTGCCCTTCAAGGATTTGTATTTCTTTTATTTCCTGATACAGATATGATGTTATCTCTAATTTGATCTTGGACTGATGTCGGATCTTTTCTCAACAGCTGTAGAGTATATCTGCAGTCGCTTCAGTTCAGAGCTATCTCTTATAGATAAGACATTGAATTCTTTTGCTCTGTGATTTAAGTGGACTCAGAAGTGTTTCAGTAACTACTAATATTAAGCTTTAGTGTGATTTCTTGAAACAAAAAGGATTCCTTAGAGAGACAATCCCTTTTATGTGTGTAAAACCAGAATGGAGTGGTTTTCAGATATTTGGTGCAGTTGTGGGAATTACAGAAGAAAAATGGAGACAATGAATCATCTGGCTGGAATCCACAATGTAACCAGTGTCTGACAAACAAATTTTAAAACCTGCTCTTTTTCTATTTTTTTTCTATTTTTCTTCCAAATAATACAGTTTGTCTCAGACTTACAGATCTTCATTGAAAGGGTTCCCTATCAGAGAGCTGCACCTGTACTGGGAAGTCACTCTACACTGAAATTCTGTGTGAGTATTAATGCTCTGGTTTGGAAGGTGCTACTGCGAGAACAAAAGTTATATGGAAGTACCTGTAGTAAGGAGAAATGAGCTAAAAGAAGGAAAGGGAGGAAGGGAAGGGAGGGAGGCAGGGAGGGAGGCAGGGAGGGAGGAAAGGGAGGGAGGGAGGAAAGGGAGGAAAGGGAGGAAAGGGAGGAAAGGGAGGAAAGGGAGGAAAGGGAGGAAAGGGAGGAAAGGGAGGAAAGGGA
>JAYDZK010000202.1:54060285-54074338 GCA_034509185.1 Euphonia xanthogaster | reverse complement strand
AAGGAAGGAAGGAAGGAAGGAAGGAAGGAAGGAAGGAAGGAAGGAAGGAAGGAAGGAAGGAAGGGAGAGAGGGAGAGAGGGAGGGAGGGAGGGAGGGAGGGAGGGAGGATCCTCTGACAGTACAGGGTTGCTGTTAGGAAGTATCCTGCCAATGACACTGCCATTTAGATTTGCCAAGACACTTGTTAGCATGTCATACCATGACATCTTAAAAAGCATCATTACAGTTTATCCTGATGAGGTTTGTAGAAAAATAGTATGTGACAGTCATTTCAGTGGAGACCATCATGACTCTAGTGTCAATGGGAAAATCACAGACCATTCATGTGTGTATTCTCTGGCATAAACAAAACTTAAGGACAAAATCAAATGGGGAAATATAAATGGTTAAGTGGACTAATACATAAACCTACATTCAGACTTTAAATTCTTTGTAACACCCCTCTTCTTAGAAGACACTTTCACCTGTGTGTGTGTGTGTGCGTGTGTGTCTGTGTGTGTGTGTTCTCAAACATTTGGGATAGACACAGCAAAATGGATCACTGAAGTCTGGGTTGAGCCAGACCTTTTAGATCACTAAATTTATGCCATTCCCCAGTTAAGATGGCATAAATTCATAAAACTCATCTGTCAAACCACATCCCTTTCTATATTCATGTCACTTCAGAATTCTCATTATTTTTACTTCATATTCATTGTCTTACAACCCCAAAGTTTCCTATGGCTAATTTGACAAATAACTGGCTTTAGTATTGCATGCTTCCAGTTTTTCCTCCTTCAGAAGGCCCCTTGTATAGAACGAGCTATGACATGCTCCTGAAGAGGTGCTCCAGAAACATGCATCTACTGGATACATTTGGGAGTAAATGCATTATTAACAGTTCATTTTGAGTATACAGTAGTCTATAAAAATTAGGCATTCTACAGGCTTTAGATGCCTCCAGTTTCCCTGTGTCCTTCTCTGAGTTCAGTGGAGAGGAAATAAAATTTTGTTCACAAACTGCATGTTACAAGGCTGAAGCAGACACTTTAATGAGCATTGAATGCCTTTATTTTGTGTTTTCTGGAACACTAAGCTGGCTTTAGTACCAGCTCTTGGGGGATAATTTGTTACACATAAGTTTTGTCATAAGAGTAGATTCACTGCCTTTTTTCATCATGTCTCATAATCTTTGAAAAATATTAGTCTTAAGGAGCCACAATAGGACCAAAAACCCGTAAGTGTCCCATTGAGATATGCTCTTGAACCAGCCAACAAAACTGACGTGAAAACCTAAGGGCTATTTTACTGGTCAGCTGAAACAAGGCTTTAATTTTGGAGTAGCATCTGTGTACTACCTGTTTTGATGCAAGTTTCTCTGGTGTGAGCAAAGTTATCTCCTATTTTTTTAGCTTTTTAGCTAGAGATGTTACTGTCTTGCAACATATTCCTTGGCTTTACCTAATGCCAAGGAAAATGTTGCAAGAACACAGAACGAATGCTGAAGGACGTGGGCAAGGCCAGTGCTGGCAAATAAAAAGAGGAGGAGTTCCAGGAAGGAA
This sequence comes from Euphonia xanthogaster, assembly GCA_034509185.1. Classification (NCBI taxonomy): domain Eukaryota; kingdom Metazoa; phylum Chordata; class Aves; order Passeriformes; family Fringillidae; genus Euphonia; species Euphonia xanthogaster. The sequence goes on along the minus strand of JAYDZK010000202.1, from coordinate 54,072,796 downwards.
CAGAATGGAAGAGCTTTCTGAAAAAAAGGCAAGGGGTGTATTCATTCTGCACATGATTTTCCCTTCCTTACTTTATTCTATTAATTTCTGTATTTCCCAATTCTTCTTTGGAAAAGTACCCTGAACCCATTTTCTCAGACAATAACCTTTATAAAAACTTTCATGCAAAATTATCCTTTATTGTTGCTGAATTCCATTAAATACTTATCAATTATTTCCCAGTCATTAACTGTCTGAATCCAAACAATCTATGTGGTAAAATGTAAATAGGGATTTTCAGCCCATAGGCTGCTTCTAGGGGCCCCAGAAAACTGGGAACAGACACGCTTGGTGCCGAAAGGTTTGAATTTGTCATCCAGTGTTGTTCACTTCAAAATATGCAGAATAACATTAAAATTATTTTTATATATATTATTTATTATATATTAACATATATTATTATATTATTTAATGTATCAAATAATAGATATTATTTTTATATTATATATGCATATTATTTAGTATGTGTATATGATATATAAATAATATTTAAAATATATATAATGTGAAATATATATTATATAAAATATATAAATTATAGTGTGTGTGTATATATATAAAAAAATTTATGTATCTATTAAAAAGAAAAGAAAAAAAAAACAGAGAAAGATTAAAATAATTGATGTAAATTGTATCAGAAGCAGAGATTGTCTTTTTGCATGCCTAGGGGCATATTCTTTTTACTTATTATTCCAGGTTCTTTGTGAAATACCAATAGCTGTACTTGGCATTGTACAGTACCCATAGAGCCTCTAGAGAAAAGAGCAGGCATTGACAAGGAGGCAGGGGCAAAATAGACACTGTGCCTAGAGAAGCACAAAGGGAGTGAAAAGTAGGAGGGTTGACTTTTTTTTTCTCGTGTGTTTTCTGGCCATCATCAGAAAGAAGGCGTTCGCCTTGAGCGCTCGCTCGCGGTGGGGCGGTCGGGAGCGCTCTGTGCCCCGCGGCGGCGCTGCCCGGGCCGGGGCTGCAGTGCGCGCCCGCCGCCGCTAGAGGGGCCCGTTGTTCGTGCCTGCAGCGCATCAGGGCGCGCTCAAAGCTCAGCCGCCTTTGGAGCTGCATTGCTCATTAGGGGATAAATTGGAAGATCTGCTGCACGAATCGTGGTGTTAAAGGCAGGATTTTGAGGATGCCACTTAAAGGGACTTTACCTGGCACTAGAAGCATCCCTGCAGAAACCAAGGTGATTGAAGTGAGCGCAGCCTGCCTGAACATCTGCACATGCAATAGCTATCCAGGATACCACAGACAGAAAACACTTCTGATCACTTTTAACTTACAGTATTTTAAATGGTGCTATTTGCCTTAAAAAAGCTGTCAAACAACCCTGAGTTCATAATTATAGCTTTGCTTTGAGAAGCAGTCAGTTATAAAGCAGCCTGGTAGACAAAGACATGCTAACACTGTATTTGGGCAAGACGTGGGATACGGGCCCAAACTTCCTCTATTTATTCCCTTTGCTTCTCCTAATCTGTTCTTTACGGGCACCTGCTGCAGCAAATGAGAAAGCATCAGAGGAAGAGGAAATGGAAATGTTGCAGTGCAAAGTATGGTTAATAATATTTTTAATGCATGCAGAGAAATATTAAATTAAAAAAATTAATGGAGGTCAAAAGCCAGCTTCTAATTCTCTTCAGGCAAAAGGAAGAATTTATTAAAAAGCAGAAAAGGTATCCACAGAGAAAATTTCCCCATTCACTTTACATACATGAAATATAGACATCATCTTGACATTCAGCTGATGAAAGAGAAGAAAAGACACTGAAATTACCACTCAGTTAACAGTAGCCATATTTTGGGAGATGGGACAATCTCGGCACACCGTGTTTGACACAGGATGTTCTAGAGATCTGTTAAAGTTTGCAGAGTTCCATTTCCTAAGAAATCTTTCTACAGACCCAGCTTTCATCATACCGTATATTCGGTACACATAACCTGGCATGGCACTATTTTACACACTGCAGTTAGCTGAAAATGTGAAGAAAGGATATCCAGATTTCCTGACTGTATGGATTTCACACAAAAAAAATGGGAACATAGAGGGAAAGAATGCATCAAATGTGCCTTTTGTTACTGGAGGCATCTTCTCTGCTGACAAAAATATTTGTTTAAGTTTTTACATCATGACAAGATCCAAGTGTAGCTGATCAAATAACCTAAAGCTGCCTGATGACTAAAAAAATTCCCTGAAAGCACCCTAAGTATATTTTCACTTTCTGCATTCTGTGTGCTAAAAACATGATTCTCTGTATGGTTCCCCTGCATGACCTGTGAGAGGACAGAAAAAAGAAGATGATTTGAATCAGTTGCTACATTTTATAGAGAGATTTTGCAGGGGAAAAAGTAATATGTGTTTTTAAAATGTCACAGTTCTGCTGCCCCTAAAGGCAATTGCAAAGCTCCGTAGTTTTCTCCCGGAGATATTCATACAGGCTGGGCACTGCTTGGATGTTGCATAAGCTTTGAGAATAAGAGATCATGTAGAGGCTTTGGACAGGTGCCTCTGCACATGAGTGAATTTCAGGCAACAAACCAGGATACTTGTCTCAAACACAGGATTTTAGGTTTTGTTGGTGGTTTTGGTATTTTTACATGTAGCCTTCCTGTATTAAATTCCTTGTGCTTCACCAGTCTTGTTAAAATCTGACATTATTTCCCCTGGTATTAACTCCCAATTTATCATTTACTCAAGACTGCACAAGGTTTCATCCTGGGAGTAGGTTTTTTTCCTTTATCCATTTCCCTAAAAACATAATTATCTTTTTGTAGGAGTTTTCTGTGATCAGAGGTGTTCCTGGCTTCATGAACACACAGGAAGATGAGGGTCTTACATTCTAATTATAATTACAAACAATTAAATCTGAGATTTGAGACTAGGAGCAGACCTTTAAGAGTCAAGAAACAACTGCCAAGAAACAGAAGGAATTGCAAGCAGCACTCCAAGTTCAGTCATGTATAAAATTTACAACACGACTGAAGGGCAAGTCTATCATTTTCACTTTCTTCTTTGGCTTGTATTATTTAAAAAGTTATGTTTTAAATCTAAAAGGATAAGGTCTGCATTCATTACCTTACAACATCTTTAGCAGGACCTTTTGTCTCGAGCTCAGTACTGTGCCAGCACAGTTACACAGCTCCTGCCCTGGAGCTGGCTTCTGCTTTGGCACTTCAGAGTGCAGAGGGCAGAGGGAATATTCCACTGTGTAGGCATCTCATGGAGGTGTATGCATTCCCCACTACCTTTTCAGTCTCTGGATCACCGCACCCCAAAATACTGAACTGAAGGCTATCATCTAGCTAATCAGCAAACAAAAGTTTCTCCACAAAAATTATCTGAAGAGGTATTCATAACAGGCTCCCTGCAAATACTCTAATCCAATCTGTTGTGTAAATATTACAGCTGGGGCTGAGAGGGAATGCGTGTGCGTTGCAGGCAGCGATAAAGCCGGAGCCTCAGCCTGGGTGTGTGCAGCTGTACACGCCATGGGAGCCTTGCACAAGGGCAGTGGGAAGCTGGGAGTGTCACCAGGGATGTCAGGGGCATTTTAGGGCACAAGGAAGTGATCTGAAATCATGTCACTCTGGTATTTGCCAGAAAAACAGTAACTTTTGAGGGTTTTCTGCTTCTGCACCATTGCACATCACAAAAACTCTATAGCTAATCTTTATGTACCTAGTGCTTTTTCACAAGCAAGGCACTTTTGCGCTCTCATGATTTATCAGTATCTGAAGGTGTAACATCAGATTAATAATCAGAGCCAGGCTAATTTTATTTTATGTCTATTTTCCAACATCTGTGGAAATGTGTCAGACAATGAGATGAATACCATATATGCCAACAATACAAATCATTAATATTTTGTTTGGCTTTTGTGTAGTTTCAGAAAGCAATGGCAAAGTCCTGCTTTCTGTATAGACCCTCCGTCAAGCAACTGTAGGTTGCAGAGCAAAATGGTTCCGGAACAAAAAGTAAGGCAGCGAAAACAATATAGAAGAGGAATGTACTTTGTGAAGGAGATACTTTTGTCCTGTGTCCCACTTCAGAGATACTCTTCCTGGCTCCAGTCCAGAGACAGGGTGCTCCTGCTCCCAGACCCAAAATATTTAGTGTATCTGACTTTTTTGCACATGGCATTGAGAGCAAGGGGGACAGTTTTGTTCTACTGCCAGTGATACAGAAAAATATCCAGAGAAAGGAGAGATACAATGATACGGAAAAATATCCAGAGAAAAAAGAAACCAAATGGGTCACCCCAGGGGCTGATGGTGTTGTTGACTTCGGGAGTCATGATTATTTCAATGGGCCCTGTGCACTGAGGTAGTCCCTGAAGGGAAATGCATGTTCCAGCTTTGGAACATATAAGAATATAAAACCTGAGTTTCATTTCTGAAAGAGGCAAGGATGTCTTTGGTTTGGGCAATGTGCAGAAAAAAGAAAGATAGTGTAAATCATAGTTACAAACTAATTGTGTCTGCATGTGCATTGATTTTGCATGTGTATTAGTGTGTGTACAAGCTTTCCTGTTAAACTGCAGGCTATGAAACTGTCCCATTTCATTACCCTGGGATATTACTTTAAAACACTGTCTTGCCCCAGTTTTGAATTGTATAACTCTTATCAATCAAATAAAGGCAAAGAAGTCTTTAACTTTCAAAATTGTAAATATGAAGAGGAAACATGCTTAGTCATCTAACCCAAGATCTGCAAAACTGCAAATTGGTGGGGAGGTTATTGATACTTATCCCTTTCCTACTATTGGGGTGCATATTTTCCATTACTCCAAAGAAACAGACATATGGGATGCTCTGTCTGGCCTCAGCTGTTATCACACTTCATTGCCTCCTCACCCTCTCAGCTGGGGGTTTTGTTTCTTTGACAGAACCCCAACAAGATCATAAAACTGATTAGTATGGGAAGAGCCCTGGATATCAGTGCTGGACCCGACCAGGGATAGATTACTCTGCTGCTAACTAACTTGTGGTTAAACACTGGACCCATTTCAAGAATTTTCATGTATGAAGGTCACTAAACCCCTGCCCCCAAACCAGAGTTATAGTTTTGGATATTTGCTTTATATTTCAGTAGCCTAGCTGCAGAGCAGAAGGTTTTGTTGCTGTTTGCTTTGGGTTGGTGAAGGTTCCTCCTGTGAGCACATCCCAGCAGCCTATGGTCATGGGAGATGTCATATCAACATCCCTCCCTCCTCAAGGTTTTAGTTGAACACCTCTAACAAACTTATATGCACCCCAGTCTCTCCCTGATGACCTTTTCTTTAGTCTGTACAGCCCTGGTCATCCTAGAAAGAGTTTCCCACTCAGAGCAGAAAAGACTTATATTTTGTCTTTAATTGCCTCCCTCCCCAATAGTTTCTCTTTTTATGCTATTTGTCGACAATATTTTGTAAGCTTACATTCTATAAAATTATATTTATCATCTAGATTATAGACTATGTTCAAAGAAGGACAAAGAAGGTCTTTTGAGGAGCAACAGATCTGAGGTTGTTTAGCCTGGAGAAAAGGGGTTTCACAGGGGACCTTATCACTCTCTACAACTGCCTGAGAAGAGGTAGTGAGGTGAGGGTCTGTTCTCCCAGGTAACAAGCAGTAAGACAAGGTGAAATGGTCTAGGTTGCACCAGGGGAAGTTTAAATTGGATATTATGAAAATTTTCATCAGTGAAAGGGTTATCAAGCATTGGAACAGGCTGTCTGGGGAAGTTGGGGAATCACTGTCCCTGGGATATTTAAAAGATGTGCAAATATGGAGGTCAGGGACACAGGTTAGTGGGGTGGTCTTGACAGTGCTGATTTAATGGTAGGCCTCGATGATCTCGGACCTCATCCCCAACCTAAATGATTCTAGGGGTGTATGATTCTAATATGTACAAGGAATTCCAGCATTTTTTCATTACTTGCAAGTTAAGTATTCTTTTGTGGTTTTCTTTGGTATAGGCATTTATGTGGCCTTCTAAGCCACACTCACTTTTTGACTGTCTTCCTTTATGATTAACCCCTCTCCGTGAAAAGACTGCCCACACACGCGCACACAAATACAAACCCTTACCTTCAGGCATTTCTTCATGTCTTGAGGCCATAGATTGTTTTACTTTGGGGTTTTTTTTCCCATCAGCTACTAGTAAATGAATGTTATTAATGTCAGGTCAAATACCTTCCTCTCTCTTTCTAAATTGGATTGCCTATGACATTAGACTCATGGAAATTTCATCTGTTTCATTTCTTTTTCATGGTAGAGTCCTTTATCATATTAGCACATATATACATACAGGGAAGGAGTTACAGGTTAATTAGATATTTTTGTTGTGACAGTTTAGTTGTCCGTATTTGGATTTTGGCATTGACTAGTGAGTTTCATGAATTTCCCTCCTTTGTTCTCCAGGGTAGAATTCTATGTTCTTCACGTGTGTAAATTTGCTTTTTATGATCTCAGCAGGTAGAAGCACCAGAGAAGGGAAATAAAGTGATTTGGGGATATTCTTTATACTACTTTGCAAAAATGGCTGCCTAGCATTTATTGCCGGCTCTGCAACCTACTACTTACATAAATGGCCTAATTTTAAAATAGCAATTATTATTGTTGAATTTCTAGCATCTTCCACAAAGTGGAATGATCTTAAATTCTCAGATCAAACAGAATTACAGAAAAACTCCAAGGTAAATTCTAGAATGTATAACTGAATCTAAGCAGAAACCTCAGACATACATAAAAATTAGTATCACTATATTGAGTTCTCTTACTTTGACTTCAAGTAAAATCTTATTTAGTGAATAAATTTAAATACTTACACCTCCAACAGTGGTGTGTTAATGTAAACCATTTCTAAATAAGAGTCACCAAAATACCCATGTCCATCCCAAGTAAGTTATAAGATGATGTACTTAACCATTAGTCTGTATCCTTTTGCAATGACTTGTAATTTCATTTGGCACATAAAGATTTGTTTAAAAAAGTTGATTGTTTCCCATTTGTAAGAAATAGCAAGAGTGTTTCAATTTGACTCATTTTTATTTATTAGGACTGTCTTTAACGGGTAGCTTCTCAATTATATCCACAGTTCCGCTTCAGATTTGAAAAAATACTGGTCAGGAACACAACTTGCCCAATGCAGCACAGCAAGAGATAGACACAATATGAGTTCATAAGTGGTGGCAAAAAATAAACTGTAGGATGTTTTCCCTGTATACCTGTTTGATTAAACATTTGTTGTATTATGTTTACTTAGCCTGTTGGATTTGTTTATACTTCGTGTTTTGTTGTGTTTGGTTTGGTTTTTTTAGAAACTGGCTAAAATTTCAACAGGAAAAATAAAAGCAGGGATTTTAATAAATTGCATTGTTCATATGTAATCTTACAGGCAAAGTCCTCTAAGGTATTTAATAAAGTAGGGCAGAGAACTCTCCTTTGTGGATAAAACTGTGTTGCAAGTTCCAAGATGTTGGTGAGATAGATCTATTACATTATTAGCTCTGGGGTAAGGTTTCCCAGTGCTGCTAAAATATGCTCAATTTAAATTCTATATTATATCACCCTGTCTGAATAATTTTATACCTATATTTTACTTTTAAATGCTTAGCTGACTCATGTACTTTAAAGAATTATAAACATATTTTTACAAAAAAACAATATACATCTTTATGTTACCTTTGTTGTTTATTACATTTAACTAGAATAAAAGTGGATCGAGGCCAAGGTTAAAACCAGAGGTTGCACTATATTTACATTTTGTTCAATACCAGCACTTAAGAACAGCAGCCAAGCATTTAAAAATAGGCTGAAGGGGATGAAGAGATTTAGAGGGGAATGCCTGGCTGTCTCAGAAACTACCAGGTGAGTCATGGCTCTGCCGCTGCGATGAGCTCCGGGCAGGGAAATTGGTGCGATTTAGCTCCGGGAAGGGAGACAGCAAAATACTGAGTCAGAGCAAGGCTGTATTTCGATTGTGTTAAGAAATCCTCCCCACTCTGAGCTGCCTATACAGAGCCTCCCAGGACCTCTGCAGATCAATACAGGACTCTGGCACAAGCCTGCAGATTTCCTTGGCAGCACTAGGACTGTCAAGGTCAGAACTGGTCAGTGGCTCAGACACTGCCTCCAAATCATTCATCTGCACCTCTCCTGTCCCAGAGGGTAGGGACAAGGCAAACTCTTCTGTGTGGCCATTTTCCAAAGCTCTTGCAGACCACTCAACGTAGCGGTACTCAGGGAAAGCACACAGTAAGCAATTTATGTTACTTGTCCCCAGAAGGACAACAGGGGACAACGTACTGTAGTTGTGCCAAACCACCCTGAAATGAAGGCAGTCTTACAAATTCATAGGGCTGGATTTAGGAAATCTTAAGTGAAATATTTTTCTTTCCTTTTAAATACTGATGGAATTGGTGCTTAAGGAAGTAGCATTGGTTCTGACAGTGGAAGCTTTTTTTTTCAATACTTTCAACGTGAGTTATTCCCACAGAGACTATTGTCTTCAGGTAAAACTGCAATCTCTGTACGGTAAACTGAGTAAGCTGGTATTTCCGGTAAGAAAAGACTATATATAAATTTAGCATTCTAGCTAAACTTGAGCTCAGGTGAGAATACTGCTTTCTTACCCAAGCTGACTCTTACTCTCAAAAAAATATACTTGATTTATTTTTCTGTACTAATTATTTCAGATTACTGCCCAAAGATGTTTATGCTTTTGCTGAAAACAAACAAACAAGCAAAAAGGCTAACAGCTAAAATACATGTTCAGACTGGTCCAGGTAAAATGACATCTACAAGAAAATCCCATCCCAAAAACAGCCCCCCAAACTCCCACCTAAACCTCAGAACAGTGCTCTTAATCCAGCTGCCTACATCCAGAGTCTTGAATAATGATAAATGTGAGTTCCTTCAGACAGTAACTTTAAGTCCAAAATGACCCTGCTTTCTAAGTCTATATCAAATGGAATAAAGGGTATCTTATACTTGAGTAGAAATTAAATAAGTTCTCTCTTGCCTTATACTTCACGTTGTTATCACATAATAATTTTTCACTTTCTGGGGCTGCTAGCGGCTAATTCAAATTTTTTTTCCATCTTTGTCTTTTTTCCTCTTTGTTCCAAGGGGCTCATTCCCCACAGGCAATGCCAGTATTGAGTCAAAGTGTCATTCAAGCTCACAAAGTCACACATTTTCAACTGGAAGGTGGGTGTGATTATCCAATTACCTTTTGACATTTCCATCATATCCCTTGGCACCTAGGTACAATAAGTTGGGCATTTCAATATCTGTCCATCCTCACTTTAAACCTGTTTTGAAAATACAAAAGAACCTTAAGTGATCTGTCCACAGCATTGAAATACCAACTTTAGTGGACACTTTGAAAACTCAAAGGCTTTATAAGATGAATAGCAAACTGGGGATGACAGCTCCTGTGGAGCCATTATTGAATTGCAGCAGTGACGACTGCATTGCTTTGGATTCAGATAAAAGACTCCATGCAAGACAAATGGTAGGAGGACATCAAACAAGACTGTGTCCATGCAGTGACAGAAGCAATCCAATTGAAGAAGCTGTTGATTTCCACAAGGTAACTTACTATTTCTTCTTAAGTAATCTATATTAAGGAACTAAAAATTGTATAATCATCTTCTATTTATGCTTTTCTCTAAAAATACTGCTTTTAGTTGTCAAATATAATTTTTGCTGAAACTATTTGCCAGAAAGGAAATACCAGTATCAGATGTTGTTAATTATTTCTGCATTTGTGTTTTATTTAACCATAATGTCACTATGCCTAAAGGTTATAGATTGAGGGTTCCAATCAATACTGATCAGGTGAAGAGATTAGTCAGCAAATGAATAACACAGACACCAGCAGGAAGCACTGTGCACTCAAGACAACAATGAATACAAAGGGTACAGATAAATATCTTCACCTTCATTTAGATAAAAGCTGATTCTAGAGCATTTCCACTATCTCATTAATAATACACTAACCTTTTGGAACCTATGCTGCACAAGCATAATGTAGATCTTGAACAAGTGTCAAGATGTGACATGAAGTAGCTTTGTACAAAATCATAGAGTCTGGGGTTTACTGACAGCTATACAAGCTGCACCCTGGAAAGGATACAGATGTTTATTTAACCACTTGTAGAAAGTCTACATTGGCATGTGAGTCTTGCCATTTTCACTTACTGTTCCTCACTGGTTTACAACATTCAGTAGGTCTGGATCACTCAAGACAGCTTTATTCATAAGAAGATAAAGAGGGAGGGAGATACACACTGGAAGAACACACTGTGCACTCCAACTGGGAATGGCCATTCAGCTCACAGGGCTGGACTACAACTTCTCTGGGCAGATCTGACTGAAAGGTGTATAATGCTGTCAATGGGTCTTTAATGCACACTGGCTCACTCCACAGATCCACTTTAATTTGTCTGTCATAACAGCTGACAGAGACAAAGAATTTTCTCTTAGAGCAGAACCACAAATGAAGGTTAGCATTTAGAGTAGCGTAGCTTCTTAAAAGTGTATTTTTGCAAAATGTGGGCATTTTATGGACACGAAGAGATTAAATACATTTACATACACAGAGTGGCATAGAAGCATATAACATGTCTGATAATTCAGATTTTTTTCTATCCGCCTTTCTTGTATCCTATTTTGTATCACTTTGCAACTTGGTATGCTTCCTTTATATTTTGGATCAGGTCTAGTTGTCATCTTCATATATTCCACTGTTCTCCAATATGTCTCAACATGTTTTTCTCTCTGCCTGTCTTTCTCTTCTCCTTTTCTAATACCTTTTCTTTACCAAGCTCTTCTTATTAAACCTTGAGTAGATTAAATTGATATTAAAACAAATAACCTTCAAAGAATATGTTCCACTTTTCCTGATCCTTCTGCTTCTCCGTCTCACACAAACTGCCTGACAGACAGACCATGGCCAGCTGTCATGAGAAATTTTACCTGGGTTGCCACCTTGCCAGGAGGCATGGTCCAAAATCCCTCCTCACTCTGATACAGCATTTGCTGGATGAAATCTAATCTAAATGCCCAGGCATGTAATTTCCTAAAACCATACCCAGATTCAAATGACAGAGCAAAAGGAGTCTAGCCTGTCATCCCCTCACAATGAGAAAAAACTCCCAAACCAAAGAATTTTGGGAAAAAGAAACCCGAGCAGCAAATTTTTTGCATAATCAAGAGATAGATCCCCTCCGCCCCAGCTTCAAATTCCTAGTTTAATGTGTGCATGTGAGTCTCTGAACTCCTTGCAATGATCTTGGTCTCAGGAGGAATTATCCGCATCTGCTCCTTTCCTTTCAGGATACTGTGAGCAGTATAGCAGAGAATCTAAAAGCTGAGCTTGTTCTGAGCAGATTCATTGAAAAGAACAGGTTTCAATAAGCTAAACTTAAAAATAGCTTCAATAGTGTCTAATCTGTGATTCCTGCTTGGCACTGATAATTAGGACAAAAAAAAAGGACAGAAACTAACTTGATTGATCTCAGTGAAAACAGTTTTGTTTTGTTCTCTTGAAGCTACCCTCAGAATTCTACTTTGCATGATTACTTGCAGTATTTTTCCATCTTCGTTTTTACTTTCCAGAACTGTCTATTTGTCTGAGACCCAAATAACTATTGAATTCAATTGCCAGCCTAGGGATAGGCTTCAAATTAAATTTTTCTCACTTACTCTTTTTCACCCATGCCCTGATTGGAGCAAAGCTGCCATTCCCATTATAGAGCTGTTACTGTTAATTATCCTCATCCTCTGTCTGATACAGGCAGCACTTTAGCCCTGGCTGGGAGGGTGGAACACTTGGCGCCTCTGTGGCAGTCCTCTTGGTGAGCCAGTTGGGAATGATGAACCAAGCCAGCTCTGTCTCTGAAAACATAGGGCTGGTGTGTACGGCTCCCCTGACTTCACCTGAATTTATGGCTCCTCAGCATCTCAAGAAAGCAGGCCACAACAGCTACCTTTATGTCTTGTTGCCAAAAACCAGAGACCTACAGCCTGAAGCTGTTGTTCCCTCTGTTGGAAATCATATGCACAGAACATCATCCGTGGGGCTTTCCTTAACATGTTCACTGCTCCTTGAATATGAGGAACTGTAAGAAGGATAAAGTCAGGTACCTTCTGAATCATTTTTCAAATAATCATTTGGAAAGCAGAAATCTGTTTTATTTTCTACTGCAGAGGAATCCACCTCTTTGCCCTCCCCCTTTTATTGCTCTTTTTATTGGCAACATTCCTTTTCCTTCTAAAGCAAATTTCTAATGTGGATTGTGGATTTTTTATTTTGAAATAATTCTTCCTGCTGACTCCTACCTGCTTGGGTTATTCTGATCCAAAGAACTGAACAGAAACTCCCTGAAATTCCTCTTCAGTTTTCTCTCTGGGAAAAGGATATTAAAAAAAAAGAGAGAGAAAGAGAAAGAAAAAGAGAAAGAAAGAAAGAAAGAAAGAAAGAAAGAAA
>JAYDZK010000202.1:53980694-54059728 GCA_034509185.1 Euphonia xanthogaster | reverse complement strand
AAGAAAGAAAGAAAGAAAGAAAGAAAGAAAGAAAGAAAGAAAGAAATAAAGAAAGAAAGAAAGAAAGAAAGAAAAAGAAAATAATCAAATCAACATCACGCCACCATCCCCAAATCCAAAAACAAAATAAAATAAAATAAAATAAAATAAAATAAGAAGAAACAAACCATCTCAAAACCAGTGTCAAATGCAGGTCTTGAAAGCATGTGTTGATTCCACAGTACAAAGTCACTTTAAATCTCCTAGTCCCTCATTTCCACTCCCCAGGAGGAATCAAACCAAACAGAGAACATTGCCAAGACCTGGGAGCTTGTTGTAAGAATAACTAGTTCTTGACATTTGAAATTACTCTGGTTCAAACATTTTTTGATCTTTCTTATTAGCCCTGTGTCTTGAGAAATAAAAATATGATAATCAGAAAGTACATAATTGGGTTCAGGGTATTCTGTGGTCACCCTTCCTGGCTCTGGAATAGAGGCACTTTGAAAGATTATGTGTGGATATCTGGAATTAATTCTGCACAGTCTGTGAAATGACAGATCTTTTTTCTTAATTACACCAGCTATCAGTCTAACACCTGTAGTTAACCATTCAGTCCTAGGAATATATCCTGATACCCTTTATTCTTCCACCAGGAGCACAGCAGGCAAATGGCAGGTGGATGCTGAGGCATTTACTGGGCCAGACACGGAGCCTGCCCCGCATCCCCACAATGGCTCTGTTCCACCGCCGCCTTCCGCGTGCTCCCAGCTCAGAGGTGCTGTCTGCAGAAGGTGCTGCCGCATTTGGGAAGCATTATGGACTGACAGCTGTAGTGCTACAAAGTGTTTGGAGAGAAATAAGTGTGCCATAGCCAACCCTCACAAGTTCTAATTAGCTGGTTTTGGGAGCAGCACTTGGTGGCTGGAGCAGCCCTGTGTGTCCCCAGAGTTGTCGGCGCCATGGGGTGCCAAGTCCCCATCTATGTGGCCCAGCCCAGCCACTGCTCTTCCTTAAACCTTCACCCAGACCCCTGCTGCAGCAATGAATCACATACAGAGGGTTTTCCACGAGCTGGGTTTATTGAGCTGTGTTACAGGAAAATACAGCTCAGACAGCCCCACTGCAGCCAAAACAATCTGTCATTTTTAATTCTTCCTGTCACCTCATTAGGTATATAGCTGGAGTGACAGTAAAAAACCTAAACAACAAAAAACCACCAACAGCAAAACCCAGAATACGTTTCCACAACTCCTGCTCAGAGCTTAACATAAATATCAAGGCAGCAAGAGATTCATTGACCAAACATATGTGACTTGGTGCTATATATAACAAAGTGACATGCAGAATGGCCTCAATAGGCATATAAAACAATTAAAATAACTGTGCTTCAAAGCATTGTACTATAACATAAAAGGTCATCCCTATAAACATGAAAAATACGACCGTGGTTTTTTCATACATACAGACACACTAATACCTAGCTAGGGTTCCATTGTAGAAGGTAATCTTTAAAAATCTCTGAAAACATGTCATGTCTTGTATCATTCTCCATCAGACCATGTCTTTTCATCAATGGTTAATATTTTAAGTGAATGCAATAGGAAACATTATTGAGGCCAACTACTTGTCAGAAGAAAATACTGTACTAAGTACAAAATATTTACCCTGTGCACACACAGGATAGGGAAGGAAACCCTGGTTAACCTTCTGTGAAAATGAAAAACCTTTCTTTTTTTTCTCCTAGAGCTTGCTTGTTCTCACATTAACGCATTAAAGTTGTATTCCAATGGAGGCTGCAGAGAGTACATTTTGAGGACTCTGATAATTTTTGCAGTAACACTCTGAGTTTGTGATAATAATGTTTATGCACAGATGTAAAGAATGTGCTGACAGATTAAAAAGGAGTCAGCTGGTGTTTGCACAGCGTTCATTTTTATTTAAGGGGAAGGAAAAAAAAAGGGGAAAAAAAAAAGGTACTACACCTGGCTGTGAACAAACAGCTTTTACAGAAGTGGAAGTAGTTTGGTGTATTGCAACTCCCTAAACCCTTCCTGCATTAGTTCAAAAATGCAAGTTATGGGCACATCAGAGAATCACAAGGTTTTATTTTTACTGCAATTAGAGAATTGACTTTGACTGGTTTTCCTACCAACATTAAAAGGAATCTTAGCCCAGCCAGCAGTATTAAGTAAGGAAGTGTTAAAAAAAAGAGTTCATTTGTTGCAGATACATTCCTCACTATGGAGACCCTTCTTCCTTACATATTTAGCCTATACACACATTCCAACTGCACTAGTAATGCTGTAATGCCCCCAGAGGTGTCTTGAAGGGTAGTGAAGGTATAGATGTATCATATAGAAATAGGTATCTGCTATTTCTTAATATACAATTATAGTATTTTGAAGCTAATTGATGTACTGAAACCTCGTATTTTACAATTCTGTAGCATGGGAAAAGATGACAAGCAATGTCATTTTCTCTCCAGACGATCAGAGACACTGCCCTGATCAATACCTGCAGAAGTATGCAGCAGCTACCTCTGGAGGAAGCATAGTGATTCAGGTAGAAAAAAAAGAAAACATGAAGAGAAAAGGACAAGCAGCAAAAAATATTCAGTTGGAAAAAATACTCATTTGGAAAGCTGAATCATGCAGAAACCATCAACTTCACAACAAACTCCACAATTGCAATGGGTAACCTCAAGCCATACTTCCCATTTCTGAAGGATTTGCCTTTCAACCTAATTAGAGCAGGAGCTGAGTGATCAGATGTCCCTTGCTCATTTTGAAAAGTGACTGGGAAAACTCCATGTAATCAGGAGGTATTTAGGATTTCCATTGACTTTCAATTTTCTTGGTTCATCTGTTCCCTTTCAGAACGTTTGATGCTAGTCTGTTCTAAACTGTATGTTGAATGTGCTTTAATCAGATGTCTTTGTAGCAGGCATTAGGTCATTTACTGTTTGATTTTTTCCTGTGAAAATACAGGTTTTCTTAGTTTCAAAAGTGTCCTTTGAAGAAACCTGTCGTACTCCAGATAGAGGGGGGAAAAAAATGAGAGAAATAGAAGAGGACAAGGGAGGGAAGTGGGGAGCAGTCCTGTATTTCTGTTCTTGCCCCACAGCGGTGATGGGGAATTGTGGAATTGTGCAGTTGTGAGTGTCACCCTTTTGTACCCAACACTGCCCCCCCAAGCTCCTTTCTCTGGTGATCTGGGCTCATGCACTGAAGCTGATTACCATAAGCAGAGCTTAATATTCAAGTAGACAATTGCATACACTGAGTGCTAGCTCAAACAAATGCTCTTTCTAGTTTTACACCTTCTGTCTGTGGAGCTTCCTGCAGCTTTGCTGCCTTGGAACTCTCAAGCCCCCTTCTTCCTGTTCCGTACCTGTTCCTGTATTTAGAGACTCAATGTCACCTTGCTCCCATCCCCAGAATTTAACTCCTCATCCAACCCCACCTTTCTGCTGGTCATTGCAGCCACCTGAAACTCCAGCCTCTTGTATTGCCTCTCTGTCTGACTCTTGAGCCCAAAGTCCTGCTTCTCACAAGGATATTCTAAGTGACACATTCAATGAAAAACCACTTAATTAAGGCCTGTGGTGAGGAGCAGAGTCTCACACAAGTCAGTGAGTATAGTTTGGCTTAGGTGGGCTGAATTTCTATTCAGAATGGCAAGCCTGTCTCCAACGCCTGCAAAAAGAGCCCAGGGTAAATATGCTCCTTAGCTCCTAGCCTAGCGAGCCTCAATGAGGTGACTGAAGTCAAGTCTCAATTTATTTGCCTTTAAAGTTCATCTTGAAAGAGAACGTTGAACTAGAAAAGCTTGCTGCTAAACTTGGCAGTGAGAACTTCTATGAAAATTTCTGTCAAAGAAAAATATAGCCCCCTCTAAAGGATGTCTGGTTTTTAGAGGGAACTCTTATACTTAAAATTCAAAAATAGTAGTAGGTGCTGAACACCATCAAAAAACAAGCCATAAACCATCTTGAAAATCTCTTTTAATTGTTCTAATACACATTTCTAAGATTAATATCTCCTTACTTGGATTATGAAGCAGTAGGAGCTGGGGTATTGTTTGGGACATGGAAAGAATAAATTGTGTAATGCCAACAGAAAAGGTGCTGAGGTAGCTGGTAATTGACAGAGTTAATGAAGTATGTTAAGCAGGTACAATATAGATGAAGTTGTCCCCTGCAGGGTG
Source organism: Euphonia xanthogaster (assembly GCA_034509185.1). Classification (NCBI taxonomy): domain Eukaryota; kingdom Metazoa; phylum Chordata; class Aves; order Passeriformes; family Fringillidae; genus Euphonia; species Euphonia xanthogaster. The sequence continues at coordinate 54,055,540 of JAYDZK010000202.1, read as the reverse complement.
ATTGGCCACTGGGGAAATAATGTGACAGTTGTCTTTGTGTTAAAATAATGTGGTACTCCTTCTTTGCCAGATCCTATCTGCAATGAGAGATGAAAGAGGTCTTGCAAGGATACCCAGGTCCTACTACAGCACACACTGTGCTTGAATCTGGCAAGTAAAGAAGAAGATAAAGAGTGGGTAAAGAGTGCAATGGCTGTCTGTAAGTAAAGCCATTAGGCTATTTCCTACAGCCCACACATGAATTATCCACTACTGAAAAGTAATAATTTGACACTGTTTTCTATAATCCTCCCTCATACACTACAATGCACTGGTGCTGTCTGGGGATGAACGGGAACTGAATTTGACCTGCCAATTTTTGTGGAAGTTGATTATTTTTAGATATTGTTTTAATAATTAGCTAACTAGCTCTCAAAGAGTACAATGGATTTAGACAGCAAAAGATGGTTTTGAGAGTAATATAGATTTTGTATTATTATCTCCTCCTATTGTATGTGAATACTATCATTGAAACAGTAGGGAAAATATCAACTGGAAATAGAGCTCAGCCTCTCAATTATACTAAGCTGTGTGGTCAGCATTGGTTCCAGAAGAGGCGTGTAGAGCACATAGTAATGAAAAATCATTGATAGCATCAGTTTGGTGTCTAAATAATCTATTGTGCTATTCCAGCATTGTTCTTACTAAAACCACCTCAGAAGATCAGCTAGCCTTCCTTGGCCATCATATCTCAAAATACTTGAAGCTTTTTTGATTACCTCAGTTGCTGACAGCATGCTCTGTTATAAACACACAAAAACTATACAGTATTTTATTTCTTGAAGCTGTAGCTGTTGACATTTTCATAGTTGATATTCATCTGTTTATAGTGGAAGTGAGTTAGGTGTTATTGGACCTTTAAGCTTTTCAATGTGGTTTTATTCTTGTCAGCATATTCTAAATCCAGGAATCCTTCTTAGGTTTTGAAAGAGAGTGATATTTGAAAAGAGAAGTGATTTTTAGCAAACCTCTGACTGAGAACATAACCTAAGAAAATATTTCTAAGCATCACGTGGCAATCTATTTTCTAATTTTCAAAATGCAGTTAAGAAAGATTAAATGCAAACATTTGTTCATTGTAGGAGTTGGTTTACAATAATCATAATCTCTTTGCCAATCTTTCTTATGGCTCTAAGATTTGTATAGCCATTTGTTAGTATGTTATGCAGAACAACAACCTGGACATTAAAATTTTCAACAGAGCTTCTTACTATGGGAATTTGAAAAGCACTTCCTGAAAATTTATCACAGACCACAATTTAAAATATTTTTGTGCCCAAACAATCTCAGGTGATGTCATTAAGACAGCATAAAATAACACAAAATACCAGGAGAGCAAACTGACTAGCGATTATCTAATGCATTTTTCTGGTATCCAGATCTGCCTTTTGGGAGTGCTAACTCAATAAATAATCACTATACATAAACAAAGTATGGGCTGTAACTCTCAAAAAACCTAGGATTGTCCTCAAGGTGTTTTGCTTTGTTTGACAAAATACTCTTTGGGGATGTACTAATAGACAAAGCTAAAGATCCAAAGAAAGGAAACTTGATCCATTTGAAAGAGAATAGAAGGCTGAAGCAAACAAATGCAAAAATATGCTGGTACTCACTCAAAAAGTGCTGATTTCCTGCTGTAGGTCACTTCACCCTCCCACCTTGTACCACAAAGTAGGGTAATTAAAAAGTGCTGATTCTCTGTGCCAGCAAGACTTCTCTCTTTTCAACCCTTGTTTAGGACTAACCAACAAGACATTATGTGTGAGGTAGAGAGTTTATATCTTACAGACTGGCTTAAAAATAAGAGATACCACAAAACCCCACAAAATCAGATCAACCAAAGCACACCTAATCTATTAGTAATAATTAACAAAGTCTGAACTTACATTTCTTATCTCAAAGCTTTGTGCATGTATCCATCCACATGATACCACTGTAATTAACTACAACTGACACGTGCAAACTGCTTGTGCCTGAATGAGCTACTCAGGTGTTCAGCCTGACAGTGTATCCTACACAATGCAAGGCATAATATTGTTAAGTACAATGACCATTTTACAAACACTAGCCAAAGCAAGAGACTAGTCATCTCTCCCTCCCTTTCATCTCCTCACTAAATATACTACCTTTTCTAAATCTCTGTGCAAGTATTTGAAGTGCAGCAGGTCTGAGCCGGTTGTGAGGGATTAATTGAATTTACAAGGGGATTGTGCCGTATGCAACATCTCAATTAACTTACTTGTTAAATAGGTAATGGCACTTGACTGTTAAGTTGTGAAGGAACTTGTTAAATGGATATTGCTACTTATTTAAAGGATATGGTCTATGGTCTGGCTAAATAATTAGGACTCCAAAGTGTGTAGGAACCTAAACAATATAACAGGCAAGGCTAGATGACAAAACGAGTCCTGCCTCCTCGTTTAGATACTTTCATCTATTTCACAGTACTTGAATGAGATGAAAATTGTCAATTGTGATGTCCTATGAAATCTGTGGAAATTGGCTTTTGGTTGAGATTTGTTTGTTTAGCTTTGGGGTGTGGCCTTGGGGTGGGTTTTTTGTGTTTTGTTTTGTTTTCTTTTCTTTTCTTTCTCCAGGTAATAACTTTCCAGGTCTCTGCTGATCCAGGCAAGAGCAGAGATAAGGTATCGAATATATTTCTTGAAAAAATCAACAGCTTCATGCTCCTCCTAAAAGGTATTTTTTATTTGTTCTTTCATTCCAAAAGTTTCCCTTACATCAGTGGCTTCCTTAACAATAGGGATAACTAAGCTTGAAAGGGTTTTACTCTGAAATGTCAATGTTGTTTACTTCCTCTGCTCTTCATTTCAGCATTTTGGCCTGAGTTTTCAGATCTTGGTCTGTGGGAATCATAAATCATGGGGAATAGATACATAGAAAATGAAATAGTATGGTCCATCTACTTAGTTTTCAAGGAACTTTGAGTCTATAGCTCCCCAGTTGTCAACACCAAGTTTCTGTGCAATCAATTCTTTTATTTTTAAAGGAAGCTAGACCAAAAGGAAAAAAAGAGAGAGAGAGAAAAAAAGAAAAAAGTACTACTCCATTATCTGTTTTCCCCAAAGTTTGACAAGTATGTTTTGATCTGGAGTTCTGTTTAAGAACATGTCTAATTTTAATTAAAGCAAACTGTTACAGAATGTACAGGTTGCAAGTTTCAGTTTGATTCTCCCTTGGTACAGACCATCTTATAAATACAGTGGCATCTTTCTGAAAGTGAGACACACTCTCTATCCTCTTGTAGAATGCATAAAATCCTGCGCATATGTCATGTGGCTGCCACCTTACCTTCTCGTGGGACAGAAATTCCTGGCAACCACTTCAGAACTTCAAAGAATGTGGGGGGTTTTATGAAGGTTTATCAAACAAAAACAAAGATTTACATTGTTAAAAGCATCATCCAAGATTCTTCTTAAGGGATAAGTCCTTTCCTTAGTACTTAGCTTATGCTTCTCAGCTGGATACAGGGAAACTAAATGTAAGAAAAGGAAGTCTTTTCCCTGTAGATTGCAAGAAAGACAATGCTTCTGCTTAAGAAATGACATTGCTTTAGTGGCTTCCACTTACTCACTTCACATGAAAAAGATCAGTGAAGAGTTTGTTATTGGGGCAGTTGCAAAATTTTCTGCATCTGGAACTGGAAAATATCTTTGCAGAAGTTGGAGGCTGCTTTTTGAAAGGCCATTTTCAACAGGTGACAGCTTGAGTAGCAGGAGCTCTGCATCCCCCAGCATGATTCTGTAAGCAGAGGTGACCCTTGACACTGCAGTGTTGGCTCTGAAGCCAACAAAGCTGCACCTGAGGCCAGGAACCCCCACAGATGTGGTTGCAGAACTGATGGTTACAGTTTGGCTGCTATTTTTGCAAGGGTCTGACATACTTGCCTGCGTGGGTTGTGGTCCTCCTTTACAATTCTGCATGTGCAATCAACACAAGGGGAGTGGAAGAAGAAAATTTCACTCTCACATGGAAACAGAGGCAAGCATTGGAAACACAGTGCATTTCAATAAGCTGTAATTACAAATACAAATTCATCGACTAAACTTGGGCATGCAATTAGTAGACTAATTATGCTGTAATTGTAACTGAATACCAAAACAGATGACCGTGTGCCAGCCTCCATCCCACCCAGTTGTCTTTGTGTCCTCGCTCCTACACACAGTAGTGTCTCTACTCTCGTGTATTTCCTGCTGAAAATAGCAATCCAGCTGATGGGTAAATGCTATCAGCTTCTCACTTAAGTCACCAATTCTTCCAATTCTATATTTATAATCAGATTGCTTGCATAATAGCTGTGTCTGAGACTCTCTTGGGATGTGTTGTCTCAGCAGAAAGTCAGAGGTGGTCACCAGCCAAAAAGCTTAGAGTCAAAGAAGACCCACTTTGGAGAAGTGCTGCTGTCCTTGTTCTGTATATCTATGGCTAGATAAGAGGTGTGCTGGTCTCTGTGGGTATCAAGGTGCCTAATTCTCTCTTGTGTTGACAAATTTTGTGACATCAGCCACCAATGAGAGATTTCACCAAACTTGAGCTACTTGTCTGAAAGGACCATGTTGGTTGTAGGCTCCCAGAATAATCTATGTACTGAGTCACCTCCCCCAGGTGATTGCACATGGAGCACAGCTGAGCAGAGAGGAGCCTGCCTCACTGTGCTGGTGTCAGCTGGGAAAGTCCAGGCCTAAATTAGTCCTCTAAGGACTTCACCCAAGATCAGACAAATAGTTTGTAGCAAAGAGAAGGAATCAACCCTGAGCCTTTTTTTTCTTCACTTACAGCAAATTAACTCCTTGTTTTATATGGCTTTGTGTAAGTTTCTCTGAAGTTTTCTGATTGTACTGATGAGCAATGTCTGAATGTCAGTATTTTGATTACTGTTAATATGCAAAAGTTTCAATAAAATTAATTTATCTAAGAATAAAAATACCTTTCATACACAGATCTCACAGGTTTTGGCAATGTATTGATTTAATGTACTTAGTTCAGTGAAAATCTGTTGGTTTAAGCTATCTGCCATTAGTTTCAATTAAAGTATATTGATCTAGGTAAATGTTGGTTAGTAAGTTTTGCCTGACTGTGAAAAAATATTTGCTTAAGCAAAAATTGTATGAGTATTTAGACATGTATTTTAGGTTGGGGACTCTCCTAGCACCAGTGGAACTGTTCAAGTATCAATAAATTTCTCTAAATATAAATGAAAATATTTTTTTCTGAAATGAAAAAAGCTGATTACAGTAATATTTGGACTGGTATGCATATTAATTCAAGTAAACTTGGTTTTGAAAGGGTAAGCATTCAGTCAAGGATACTGTAACATGAAAACACTGAAAACTCAAGCTCTCTGTGAGGAAACCAGGCTTTCACATGGAAATCCAGGCTTTCTTCTTTAACCACAAAGCCAAATAACCACAAATCAATAATAAAAAAAATTTTGGTAGTCATAGGTAGTAAGAAAATATGGATGCAGGCTAGGAAATGCAGCTGTTTTAAAGTACTGTATGCACATAACTCGTGGGATTAATTTTAATCCAAAACATCCAAAAATATACGTAGAAATAAAAAAGCACGCAAGCAATAAGGATAATACACCAGTCCTTTATTAGTTCTATAAAGACTGGAAGCCTTTGGGACTCTGGTCTGCAAGGAGGAGAGTACCCTCACCTTGGGATAAAAGATGGACACATCTCCCTGACTGTCCTCAGCTACCTGCACTCACACCAAGATAACTACCGAGCACTGCCAGCCAGAGAGCAGGTTAAATCTATCCCACAGTGGTTTGCTCAGAGCCTTGCAGCAATTCAGCTTTAGGGTTCAGATTAAAAACTCAGGAGACCTGGAATGCTAGTTGTATGTTATTCTTCTGAGAATACATGCGTGCTGCCTATTTGTTAGCTGCTTACACTAGGGCTGTTTATATTTTAGAGATGTTCCTTGTTTTAATCTCATCTATTCCAGTTTAAAAAAAATTCCTGGATAGAAAGTAGCAGTTTTTTATCATTTTGGATTGGTCTGGGGGAACAGTACTTCCAAGTTTCCTTCTCTTTTCCATGTGTGGGTGTGTGCAGAGAAGAAATAATGTATTCATAGGTTTTTGTACCTGCCACCCATCCTGTATTTCAATGTCACACTTTGTCTGGTAGAACTGCCTTGCCTGGGACAGTGTATCTGTGTATACACTCCTTTCACAAGCAGGAGACTGACAAAAGCACCAGCACCACTGTGAGGCACTCTCTGGGTGGCGAGGGCAGTTGCCACTGCCACAACAGCACAAAGGAATGGCTCGGTGTTCAGGGGTATCACACTTCAGGTAGGCACACACTCTCATTTCTTATTTTATCACTGCCATTTCCTCAGTCTTTTTTTGGTTTTTGATCGTTAATGGGAGGCTTGAAAATAAAAATCTCTTTAGCTGTGTAGTCACAGTTGCTGGCCTGAGGTTCCTGTAGTTTCAGACAGCTGTTTCCATGAAGTTGTGGTTTTAAATGAAGAACCCTTACTCATTGCCTTCTACAAGTTGTTCTTTTTTAAAATCCTGTAGTAACAATAGTTAAACCCCACTACTACCCGTTTATTTATAATCTAAATAGAAAATCCTGCCTGAAATGTGATGTATATAACTTTCACATTGGGGTAGACCTTTAGGACTGTACGTCACATAGCAATTATGACAGCCATTACCCTGCAAAAGAAAAAAAACTGTGCAAGTGTGGAAATGAGAGATGATATCCAGGTGCATTCCTACAACAGAATGTATGGATCAGTAAACAAGTTTTGGGGCAAGACGGCAGGAAAATCAGCCATAGCACTGAGCAGTCAGCATCAGACACAACAATTGATTACCAGCTGTTAAACGAAAGTAAGTTGAGAGCTTCATAAACAAAGAAAAATACAGATAAAAAGCTGAACCAAGGCACCCTATGATCTAACAGCTTTCTGGGGCTGGGGCACTAACAAAGACCTTTGTTGATTTCCTTCAACTCTAATTTTAATTCGTCATCACAGAGTGGAAAAGAAGGAAGGATCATTCTCTTTCTTGATGTTCATGTTTGCTTTTACTTCTTAATATTCTTAGACATTGCCAGTATTGCTGAACTGGCAGAGGGATTTGCATCAGAACAAATCTCAGCTGGCTTTTTAACCCAATAATGTTAAGAGATTTCTTCTTTCCCATTTATGTGCCTGCTTACCCAGAGCGAGTTAACATTGCAAAACCAGAAATCTTTCAAAGAGGCATTTCTGATTTAAAATATACAGGGACCTTCACTCTCCCTCCCCCATTCACCTCAGTGGGAGTTTCTGACTGAATAATTAAAGACAAAGTTATCTTCAGAGGTTGAAGAATTAAGTCTGCTTTTGAAGGAATGAGATAATGGGTACCCAAGAAGCAGAGAACAAAGTTGCTTACAGCATGATCCCAGTCACTTATGGGGTAAGCCTCAGAGACACAGAAGCACTCTCAACCAAAGCCAGCCCCAGTATCCAAAATCCCAGCAAAACACAGATGACAGAGCAGAATACAGAAAAGCAAGAATACTTACATTATAGGATTTACTTTAATCCATATCATAAAACTAGGTCAGATGACTATCTGAGCAAGTAAGGATGAATTGAAGAACAATAAGTGCAATAACTAAGAAAGAAAGGAAAGTTAAGGTGAAAGAGCAAGGCAAAGAAAATACTCTACTAGGCCTAAGCAGCAAAACACATGCACATTGCTGCTGGAAGTTTAATATGCAGTACTACATGTGCAAGCATAGACCTCAAGGAAGGTGTCCCATAAGGTAGTAGAGGTGGCATTTATGTAACAGATTTATTGTATTTATTTTTTTCATGTTCACAGTAATAATACTTTGATGCCATCTATACTAGTTTCAGACCAGAAATACTGTATTTCCTGACTCTATTCCAAGTAATTAATGGATTGTGTTTTGCCCAGTAAGCTGAGGTGATGTAGAGTGAACTATTTGCTGAGCCAAGGTTCAGACACAGAAGTTCTGCAAGGTAAATCAGTTGTGGGATCACCCTGCCTGTGTCCATGAAGGGTATGTATTTTACAAGAACTCCAGACTTTATTAATTTGCACACACTATTATATTTTTCCTAAAATTTCAAGTTTCAGGAAAGTTTTTACAAAAATGGAGAGAGCAGAGAGTGGGGAAACATTTATGAGAAAGGAAAAAAATTATTTACAGCCAAGCTGAACTTTGTCAGATAAGTGACTACTCTAATAAATGTTTAACTTTTCTCATCCACTTTCTGGAGAGAGATTCAGGCTTAAGAAATAAAGTCTCTAAATTAAGAAGCTTAATAATTTCTGCATTTAAGATGACTTGGTCGCTTGTGGGAGTGCTTAAGGTTTATGCTAGAAATTCCCTTGCATCCTAGGGATCAAGAGTAGAAGCTGATAAGATAACTCGAGGCACGGGAGCAGCATGTCTCACTCCACTGGCTCTGTCTTCAGAGAACATTAGTAGCTGGCATGAGGATGAGTCTAGCTCTCTCTGAAAATCATAAAAGAAAATAGACAGCTATGCTATACTGCCTCTAGTTACTACCACACACTTCCCCTTATTTCCATTGCTCCAGTGGCTGTTTTCAGGATTCCTCATCATGGTAGATTCATTGTCAGACAAGGAAGAGAAAAAAAACTTTGTCCTAATTAGTATCGATCATCAAATAGCAACATACCTGAGATGGAATCACATATGCCACACTGAGAACTGGAAAAGCCCTGGAAGCTTTCTAGAGGGTGTATAAGTGTATTTGATCTTCCTGGCTTTCTATGCTCATTCCTGACAAGCAGTGACAAGTGACCAGGAGGCAGTAATTGGCTTCAAGGCAGTTTCACTGGGACTGAGTAAGGACGTGGGATCGTATTTTTTCTGTGCAAACCCAGCCTAAGGACCAGCCAAACTAAAGAGACATTTTCTGAGGGCAAAATTCACCTGTTTTATGATGATAGCTTGGTCTGATACTCTAATAATGTAACTACATTGACTTGTATTATTCTTTTCATCAATTTTAACCCCTAAATCCTTTCTAAAAGGGCAAGTAAGCAAGAACCTCCCACACCATTATCCCTTCTATTTTAGGATTTGTTTTTCAAAGATGGGAGAAGACGGGCAGGAGATTTCAAAGGCTTCTTGCACCTGTTAGACCACACTGCATTGCACCTGTGAAGCTGCTTTCACACAGCCTCTCTGCTCACCTGTGGAAGGAATATTGCAACACAGCAATGTGCATTATACAGCTCAGTTACTTAGTGCATTTAACTAAAGACACTTATTCCCATCAATTAATGGTTAGCCAGTGTGACTGAACACTGGAAAATACTCTCTATGAACATTTGTTTCAGTTCCTAGTGAAATTTGCCTGCAAAGACATTCCTTCTGCCTACACTTCTCACAAATGAGCTATTCATTAGTTTTATGCTAGGCCAGGAATATGCACTGAAAGTAGAGCTACTCGAAACAATTTCCAGTTCAACACTGGAAAAAAAAAAAGGAAAGGGTGGGTGGAAATTTAGTCTGTGTTCTCAGACATGAAAAGGAGTGAGAAATAAAAATTGAAAATGATTTTGAGATTTGTAGCTAGGATAATGGCAAGTTCTAAATGGCAGAGACTGTGAGCAAGTAGCACTGTCCTTTGTGCTCCACTGAAGCAGGGGCATCATTGCAGAAATTTAACAAACTGGCCCCAAAAGGTGTCTGAGGCCATCCAGGGTGTTACAGGTTCAAGGCAATGGCTTGAAGTTCTAAGACATGCCAAAAAGGAAGTACGGAAGTTATTTTCCCTATTGTCTTCCGTTCTCTTCTGCCTTCAGACTGTAAGTACTTCAGGACATAACTGTACATATGCATGTTCCCAGATAAAAGCAGCAGAGGCAGGCAAAAATTATAGTGGATGAAAATAGTTGGAACAAGAACACTTACAAAAGTATCTTTATCTTGAAATTATTCATAAAATGTCTGGCAAGGAGCTTCAGGTTCCTTTCAGGAGGTTTTGCAGCCAAAATTTACCTGGAGCTGGGAATAATGTCAAGAGGAAGAGATGTAGGAGGAGCATGGCAGCAGACCAAGGGTTAAGACAGCTGCAAAAACACATCCAGGAAGATGGTAACACAGCAAACACCTACTCAGCAGAGTGTTTAATGCCAAAGAGCAAGTTATGGTATGTAGCTGGTAATATTGCTGAGGTCAAGAGGCTGCAAACTCTTTTATGATGTTTATCTCTATCTTTCAGCTTCCTATATTTTGACTTTATACTCCAGTTTTCTTTCCCCAGGCCTCATGGTAAGTGCCTAGTTGATGGCTATTCTGCTTAGCCTTTAAGAAACAAGGGTAAGCCCCAGCCAGCATTTCTGTGGTTTCTGTTTCCTGTGTCAGCAAATAACTCTGAGTAACAAACCCATTCTTTAAAATCAGGGTCTGTTCATGGACAATTTGCAAACATAAGTAGACTCAAAAATTCAATTAGTAGCAGACTTGTTATGAACTATTATCTCCACCTCTTCTGTTTGCTGCTCAGCAACTGTGTGTGGCCAGTTAGGCCAACACACGCCCCCAAAAACATGAGACACTTCACTTCTGACCTTGTTCTTCCTATGACCTTATAGCACTGGCTTGCAGAAAGAATATGTGTGTACAAATATCCTGGCATAACTTCAAGAGCGGTTCAGTAAGTAGTTCACAACTGCTGACCATCTGGCTGTTAGATCTAAGAGGGATCTATTAAAGTTAGAGCTAGAACAGTGCCAAGCTGCAGCAGAAACTGCATGCCCAAAGTGCATGCAGGCTGCCCTTAAAACCCTGACAGAAATCATTGGAATTGTTTTATCCACCCATTTACTCAAGTAATGTCACATTAGCGCTCGTGCCGCTGCGTCCAGAAGCACTTCACAGGAAGGAGCTCCATTATTTGATAGTACAATAATAGGCAGCCTCTAACAGCTTTAAATCTGGCTTTATGTCTTCATGATATACTGGAAAAGACAAATTTTTGTGCATTCTCTTGCTCCTTCCTGCCCTTTGAGATGATCAAAAGCAATGGAATAGATAGACATAGGTGCTGTTAACACAGTGACAAGCCTCAGGTGGAGGCAACATAAATTAAACTGAGCTCTGCATTGTAAGATGGTTTTACTGTGCCCTTGCTCAGCTTTAAAGGCTGGTAGAATAAGTTTGTGTCATCCACCAGTTTTACTGCATTGGTAAAATATACAATAAGCAAAGAACAAAGGGTGGGGTGGGGGAGATACATGAATATATACAGTTTATGGGTCGATTTATGCATCATGGAAGCTGATGTACAAAATCTATACTCAGACATCTCTCCACACTTCTATTTTGTTGGTGTCACAAAAGAAATGATCCTGAGGGATTTGCCAGTATCTTCATGCGTGTCAGTTTACAAAGGTCTTTTCATTTACTGGAAGCAACAAGAAGTATATGCTATGAGTAGGATAAAAAAGTATTGTATTGACATTGCTGCCAATTTTGCCAATAAGTAGTAATTTTGGAAACAATAAGATTTAATAATAAATTTTGCATTTTTTGTTAAAGAATATTTGGAAAACTGTCCAAACACACATTCTTTCTCTTATAGATATATTTAAATGTATTTGGAATGTGTATTGGGTCTCAGGGACAAGACTAAAATTCATTTCCTAAATATTTTCTCTTTTTTATTACTGAGCTGATTGGTCCAACTTAAAATATTACCTGTAGGTATTTTTCCCTCCTGTATATGCTTCCAAAGAGCAGATCAGCCTATGAAATTTAGGAAGTTGATCTGAACTGAATCCAGTATAAAAACCTTTTGTGGTTTGCCCATCACTGCTTACAATGCTGTTTTGAAAAGTAACCTCAAGGCTATTTACTTAATCGTTCATTCCTCTAGTCTCCCAGCCCAGGTAGATTAATACCTATGCTGCCCATGGATCAATGAGTTCTGGAGTTTCCTACAGATTAGCACATCTGTAGTTTAAAGACATTTTGCCTTAGAAGGAAAGAAAGGAGCAAAGAAAGAAAGAACAAACATATTCCCATGAGGAACCTTTCTGGGATCAATTCATAAGCAAAGGAAAACATGCTATTCTCAGCAAGGAAACAATGTATTTTTTGTCTGCTACAGTGATTAATAACATTCCATAGCTGGAGCCTATTTAAAGGGCTCCATCAATCCATGTAGTCCAAAAGCTGACCCATTTTAAATCCTTAAAATGCAAAGAGAGTTGCCCTCAACATTTTCTTAAAATTATAGGAGTAAGTGGAAGCTATAGAATTGCCACCAATTTCCTTCATCAAGAAAGCTTAGTATCACTGTTGAGAGCATTCAGAAATAGTGGCAGAAATCCTAGAGCTCTAGGGGAAGCAGCTTAAAAATCTCCAAATCTTGGGGTAGATAGGGACCACAAAGTATCACGCTATTGGGTTTTTTATGCATACAACAACTCAGAAGGACTTTCTTTTCCCCCAGTGTTAATTTCAAAATCCCCAACAAGGTTCTGCCTGTCTTCTGGCTTCAAGGTTCATAATCAGATAAAAAAAGCAAAGTTATGTCTGCCTGTTTCTGTGTAGCAGAGGTGGTAATGTTTTTCTGGAACTGATGAAATAAATTTGAAATCTATAGGCATTTAGGAGCTCAGAGATTACATTTTAGGTTTACAGTTAGTAGACTCAATCCTCAGCCTCGAGCCTTCTCTCTTCTGCATTAGCTGGAGATTAATATTTGCTGGTCTTCCTAGATCATGACTCTGAAAAGGACCAAATCCTTGCAGGTAATGTTTAGTCAGTAGCCCAGAGACTGTTTGATTGTCACAGATCAGACCCCTAAGTTCTCCTTCAGCAAAGTGCACATACAGCTTCTCAGATGGTGAGTAATTTGCTGATATTAGTAGAACTACTCAGATATGCAAAGTCACCTTGGGATTTTAGTGGTTGGAGGACCTTCTGAATAAATAAATTCATAAATCCTCAAAGCACCAGAAGGCTGAAAAAATAATTTTTTAAAAAATCATCAAAATCTTCAGTCAAAATAGATAAGAATCTCATTTTTTGTATCTAGTGAAAAAGCGCATTTTACTGAAGACAAAAACTGAATTATTAATATACGGCCAATAGCCAAACATAAGATAGAGTGTATGCTAAATTCAGAGTTCAAATAGGCATTTATGATCCTAAATTTAGACTCCCATTAAAAAAAGTACCTTGGCCAAGCTGTTTAAAAACACATCAAACCCTCTAAGAGTGAAGCAGAAAAAAACCAGTGTAGTGTCTTCAGTCTCAGAAAACCAGGCAGCAAAAGAGCATGTGAGCAATGCCTCCACCCTCAGCATTGCATGGAAAGCCTTGCAGTAGGAGCTGTGAACCACCCATCCCACCTGATGGGATGACTGGCAAAAAAAGTCAGCAGGGCTGACGACAAAACATAATCCTTGGTATAATATGGAACAGATGAACAATGGGACAAATTCTTGAGGCCTAAAATCAGGCCAAAATATTCTGTCATGAAAAAAGATGTGAGCTAATGGGTGGGGAAGTGCAGCCCAGCTCTGCAGCCTGTGTGTGCATCTGGGCTATAGCTCTTGCTGTCAGACTGGGACTGAGGGAGGGCAGCAAGTGAGGCAGCAAACAAGGGCTGCTTGTTTCTGTGCTCCAGCATGCATCAGGCTGGTCCCTTTGATTCATGAGTGGCGCAGATTCGTTTTTTCCACCCTCTTGGGAACAAAGGCTCCATGTTCCCTTTGCTCCCTTTTTCATCTGTAACTCGTGGTGCTGTAGGACTCTGTCTTCAAAAGATTTAGGGCAGTTTACAGCACCTGTATGTCAGGCCCACAGCACTTTGAAAATTGGGGAGCTTGGGATTATATGACTTTAATGTTCCCCCTAGATATGGTCCTACACTGGCAAAATGCACTGAGGTTGACATCAACTGCCTGTAGTACATAATGAAATTCATACTTGAATGGCAAGTACTTGAAGTGCTTTTTCTGTAGTATATCACCAATGATTTTTCTCACTCTAGTTATTACTTATTTCTAAAACCTTCATTACAGAAGCGGTTAAAAAATAACTTTCTCCTTTTAAAATGTTGATTTGTTTTTCTTGCAGAGAATGTGTTGCAAAATGTCAAGGTAAGCATTAGTTAAAGGGCTACTACACCATGCCAGTCGGAGCAATTTGCTTTTTATGCATATATTCCTGAATATTATTTTGTTCCCTTTCTTGTTGTGAATGGGAACCACTTCCTTATAGCAGCCAGGTGCTTTCCTCCCCCCTCTCCTGCCATTTCTTTGCCAGCTCAACAGCAGGGGCACACTGAGGGCATGGGCAGTGGAGGCACTTGTAGCAGATCTGTACATTAAGATACAGTTGCCCTGAATAAATGCAGTCAGCAGGAATCATTTCAGTCTGAAAACTCAACATTTTCTGTGTGTTAAAACTATATTAAGCCATTTAATTGTTTTGTGATTACCAGAACACTTACCTTGCGAGGATATTAATTATCCGAGCATAAAAGGCCGACTTTTTCTGTAAGGAAAAAGCCATTCTTTTTTCTTTTTTTTCTTTTTTTTCTTTTTTTTAAGTTATTCAAGTTTATTTTACTCATTCCAGCTAAATAGATCTTGCCTGCGAAAGAGGAAAAAAAATGGGTCTAAATGCAAATTAACATTACTGTTTAAATATCACAGACCATTTTCTCTGAGCCCAGTTACAATAACTAGTAATTATAAAAATTGCTTGCCTTGGGCTTCTGGCTAAGCCAATGCTAAACTTGTTCTTTTATTAGATCTGTCAGACTGAGTTAATTATCTTTATGATAATAGATGTGCCTTACCTCAAACAAAACAAATACCCTTATAATTAGCTTTTTAGTTAGAATTTTAATTTATTTATAAAGACTGTTTGTTTTGTTTCTTTTTTTCCTTTTACAAAGAAGTTTTGAGCTTTAACAGGTTACTAGTCAGCTTAGTAGTATTTAAGGAAAAACAAAATGACCAAAATGTTTTGGGGTTAACATTGTTCCCACCTAGCAACTGTAGAATCTGTTGGGTTATGTGAACACGCAGGTGTATATTTGTGGAGAAGACAAGGGAGAGGAAAAGAGGAAGAAACAAGGCATGTTCTTTTATTCCAGAAAGTTTTCTCTGAGCTGATTTTCAAAACAGTGCATTAACCAAATTTAATAGTGAGGCAAGCTAGCAAACACTAATCCTGGCCGCATGTTTTCTTTTGAACCCTTTTTCTGAAGTCAGAGATGAACTTTTGTTAGACTACTGAAAATAGAAAGCACAGTCTGGTTTAATATATCTCTGTCTCCACAAAATCCCTTTCAATCTCTCTCTCTTTCTCTCTTCTTTTTTTCATTCTTATCTTCCTCATATATTCTCTGAACTGATCCTGCAAGCTCTCCAAGCAGAACTCCTGGTAAGAATTGAGGGCTTGCAGAATGGGGTCTGTACTTTATTCAGCATTTCAGAAGCGCTTATTCCACTAAATAAAAAAATAAATTGTTCCTTGTGCATCAGGGCTATCTATTATTTTCAAAAGAAAAAAAAAAGAAAATGTTTTGAATTCGGGGTTAGTGGAAAATGCAATCTACAGATTAATGAATTAAAGAACATGGTTAGGAAACAAGTGCCTTGTGTATTATTTTAGTTCTGTCACACTGACAGGATCCAGATTGGATTTGTCAGATGAAGCCTGTTTAAATCAGAGTCATAGAGTAACTTCTCTTGATCTGATTGTCCCCATGGGAGCAAGGCAGTCCTATCTGACAACATTGTCAAGGTCTCAGGTCATTAATATTTCTGTCAGAATTTGAGATCCAAGGATTAGTTGAGGTTAACTAATACTGTTTTATCATCTTATTCCCTCTCTATCATATCTTGTTCCCTCTCTACTGAAGTAGTGGAACGGGCTTGATATGCAACAAATGTAAGGGGAATGTGGATAAAAATGGCAATTACAGTAGGAGGAGACATTACCAATATTTACTAGTTTTTCAATTAATAAAGTAATTTGAAAAGTAAACAGCTTTGCAACCAAATGAACGCAAATGCAGCTGTTTGGTAATGAAAAAACCCAATCCATTACTATGCACCTTGTGTAAACATGCAAAAGGAAAAAAGGACACACTTGAAATCAACAGACATATATCTTTCTTCTCTCTAGAGCTTCTGTATAATATATAATTTCTATATAACTAAACTTATAAGCACCTCAGAATTACAGGAAATACTACTAAACAAGGAAATTGTACTATGAAAAAAAAATAGTGATAGCTAGCATTAAAAGCAACCCAATATCGATATATTTCTGTTTGTAATTAAAAAAACTTTTTTTTTTTTTTTGTAAGTTAAAGTTTTTTGCTGAAAACAAACATTTCAGTGGCTAATAATTAAAACTATTGTGATGGAAGGTTATGTTTGCCTAACTTTGTACTATTTGACTCTTCTAAATCACCATCAGGCTTATGTTTATTCTATATTTTTGAAAGATGGCAGGAGAAATTGGAAAAGGAGGAAAAGGAGACAGGAAATCAAAGTAAAAATGGAAATGTTTTAAATGTAAGAGTGGGTGAAATATAATCTCCCTCCAATAGACACTGTCAGAAGTCAGGTCCTGTTGCCAGCCATATTTGCTTGCACTTCTAGAAGTGGTGTTAAATCTACTATTTAGGAAGACCAAGTTTATAATTTTTTTGAGTCCTTCTTTAGTCTTTCGCTAGGCCACTTGCAATTTACAGGGCTTTGTGGCCACTTATTTTTCTGGCCAAGGAAACAGGCAAGGAGACACCCAAGTCAGCTTTCTGAAGAAGCCAGAGCCCCTGGAGCCAGGTCTGTGCTGATTTCCCACGCTAGCTGACAGCACCATGGCAGGGTTCCTGCACACACAAAGTCCTAGTGATCCTCCTCAAAACCAAACATAATTTGTTTTTCAGCACTTGTACTGCAGCTAGAAAAAGGTATTAGAACTATAGATAACCTCTCCTCCCAGCCCCCAGTCTTACCCAAAGGTGGCATTGTGCTCTTGCCAATGGTGAAAAAGGATTCTGATTCGGTGCTTCTCCTGGAGTCCCAGAAAACCCTCTGCTGCTGGAAATAAAAAGCTAATCTCTGTTTTTTATTTAGGAAGTCAAAGTGCAATACCACACCAACGTTAGCAAAAGTAAGTTGATGCTTCTTCAGTCAGCCCTCATTCCCAGCTCAGTTTCCTGGTCCTTTGCAGCAGTCCTGGTGCCTGCCTGATCCTTTGCCGCGATGGTTCACAGAGCTGAACTAGCAGTAACTTATTGTCTGATTTAGTCTTAATTTCTGATTTTTAGCAGTAGCATGTTTTTCTGATTTTCAGTGACTCTCTGACCCACCTCCCTGTGGCATCAGGTGAGTGCTGGTTGCAGGACAGGTGGGACTATGAGGCTGGAGGCAAACTTTCAATCACTGCTGCTCACAGGTCTGTGACGCCAGGCATTGCTGCCACAGCTATGCACCAGCTGGGGTTTTTCAGTGATTGCTGGGATCCTCTTTCTCCAAGCCAATATTTTATCTTTCCTGAGTAGTTTCTTAAGCAAAACATTTTGATCTATCTCTCTGTCAAGCAACATAACACAAAAAATACCTCACATAACACAAAACACTCTAGATAGATCCCAGATTTCTGTACATTTTGGGTGGGTTTTTTGCTTTCATTTCTTTTATTTCAGATGTCCTGGTTAGATTTGGAGAACACGTTGTATGCAGATAAAGAAACTGGAGTTAAATTGCACTATTGTTTTTGCTTGTACTAGAGTAAAATTCTGTATTTTCTGTGGTCATATTTGTTCTTTCTTGTACAAAAACCGTAACAGCTTCTTTTCAAGGAGATGCTATACTTCAGTACTATCTAAGATTCAGATATTCTATACATAACCCATAGTAATAACAGAGATTATAATATGCAGTCTTTTTTAATAGTCCTAGGGCACTCCACATGAACAGAAAAATATGTTGTGAAATCTATCAACATAAACAAAATCTTTTTTCTCTGCAAAATTTTCTAAAATTCTCATTAGTCGTGATCACATTTGGAAGATTCTGATTGAAATAGAAAGAATTTAATTTCCCTACAAACTAATGTACAATGCCCTAGAATCATCTATTCTTACAATTGCATGATCAGTTATGTAAAACCAGAAAGCTTCTTACCATTGAGCAGACATCTTCAGGAAAAGGCACAGCTGTACTTGAGTCTGCTCTGCTCTTTCATGGGTCTGATGCTCTGTCACCATCCTGCAAGGACAAATACACCTCAATATGGGCATGGCAGGGTTAGCTCATAAAAAGACTTTAGAATGCCACTTTAATATTTTAGTATTTTAAAGTGAACTTCAAAATAGAATGCATTTGTTGCATATTTGCTTTACAACTGACTAATTAACCCCTCCAAATATGAATGTTCACTAAAGCAATGAATATGAAAAGAATATTACTGCGTTTGCAAATTCAGGTCTTCCCATGTTAGGAAATGTCACAGCAAAGGCTGCAACTTCAACTCCACCCCCTTGGACAAATGCATCATGATACAAGTTTTAATTTGTTTCCAGTCTCTACTTTTTCACAGCACTACTGCTTTACTGGATGGAAGCACAGTATGCATCCCTTCTGGCTGCCCATAAAATATAAAATGATGAAAAACATTGTTCCACCGGCCAAATATTATTACTGAAACATCTCAGTGAAAGGTAACTGGTGTATATAAATCCTTTGCATTTGTATGTACTGTACATTATTGTGAAAGTTACTCTTCTCATGAGAATAATAGTGTCAATTAGGCTGTCAAGGATGAGCGAGCCCATCATGTGAGCTTTGACAGAATGCTTGGGTTGATTAGCTTCATGCAGTTATCATAGCTTAATATTTACATCTGACTAGCTAAAATTTTACAAGGTCTCTTTGAATCTTTTCTGCTTACAGAACTGCATTCATAAATATTATTTGTCTTGAAAAAGAAACATCATCACATACTGTACATCACTTAAATATGTTCATTTAAATAGGTTGCAGGCATAGTTATCAAATCAAGATTAAAGCACCATTTTTCCTTACTATATGAACAGGAAAAAAATGAAGCAAGTCACACTGCTTAGGATTGTTGAACATGAGGCTGGATTTCTCATTCCTGTATGTAGTTTCTAGGACTTGTCACAAATGAGTGATATTTACTGCTTACACCACTGGGAAAAGTAAAATCTCTACCTGTGGAAGGAAAAAAGGCAGCCAGTGTCCTGTAGGCCAGAGTGCATATCAGGCTCAGCACCTGGCTTAACCCTTACAAGAAAAGGAAGGATTGACTAACCCGTCTCTTGGACACCATGTCTCTTTTCTTGGGATACCCTTCAATCCAAGCAGATATCTTTCAGCTTGGGAACTGGACAGGAGCTGATCTTCCCCTTCATGTAGCAATAATGGAATAAGGTGGACATGCAAGGAGGTGTATTATATACAGGAGCTGGCAGCATAGCTCCTGCTTTGCTCTGCAGTCCAAAGGCAGAGCAGGGACCAGCAGGATCAGGAGTGTGCTTTTTCCCAATTCATAAAAGAGATCTTAATTTTTTTAAATGATAATACAAGGTGTCAAAGACAGATTTCCTTCAGAATGTCATATATCGCTCTCAGCAGGGCTTTTAGTTTTCAATGACTTCTGTTGTATATGCCATCTGCTTTCAGTTGCAGCCTGACCAAATCTCCTCCTGGATGCTATTTCAGGGCTGCATATCTTGGACATTGCAAGGTCAGAATTCTAGGCAAGGTACTATCACTGTGCCAAAAGATAAACACCTTCTCAATTTTCATTTGGTCTCTAGTTAAATTAACCTCTCATTGACTTCAACTCAGGACTCTGGAATTTCGCCCAAAATAATAGTTCTAATAAAATGAAAGAATATCCAGTATGAAAGACGATTCACAGCTGGAAGCACAAAGGTATGCAATGTTTTAAAACATTGAATAAAACATATCTTGTCCCAAGTGCCTCCTCCACATGGTGGCAAATGCACAGACTAGGTTTTCTATTTTGTAGCAAGAGTTTTCTGAATTCTTTCTTCTGTTTGGGTCTTGTGTGTTCTCCAGTGAGACTGTAGGGGATGGATGCTGAGCACCTTAGTGCCAGGCTGTTATAATCTCAGTGTCAATTTAGTCTTTCCTTATCTGCATCTGTCCATAGCATGAAAGAGGACTGGCAATGGGCTAATCTAAAGCAAAGTATTAAGTCATTCTCCCTCATACTGTGACATTGAAGGAAATGCCATGGGCTCACTAAGTGAAGGATAGAGAAGGCTACTATCTCCTTTGCTGGGTTTTCACCACATCAAATCCTGCTGTGTCAGGGGTACTAGATCACTGTTATGGGAATTAGTAACTATGTGGGAAAAGACAGGAAGGAGAAGTGTATTTTAAAAGAAGGCTGAAAGAAACACCAAAAGAGCAAATGAATAAAACATGACAGAAGTAATCAGAAAGGTAAAGGAGACAAAGGAAGCATTAGGGTTAAAATATTAAGTGAATGATAGGGAGGAAAAATGCATGGAAAGTAAAAATGGAGATCTGGGATAAGGTTGGGTTGTTAGGGACTTGGCCTATTCAAGTCACTAGCTTGAATTTCCTCATTTCGCATTTGCATTGCAGCCATGTCAGGAGCCCAGACAGCGAGCTGGAAGGTGGCACATGACAAAACACAGTATTTGGAAGTGAAAGAAAGAATAGACTTGTCTGGCACCTTTAGAAAAAACAGTCAGGAGAGTACGTCTCTGATAAACTGTTCTTGAATATACTGCCAGAAATGTAAACATAGCTGAGATTGAGCTGAACTCCTCATTTTTCACACAAAACCTCTTTCCACTTCTCAGCGATTAGGGTCACTAGAGAAATGGTGGAGGAGAGAGAGAAAGGCTCACATTAATTGCAGATTTACTATGTCAACTTCATTATAATATGAAAGAACAAAAGCCAGTGCAGTAAGACAAGTAGGGAAAGCACATATAAAACCTGGAAAGGTCTGAGAAGGCACCTCTCAAATTCCACATCCCTTACTGCTCTCTTCACCAAACAGTAACGAGGGCAAAGCTCCAGTGAGCCAGAGGCTGTAGCTGGGAATAAGAAATTAGGGAATACAGTTCCCTATTCAAAGAATTGAATAATTCTTATTCAATATTGTGGACCATATTAAAGTAGAAGATAACCAGAAGGGGATCATGGTAAAGAACAAGAACTGCATTAAACTCACCCATACCTTCCCAGGTGTGACCAACCTGATATGGGTACAAGGGACATATTAGTGGAAGATATGTAAAGATATTGCAATTTAAAATATCTTTGTTCAATTCCCACGATGAAAATTTACCTACAATTCACAAATCACTTGAGCCCATCTTTACAGATGAAGGATATTTTCCAGAGGGGAAAAAAAAAAAAAGAAGTCACTGGATTATAGTTATCACAAAGCCAGAGGGGAAAATTGCACAGTAAAGCGGTATATTTATATCTACAGAACCATAGAGAGCAAGCAAAACAAAATAAAAATAAAATACTCCTAAGCAGCCTAAATAGCATTGAAAATAAAACTTTATATTAAGAGATACATTTGCATACCAGAAAAATTACATGTGAAACTTGCACTAACCACAGATCAAACCATTAAAAGTAAAAAGGGGTCTGCAGAGATCTTGATGGGGTGATGACTTAAAACATATTTATTAAGGACTTCAAAATTTGACCTAATAATAGGACTTGCATGTCCAGTTTTAAAGTGAAACCCCATGGAAGTAATTTTCCCTTGATATATACACATATTTCAGTCTAACAGTAAAGGAGGAAATGTGAACACATTAAGAATGGAGTATAACACGTAAGAATCCCAGAAGGACTTAACTGAGTTTAATTTAGATTAATAGGATACTATATAAATACTTCTTGCTTGTTAAGTACTTTTTATTAAGATATAACCAATTTCTAATAATTTTCCATCATTCACACTCCAAAAGCATAAAGAGAATAACAATTTCAAAAGTAATGAAATTCTGTTTTCAGGAAACCAAGACATTCAAAGCTGGGCTTGTTTTTAAGAGTGTAGAAATGTCATTCACCTCCTAATTTTAGTTCTTGAAAGGACAGTTTAATTTAATAGTTTAATCTATCCTTAACTAGCTGTCTGTGTTTCCTCTGCAGTCAGTGAAGAGCAACAAATACCTCCAACAAACTGTTCAGCCATTGTAGAGGAGGAGAATGGAGTAAGTGGATTATGTCACTCTCTGTTGAAGAATTTCTCCTCATTAACACTGATGTCATCCAGATGAAAATTTGAAACCAGACTTGTACATTTACACACCTTAAAGGAAGTTAGATGTCCTCAGCTCACAGTGGAGTTTTCAAAATCTCCAATCTCACCTTACCAATTATTTCAAAATTGTAGGCACATATGCCCTCAAGCACTTTTGGATGGGACATTGGTTCTCTTAAATCATCTAATTGGTTTAGATTGTGTATTCCCTACTGTTTAGAAAAACTATTAAATCAGCATGAGAACTGGAAGATATTTGGGAAAAAAAATCAGGTCCTAACTTGTCACTGTTTTATGTTAAAAGTATCAGCAGACTCTGTTTTGCCAATTATTGTGACAAGATATATGTGATTATTACTCTAGAGAAAGAGGACACTGCTTCTTTACCCTCAGCTGTGAGTAGTACTGATCACTGCCCTTTGAAAATAGTGAAAGCTACACACAGTGAGTTTCATATTTGTATCTCTTGGATATTCAGGAAATAGCAACTATGAACTAGAGCAGACAGATGATAAAAGATAGAAGGAAATCCACAAATATTTAAGTACAGGGAGAAATGTAAAGGAACAGTGATCAGTAGTGGCAGAGAGAACTATTTGCATGTATATTTTCCCCTTCCAAAACTGTTGTACCTGTACATTTTTTTCAAAATTATGTGGTATATCTTACACAGTATTCTGGGATGAGAACTGTTATTTTCACAGTGAAAGGTGAGGTTCAGAGAGATCAGAGACTGCAGCCAGAAAAACATTAATTAGTGTGCTAGACTTCACTGTCAATAGGAACTGTAAGCTTGACACATGCCTGGAGTTTTACTCAATCCAGACCATAATTCTCTTCTCAGTTCTTCAAGGCAGCTAGTAACTAAGATGGATAAAAGTTGTTATTTAACTGTGTACAAATTATAGCACTTCCATAGAACTAGATTTATTATGTATATAATCCTATTGATTTCATCTTTATTTGACTCCTTTAGAATGCTATTGAGAATTAAAGAATTCAAACTCAGTTTATTCTTGCATTTAAAATCCACTCTAAAAAGATTATTTTTGACACTTGTAAATGTGTGATAAAGACTTTAAGATACACCTTTTAGTAGCTCCATAGTTACCTGTTGTCAACTTGAACAGAGAGAACAGAAAGCAAACAATCATCAAAATATTTCTGACATAGCAAAAAGTCAGTGAACTTTCACTCTTGTCCTTTTCCAAATCCCCTACTCCCACGACATAACTTAGAAACTGCTGAAACATCTGTCGGATGATAGATATTTTCTATGCAACTGTGATAAAAAATCTGGTTACCCAATTGGAAATATATGTTTATTTTTCCTGTTGTTACTGATCCATAAGTGAAATATCCAATACACCTGTTAGAGAGAAACATCATCAAACTGCTTACAACCACTGAGTCTCAGTATCTAGCAAGTTCCAGTCTTGCCAAGTTTAAACATTTTTGGAAGAGGATCCACACATCTGAATGATTAAATAATTTAAACCTCACCTATTACTCATTTCTTTTCTTTGTAGTTCTTCTTCATTGTCTTGTTGGGGGCTTTTCTTGAAGCAATGAAAATTCTCAAGGCAAAAGGGGATCTTTCTAATTAGTAGACTAAGAGTAAGCATTTCACTTAAAAATGTCACTTCATCTGAAATATAGAAATTTGGGGTAAAATTCTGATTTCAGAAAGGGAAGTAGTGTGAAACCACCCATGACCCTGATGTAATCAGTATGAACAGAAAAAAATCTTCATTGTCTTGTACAGTTCCAAATACCATGGCTCCCCTTTTTACATGTATCCACCTATATTTAGGCACAACCCTCTTGCTCAATGTTAAGGGTTGCTTTCATCTGATGAGTTTTGGTGATCTCCCTCCAGTTGAGCAAATATCACTGATTACAGTAAACAGAATATGATGAAAGCTTTTTGCATCATTTGCAATCTTCAACAACAAAATACTGTTATCACTGTTTTTCCTAAGGCTCATTCTCCTGCTCAATATCTTAATGGCATGTGTTTTAATCCTAGCATTTTCAGTTTGTGACAGGGTTCAGCTAACCACAGTATCCTCAATTCAACACCACCCACGGTTTCTATCCATTTTGTACTGTCAGAAGCACATCAAGCAGCCTCTGAGAGTAATCACATCAAAATCGATTTTCATGGCTGAGAGAAAAATAATGGAAATTTCTCTAATGTAGAAAATGTATGTGTTCCTTTTGGTTAACCAAAATAGACTATATATCAGGACTGTCAAAATTAAGTTTTCTTAATTCAATGCTCTTCTCCAGACTTGTGTACAAATTACAAGCCCTCACTACAGAATGCCTTTAAAATGATACTCTGTTGGACTGCCTCAATGTGGTTCCCACAAAATGAACAGTCTACCCGAGTGATGGACTACAGATCATTCTCCATAGCAGATCTACAAGCAAATTAATCAAGGGATTATAAAAAGAGCCCCTGGACCTATACTGAAATGGCCAGCCAGGACTCTATACTTGCACAGAGCCTCGTGATGTTACCAACTGCTGCACAAAGCTAACAGCAGGGTATAGATGCTACATATTACATCATGGGTCAGTTCTGTGCATCTATAACCCCTCAAGAAATGTGAGATTCAATGCACTCTCATGCAAGGAAAGCTCAATAAAATTTTCCAAAAGAATACTTCAACGAGAGTATTCTCTAAAGGAACAGGAGCCTCTTAAATGTAACAATCATTTTTAATAGTTTGACAGCATTATTGAAAAATCATGTTCAAATGTTAGTTAGTAGTTCTGAATATGCTGCTTGTCTGTGACTGCTCTAATCAGTTGTGCAATATTATGTTCCAGAGTTAGGTTTGCTTACCTCCTTTAAATGGATTTGAAATGTTGAAGTGGATGTTCATGAGCTTACTGGTAGAGATTCTGGTAGGAGCCAGAAAGAGAGAAAAGGCTAAAATAGCTCATGTTATTTCCTGAGGTTATCTTAGAACTAGGTGTTAGAGAAGAGACTGGCAGCAGTAATAGCCAGGCACATGTATTTGGGATGCAGCAAAGGCATTTTCTGTGGAAATACATGGGAATTTTCTGAAGGTAATTGCAGATCGCCATAAATATTTATTAAAATTTGAAAATGGATATGGTAGTGACCTACATTCTTAAAACAGGACTAGCTCATTAATCTGCAAAGTGTTTATAGGGGTGCATATGGAAAAAAATAGGAGTGGCAAGTTCTGATTTAGAAAGGCTTTTGTTGCTTTGCTGAGGAGACATAGTCCAAATGAAAATATGATGTCATGAGTGAAAACCTGGTTTAGAGAATTTTATCCAGAAAGCAGTTCTCGGATGACATTCTGCAACAGTCTATTCTGGATTTTGTCCATTGTCACTAACAATTCAGACAATGGAATAGAAAATATGTTTATTAAATCTGCAGCTGATGTAAAGCTGGGAGGGATCACACACATATTTAAGGACAGAATTAGAAATCAAGATGATTTTCACGAACTGAAGAAATAGTCTGAAAAATATATGGTGCTGTTTGGTAAGTGGGAAGGATTAATGACAAGTCAGAATGAGCAGCTGCACTGTACAAGAATCAGAGCAGCTGATCAATTCAGGAACTGAGGTCATAGAGGGTTATAGGGTGAACACGGATAGTAATACCAAGCTGGTATGACAAAGGTTAACATCACATTAGGACACATAAACAAAAGTTTAATAGTAAGGGGTATTGTATGGCTCTTCCTGCACACCTCCTCCTAGTTAGGCTGAGTTAAAATAACACCTCCAGACCTGGGTGGTGTGCTTCAGCAAGAAGAGAGACTTGGAGAGATGTTCAGAGCAGAGCTACCAGAATGAGCAGAGCCCTAGGAAACATGATCTAACAGAAAAGATTGAAAGCCTGAGTTATTAAACTTAAGAAAAACTGTCAGAAGACCTGACAGGGCTGTTGCACAGTGGAATGGAACAATAAATTCTCCATGATATCTCACGGGCTAAGAAGAGATGATCATAAATTATAACGCTGAAGACTCAAGTTACAATTTAGGAGTGATTTTCTAAATATGAGGCAGTGAGGAGATGACTGAGCTTTCACTGTCAGGGACCTTTAGGAACAGGCTAAGCAAGAATGGCACAGGTTTAACAGATCTCACCCATAACCAAAGGGGTGGACCAGAGGAAGCTATTTCCAGCTCTATTTTTATATGAGCTGGTGACTGTGCACTTAAGCGTCTGTGCACAAGTACTTGGACAGGTCTAACCAATTAACTTGGTCATGATGGTATGCAGCATCTCTTAGTGACAGACACACCTGAAAAAAACATCAGGTGGTGTTGTCAGCTCCTGCAGTTTTACATTGGCTCAGCTCCTGAACTCATACAATAATAAGAAAACATTTCTTCTCACAGAGGGAAAAAAAGTAAATTTCTAATCTTGCCTTTGTGAAGAAGAACTTGAAAACTTGTCTCCAAATAGCTTAAAAAATCAGATGACAAAGAAAAAGGGACAGTGTTTCTACACCATTAAATTCTCATTTTGGGGGGGCCTGACTCGCGGTTTTTCAAAGGAGTTGGCATTAATGGTAATGGGCTAATTTGAATAGACAAATTTAGAAATTGATATTCCTGAACTTCCTATTATAGAGAAGGCAATACTGCCTGAACAGCAGGTCTATTTCAGGAAATTAAAACCTCCCCATATCCTTTCAGATGACTTGATCATTTCTACATTTCAGTCAATGTTACACAGGGGACATTGCACAATGCTTAACATGGTGGCAGAAAATTCACCTAGCAGAGAATTGTGGAGGCACAGTGTGTCTGCTGAAAGACTCTCCAGCTGGGAACAGACATAATAGGGGCACAAGGAATTAATTTTTGGGCAATCTCTGTTTGGAAGTTGTTGCCTCATTAACAGTACTTCCACAGGGTGGGTCTAGGCAGAAACTGCATGCAGAAGAGCAGCTCTCTTTTGTACCAAGCAGGTCCAGACATCTGCCTTCCCAAAAGACATATGAGTTAAAACATATTATAGGTGTCAAATGTGAGATTTATTTAAGTGAGTGTTTAAGTAAGTGTTTCTTCCCCCAGAAACTGAGAGCTCAGGGTAATGTTTTAAAAAACCTAAATCGACCAACATTCAAGATCTTTTTTCTTTTGAATAGTTGTGATCTTCATTATAGATTTTATTTTCTTTCTTCCACCATACATCCTTACTGACTGTTTCTACTTCTACTTTCCTGGAAGGTTGACAATTTCTGTCATTCCTTCCCCCCTCACAGACAGAAAGTGGTGGGAAAACCACTGCTGTGACAGATCCCTTTCACAAGATGAAAATAAAAACAGTAGAAAAGACCTTTCTGATTAAGTAGTCAATCTCTTGCAGCACTTCCTTCATTATGACTTGGAATAAATGTCATGCATGTTCTACAAAGCTCTGATTATTTTGTTATAATGATTGGGGCGTTTTAAAATGCTACTTAGGCTTCACTGGACTTGGTCAATCTTTACGTTATCAAAGCTATGGGATCTCCTCTTTCCACTTTCACAAACTTCTGTGAGGCTGAAGATGCAGACACACCACAGAGATGTCTTGACTGCTGCCAGCTTCTACCTCCTGAGAGTTGATTTTCTTTCTGTACTTTTATCTCTACATTTAAAAGGTCTCCCTGTATCACATATCTTCCCCAGGCATTGCTAATCAACTTGTCCTTTGGCTTCTTCTCTGCTAAGATGAAAAAATGAGTGCTGCAATTCTCTCTAAGTGAGCAGTATTTTTCACACTCTGAAGCATTTTCTGTAGCTCTTTTTTTGAATTCTCACCCAATTTTTATTATCCTTCTGAAAACTCAAACTTCTCAGGAGACTCCAGCTGAGACAGCCATTCCATTTTGCTCCTCTTTCTCCAGCTACCATCAATAAGGCCAGAAGCCACTGAAACTCCCCTGACAAGCAATAGCTGTCCTGCTGCTTCCACTGCAATTGCTTGTTTCTTGAACTTTTCAGTTCACCAAAGAAAAGCAAGAGGATCTCTGGAGCATTCAGAAATGCAAAGAAAGGGAAAGAGAGATGTTCTTCCTTTGGTGGGGCAGAGAGGCTGTGTACACCCACATCATCTCTAAGCTTAGTATCTTCTCAGAAACAGCTGTGGTCTGAAACCCTGACAGAGAAAGTACAACAGTGGGAATTTGTGCTCCACAACTGCAGGAGGGGGGAATTCTTCCTGGAAATCCTTGGAGAACAGCGTTTTTCTCCCAGAGCTGGATTTACCCACTGAATGCAAATGCGCCCTTAAGTTACATCTAAAAATGAGGATTCTCCTTGCAAATGTTAAGCACAGTTGTAATGATTCGTACATAAAGACTAGAGACCACAGAGAAACATCTATTATTGTTGCTGCAAAACACAGTAGCAACTCATGAGAGTTTTACTTTTATTATTCATGTTGCTATTAGGAGTTGCATTATTACTAGATCCTAGCTGGCACAGATGGCTGCTGTGCTTTGAGGTCTGCTTTAGTCATGTTTTTAGCTGCTTTTTTCTGCAGATTTTATAGGGTTTGGGCTGATTTTAGCTTCCTTCATTTGCTTGATAATTGTTTTGGGTTTTGTTTCAGTTTTTTTCTTAATTAGCAGGAATATGTTTATGTTTATAGTGTGCTTTATTCACTCTTTTTGAACTTGTGGTAACCAGAATCAGCAATGCAATTATACCTTCTGTTGTTTGTGTGGGACTGGTTCAGGCCAGATGCTTTGATGGGGGCAGCAGTTTTCCTGGAAGGTCAGTATCAATTTGCTGGCACTGCTGGACTGGTGTTTCTCACCTGTTGATAAATCTCCACCTTGTAAATCATCTTTCCCAAGCTCACTTCTCTTTACTGCTGGCAGGGAACCTCTCACTCAAATGTTTCTGCTCCCCTGAGACCGTCTGTCAAATCACTGCCTGAGCACTGGTGAGGTTTCACACTTGCCTCAGCCATCACCTCCACTGCTGCTGTATTTTGCTTGCCTAACAGGTCATCTGCATGCAGCACCTTCTGGTTCCACTTGCCTCCCAGCTATTGCTGGAATAAGGAGAAACATCAGGAGAGGGTTACTTGCACTGCTGTACGTGGTCAGCTCTTGTGGGTATGACTGAGCAGAACCTACTGGTAGATGTTATGGTCTGTTAGGCAGAAATTCAGGCTCAGTCATAAACAGCTGTGCCTGCACTGCAGTTTGCTTTGGCTGCATCATCACAGCTCAGTGGTAAGAGATCTGAGTGCAAGTTCCAGCTTTCCTCTGAAAGGGAGCATGTGAGCTAGGGAATGAGATGCAGTGGCTCCCATGTGCCTTCTGCTCTGCAGGGTCAGTATATGACTCCCAAAAGTCAGACCCAGACTGACTTCTAGATCTGAAATACATTGTTTAGTCATCATCATGTAACATTTCCACACACTTGCATGCTGTACTGTAGTCTTCAGTTATTTCCCATAGTCTTGTTCTTTAATTGCTAAATGTGTAAGGAGGATTCACAAAAAGCTTCAAATACTGCCCATGGTTGCACTACTTCTTCTCTTGATTCCTCTGAAGGTCACCACCCCTTTTTGATAAGTAAAGAAACGATTTAAAATACAAGTTTAGAAGTAAAATATTTGATTTTTTTGAAAAATGAGAGCATTTGAGGAGCACGTGGTAAAAATTAGTTTTGAAAATCTGAGTGTCTCACCTCTCCAACTGCAGGAGGCAAGAAATTAATTACTAGTGTCATAGGATAGTTTCCAGTGTTATGACCAAAGGGAAAATAGCTCACTTAGGATGCACTAATTTACAGTAATTGGCTCCTAATCTTTTTCCATAGGATTTGAGTAACTCATCTTTAAAGTCCATGGCAGTGGTTTGTATGCTGTGGCAGGGGGCTGGGTCCCTTAGCTTTTACCTGCTCTTCACAGTAGCCTGACTAGAGTCTGTGAGCCAAAACTATAATCCCAGTTCCAGATGCCCCCATAATTTGGATCTGGATAAGAATTTAGCAGATCGGGCCATCTCTAATTAGATCAGACAAATTATTGGATAATTTCTTCTGCTTTATCTTTGCAATTCACTGGAGCAGGTAATTTCTCCAAAAGCAGTCACATCCTTTCCCATTAGGAATCCCTTTTTGGCCTTTTTCATGTGAGTTTCTTATATCAAAAACAAGCACATGTACACACACACACACACACAGAGTGTTTTGCTTTTATTATATTAATGCTACCTAAGAGAATATGACATGCTTAACAGAAAGTTGGCTTTAGCCATTAGGTAACCTGCCACTTCACAGAAGAGGAGGAATTACGTTAGTC
The DNA here is from genome assembly GCA_034509185.1 of Euphonia xanthogaster. Classification (NCBI taxonomy): domain Eukaryota; kingdom Metazoa; phylum Chordata; class Aves; order Passeriformes; family Fringillidae; genus Euphonia; species Euphonia xanthogaster. The sequence goes on along the minus strand of JAYDZK010000202.1, from coordinate 54,024,854 downwards.
CATATGTTTTCATAGGACAGAGCTGGTGGGCAGCAAGGAAGAGCTGGAAGAGAAAAGGACTGATGGCAACTGATTTGAGTAATTATTTTGTGGTGTCATGGACCACAAACTTCTGGCTTCTGTTTTTGAAGTTTCTGTTTCTCTCTTGCCTATGATGGAAGTGAGGTATTCATTGGTTTCTAACTCTGATATCTATATTACCTTCTCTTTCCCTTTTGGATATTTTTGTTCACTAAAGTTATACTCCAAGTCATTATTTTGAAGATCTTAGCTGAAACGTATTTCAGCCATCCCTAAGAGTACCAAGAGATGCTTAAGATACAGAGAGGTCACAGTCTGGTACAGACTAAACAAAACCAGCAGCAGGATGCTTGTGCTAGGTGGAAGTGCCAGGCTGTGGTTCTATGGTCACCCAGAGGCATGGTCAGACATAAAGCTCTGGATTTTTGCTTCTTTTCAGTGCTCTCTTGCGCTCTTTCCTCCCATCCATATAAAAAAAAAAATCTACTGAAAAAGAAATCACGTTTTCACAAAATATGCCGGAAAAAGAAACCTTAAATGCTATTCTGCTTTGCTTTATTTATTGAATGAGCATTGCATTTTTCATTTTGAAATGCGGAACCCCAGGGGTTTAGTCTGAGACTTCTGGGGGACTAATAATGGCACCTATACATTTTGAAGCTGTTGATTGTGATTTTCTAGTTTCAAGTGCTAAATCAGCATTATTACTTAGGAAGTTCTGGCCTCTTGACTGAGCTGCAAAAAAAGTATGCCTCTCCATTGCATAATATTTTGGAAATGCATGCTTCATTGAAGTGTCATTGATTTTCAACTTAAGTGAAAATACCCTCATTTAATGCTTTCTTAAGAGAATTACAAAGGAGGCTGGAGTGGGTTTGGACAAAGTCGTTATTAATTGCACATCACAAAATTTGGATTTATGTATTTTTAATGCAGAAATTCTTCACAGCTCCTAAATCAAAATGCTGTTCTAAAATTATGTCTAATTTTATAAATGGAAAGACCCTATTTTGTTCAAGACTTTTAAATTCCTTTGCTTTGTTCAACAAACCCCTACACTTGCTGTGAGGGAATTGCTGATTGCTTTGTCAGCAAGACCAATGATATTCAATCTTTGATTTCTGATTCATTTGCTTCTTCCTTCCCTTTGATGATGAGAATAAACGTCTAGCTTTTCCTCTCCTTTCAAAAAAATTTCTCTCGCCTCTCACTTCCTTAGTAGTGAGAGCATTTTATGTGAAGCATTCTGTCTGCCTTTTGGACTATCTCCTCCTCTTCACTGAGCTCAGAGCTGGGTAAGTACTTTACAGTCTTTCATGAGAGAAAACAGATTTTTTTTTTCTTTTTCTGTCATTGGCTCTGATGTCAGGGTGTCAGCTTTGCCTCTGACCACAATGCTCCCTGGCTTCCCTTTGGCTGTTTCCTCAAGCTCTTGCCTTGGCATTTCTCTCTGAGGTGTCTCAGTCTACTGCTGTTCTGGTGGGCAATGGGTAAGAAGTTCTGAAACAGGTTGAACGTGAAGGAGACTGTGAGATTATGGAGGGAATCTTGGAGCAGGGCCTGGCAGTTGCCATAAATTAGGCCTGTTGATCTTGGTGTTGGCATATAAATTTCTGCCAGTTCCACAGGGCAGGGCCACAGCTTAGTTATGAGCACAGAGGAGCACCTTTAGTGTAAAAGTCACCAAACACTGTGGAAGTGGTGACAGCATCCTCAAGAGGGGTATGTGGTGAGCAAAAGCAGCAGCAGTCTGTTGTCAGATGTGGCAGCAAGATGACAAAAGCCAAGCAAGAGCAGACTGTTTTCTGCTTGCTCCAATGTGTGTCAGCAGTCAGAGAGCCTGGGGATCCCCCAGCTTGGCCCTGAGAGCACCCACCATGGGTACCAGCCTCTACACTGCCCTCCGTGGCTTTCCCCCCAGAGGAAGATGGTTAAAGGGCTGGAGAACCTGTCCCATGAGAAAGCACTGAAGGAGTCAGGTCCTTTCTTGCTGTAAAAGAGAGGGATCATCACAATATTCATACAGTTCAAGGCCGGCTAAAAGGAGAACAGAGGCTCTCTTTTCACAAGGAACCAAATAGAGAAGACAAGAGGCAACGGGTACAGATTGCACCAGGAGAGGATTCATCTTGACATAAGAAAGGAATTTTTTATCGTAAGAACAGGCATTCACTGGAATGGCCTCTCCAGAGTTCTTGAAGGCTTCAAGATGTAATTAAACAGACTGTTAGACTTAATCACCTTGGCTGCATTTCCCAAAGAAGCATGACTTTTTGAGCTCCTTTCCACCCTCTGCTGTTCTATAGTTCTTTGTCACTGAAAGGTGACAAAAGCACATGAGGCACTGGCTCAGGGTACCCAGAGAAGCTGTAGCATATTCTTCTCCATTACTGAAAGAGTGCAAGATCGGGTTTAAGGGGTCTTAAAGCAACTTTGTCTAATGGGAGGTTTCTCTGTCCATTGCAGAGGGGTGGAACAAGATGATCTTTAAGCTCCTTCCCCACCAAACTATTCTATGAGTCTATGAATCTATGATAAGTGATTGACTACCTTTATCTGTCAATGAAGTGTTTTGGTGTCTCAGTCAGTGTAGTCTCCACCCTGTCATTTGGTCTTAACTCTGACTCAAGCTCCTGAAATTATATCTTATTAACATCTGAGAAAATTCTAGAAACACCACCAAACTCAGTGCCAAACAAACACGTCAAAAGCCAGTTCTTGTCTTCCTGGCTATGATTTAAATCAGAACAACATGGACACCAAATGGGAGAAATGCACTACCAGCATCTCTGATTAAAGGTGGAGAAGGGGGGTTCTGTGAAATCATGGAATCATTTAGGCTAGAAAAGAACTCCGAGATCATCAAATCTAACCTTTGACTGACCACCACATAGACCATAGCTCAAAGTGTCAAGTCCAGCTGCTTCTTGAACGCCTCCAGGGATGGTGCCTTCATCAATGTTTAACAACCCTTTCCATGAAGAAATTCCTTCTGATGTCCAGCTTGAACTTCCCCTGGCGTATCATGTGGCTATGTCCTCTCATCCCATCAGAGAAGAGGCCAAACCCCATCTTGCTACAATCTCCTTCCAGGTAGTTTTAGGGAATGATAAGGTCCCCCTGAGCCTCCTTTTCTCCAGGATACACAACCCCAGCTCCTTCAGTCTCTTCTCATATGACTTAGTCTTTAGAACTTTCACCACTTTCATTGCTCTTGTCTGGATGTGCTCCAGCACCCCAATGTCTTTCTTGAAGTGAAGGGCCCAAAACTGAACACAGGATTTGCGGTGCATCCTTGCCAGTTTGGGGAACAGAGGGCAAAGAGCAAACTTTTCAAGGACTGGGCAGCATGTCTGAGAAAAGAGTTAAATTCTCACACAACAATGGGATAACAATCATCTTATGATGTTAGAATTGCTAAAGCTTGCCATATTTGGCTAAAATGTTAGAGTTCCCATGATCTGTAAAAGAGTTACACTATATTGTAGCTAATATGAATCATCAGATACTAATGGTTTAGCTAATGATAAGCTCTTTGACCTGGGAAGTCTTGCCCACTATGCTTAATTGCTTTGAAAATGTGTGGAGTGCTTCCTCTGAAACACTGAGTACAGCTATGCTCTACCCACCTCAGTAAATACTGCCTCAACCAAAAGAAAAGCAGGCCTCATTTCAGCAATAACATCTTGCCAGATTTGGATTTGCACCATCTCTGGACAATGAAGAGGTGTGAACGCCTCCTTTTTGTCATGCACCTCACTGGACAACACAAATAACAAGCTTTAGGCACAATTCTTGCACCAGGATTCATTAGCTGTGTTCCTAGAAAACCTGCTGATTTCATTCAGTCTGTAGAAGTGTGAAGGAATATGTACCCAGAGGTCTGCAGGTGAGGCCAAGATCAAGGGTATATCATAACTGATATGTTTTATAAAAATCTCTGCAGTGTGAGGAAGAAAAATCTGAATATTGATTGCAAGGTTTGATCAGTTGAGCTTTTCAGAGGAAACTTCAATATGATTTGTTATGATATTGATTTTTTCTTGGTTTTTGAATAATTATTTTCAGTTATTCTTAGCTGATTGCCTCACTTTGAACTAGTATCAGATATCAGATTTAGGGGATTTTATTTAAATGTGTGAAAATATTCAATTTAAGAAGGATTATAAACTCAGATCTGAAAGAGAAAGCTCATATGTGTCCTTCCAGTAAAAAAGAGAAAGCAGAAACACTTTCTACTTTCCCGTATGTCAAGTAAGGCCATTCAAAATTGTGAAAAAAGTTGAACACATTTTATTGTGTTCAAAGGTGCAAGATAGCTCATCAAGTCTGTAATTCATCACACGCTTTAAGGGCTATTTACCTAGAAATCATTTCCAAATATAGCCAGCACATTTGTAAATATGTAATAACATATCTTTATTGCAATAAGTATTCTGCATGATTCAGCAGGATATTGGGTAGAATATTCAAATTTGCAGCTATATCAGTAACAGTTGGTAAGTCTGGACAGATGACATACTGCTCCTTACTGTCTTCACATCCTGTTCTTATTTGTTTTCTTTCTTCAAAGAGAGTGCATAAATTATCTTAAATGCCTCCTGAATCTTGCCCCCTTAAAGAGGACTTGTTCCGAAATCTTGTCTATTTCTTCTTGTGCCATACCACTCCTATAAGAGCCTGGCTCTATCTTCTCTACAAGGTGTGTAAGGCCAACAGAAAGGTGTCCCCTTTCTGTTGGCCTTTCTGTTGACCTCTTAAGGATGAACAGCCCAAGTTCCCAGTGTTTGCATCAAAACTCTCAGCTCCCTGAGTAATTTGACTTTAGAACTTCTCAGGGTTATGAGGACAAAATATGATACAGTTATTTTTCATGATGACATAACTAGGATTTCTTAAATGATGTTACAGAAACTGGTAAACATGATTGTGTTAAGAGAATTGAAAAAATTTCTTATATTATGCTCCTCCGATTAATTACAGAACTGAGAAAAATAGCAGTTTAAAAAAGATTTAGGGTATTTGCTTGCAAAAGCATTACTCAGAGCCAGCTTTATTTTTTAAGTATGCAATTTTTCTGTCAGTCTATAATGTGGTACTGTGACTGGGTAATATATCTTGAGGCTTTAAAGACTCTTGGCGTGACATACTCTTTGAGACAGTAGATCTTAATAGATCCTTCTGCATTAATCCTGACTAATGAGAAGATGAATAGTTAATTAAAAATGCTTCACACAGACTTTGACACAGTAGACCATTTCAGCTTCACTGTGTTTTTTGCTTTGTCATAGATGAACACAACCTAACTTTTATTTTTCCATTAGCTCACCATGGTTGAAAAAGTTCCATTACAGTTTACCAGATCACTGACCTATGAACTAAACAGTATTTAAATATTTCTAGATTTGATTTAATATGGTGTATGATCTCCTGAGCCTTCACTGAAACCATATAGTAAAAGAGGCATTATATGACATCTTCAGTCACTGATCTAGCAGATGATTAAGAAGTTTTTCCTTCTGTATGCATTAGGCTTTATGGGCTTGATTTTTTTCTAGCGTTCTGATGGTGCTCTGCATGAGGGGAAGTGCTTCAATATGGGTGTTCTTCAAGTGCAATACGTACGGTTTGAAACTATATGCAGCAGCCCATATTAAGTTAAAATAGGGTCTTTTCTGTCCAAAGAAAATCCTGGTTTTATCTCCTGAATTATGCAGCTTTTAATGACACTGCACATTTAAAAAATGCGGGCAGGTGTAAAAGAAATTACAAGAGATTTGAGTCATGAGGAATGTAGTCCTCCACTCCTTACTGAACTCTCTCTCAATAAGCTTCACTTGTGGCGCAAACTTCTGCTAATGACCCATAGAAAACTAGGAAAGAACTCTAAAAAAGCAAGGGTAATGTGACTGGTCTCAGACATCCTCAGAATTTGGATTCAATCACATCGAGATTTCAGTCATTGTAAGACTAATTTTTTGCAACTTAGTATTTAAGACATTTGGTCTTCAGTAGCAAAGGAATGGTCAGGTCTTTACAGACGAATAGACAAGACTCTATTTTCCTTTAAACAAATCCACTGTGTTCAGGGAATAATTATTACTCTGATCAGCAATGATTCCGTCTTGTTTCACTTAGCCAAAAGCATGTTGCCCTTTCTCCAGCTATGCAATTTTAGGCTACTTCTTTAAAAGACAATATGTTTTACAAGAGGGTTTTCTCTAACTTTTCAAATTTCTGTGCACAAATTGTGCACACAAATGTATTTAAGCAAGCATTGTTATTTTTAAACCATCAATATTGTATTACAATAAAAGCATCAAGCTACTATCCTTGGTCAAGTCAGTCACTTGGCATAAGATCATTTGCCATGAAAATGAAAAGTGCCATTTGCCTAAAGTAGTGACCAATTTCAGTGTTCATGGTTTTGAACAAAAATTCAACCAAACATTTTTCCCTTCAAAATTTTGTATGGCTAGAAAAAAATACCAGGTGGTCAAAGGAAACTGCAGGAAATCGCAAAGAGGAGACTGAGGGAAAACATACTCATACTAGACAATTCTTTCTATAAAACATTGCTTAGATCAAATATGTGGGTTAAGGGCCAAAATTTGCTTCCTTTTTGGTTTAAAAATGTGTTCTATCTAGTATAACAGTATTGTGTGAAATATCTTCTCCACATCCAATGCTTCTCAGTGGAATCAAATGCCCAGGTTAGATTAGGTGAGAGTTTCTTGCAAGATATTTGATCAACTGTAAAAACATTCCAGACAGAATTACCAAACTGGTAGAAATTACAAAGAAGTCAGTCATGGTCATTCACTCCCTTCAGGACTCCCATGTGTCAGAATCTAGATGCTACTTCCTCATAGATTTACCTCGGGTATAATATTCTACCTACAGCTGATAGAAACAAACGCTCTATTAGTAAAGCAGAACATTTATAAATATGGTAAAGCTGATGCTCAAGAGAGATGAACACCCACCAGGACTGATTGTTGTACTGCTTTGAGGCCCAAGCTGCCTATACAGCTACATTCCACTTTATTTTGAAACTCATTAAGAAAAAGAAAAATGTTTTACCAGCAAGAGGTATTATTTTCCTTCCAGTAATGAAAAAATGCTACACTGGAAAACTACAGGGACACTGACCAAAGAGCAATAAAGAAAGATCAGGAGAACTTCTGAAACATTAATGATGTCCTTCTGCCAAAGCTTGTAAAAATGTGCTAAAACTTTGAGTATTCATGAACATGGCAGCTTGAGATTTACCTCATCTCATCAACTCCCTGGGCTAAGTTTTCACTTACCCAATATTTTTCCCAGACGGGATCTCGGTAGGATTATGAGAGATAAGAGGGAAAGACATGTATTCCTTAGCCAATAGATAATTAAACAGAGTCATCAAGGCCAGACCTCTGGCTGGGCTATGAAATCTACTGCCAGATGTTGCAGATACATCTGTCTAAGTACTAACAGGATCCCTTTTATCACAATATCTAAGCATTTCACAAATATTAATGGATTTTCTCTCTGGGAAAGGGATGTTTTCCCCTACTAGCATAGGACAGGACAGAGATGAACAAATAACAGTCAAAAAGTGGGTAGTTTTTGAGTTTTGCTTTTTGCTTTATAGCTTTTTCTATTTGATTTTTTTTTTTTTGTACATAAGGGAAAAAAACACCTCAAACTCTATGAAGCTTGAAAATTTAGAGACACATAGCTGCTTCCACATAGCAGACTCTTTCCTCCATTATTCTTAGCTATTAAACAATAGAGCATTGGCAAATGGTGCACCATTTATTGATCATTCACTTCAATATATTTTCAAGTCTACAATAGTCTATAGTGTAGTGGTAGATAGCTGTGGCCTAAACACTGAAAAACTGACAGAAAAATATCAAGACTTTTCTATACACACATATGTACATACATACATACATATTTACGAGAATAAACAAAAAGATAGTAGCTATAATTAAATTGTGTATTAAAAATTAAATGCATATGCAAGTTTATGTTTTTGTATAATTTAAAATAGGCTGTATGTACCTATGATTACACACATAGGTACCTTTTGTTCCATCTATTTCATAACACATGGGAGTTGTCTCATATATTTTGAATAGCTTGGGTTTTCCAACCTGGGCTTCCTGAATTAAACTGAATATGATGTGTGAGAGAGAGAAACTTCTGCTTCTTACATTACTTCAGCTTTTATATATTTCTGTGGGTTATCATGGGCACAGGGACAAAGATAATGGGAAAGGAAAGGTGGCGAAATAGCTTTGTATCTTATACATTGTGTCAGAAAATTGCATTCTTCTCCACAAAGATCCAAGCAGGCTTTCCTTACCTCCCAGACCAGTGGAGAAGAAGTGTCCCATTTGCTTTCATACAAGATATGCATATGTGAAAGCAAATATGGGACACTTCCATCAGGTTTGGCATTAAATAACCAATAACTGAAATACCACCTGTAGGAGATCAGTAAATATAAACAGCCAGGTTCTGCAACAAAATGCGAAATCATTTGTTTAAATGTTTGCAACACTGCATTTCAGTAAATTAGTACATCATAATTAGAGATTTTCACTGAGATTGTACAAAGAAATGTGCTAGTAAGTGGCTTGTGAAGTTCATTCTTGCTGACAGTGGAAGATGTCCAGGTTGCACTAGTTGTCACTGTGAATAAAAACTGTGTGTTTTCTGTCAGCCTCTGGTGTCCCAAAAGAGGTACATTTTCTTACATTTACAGAGTTAAATCCACTCTAAATTCCACTTCAGACATGCCAGCCTTCTCCAACAGCCAAAAAGAGAATCCAAATGATCATATAATAGGGCACAAGTTGTCTTTAAAAGCTAAAGAGGAGGGGTAGGGAAACTTCCCTAATTCAGTAAAATCTGAATTTAAGGGCCTTTGAGGAGAAGCCAGAGCAACTTTCTGCAGGGGGAGCAGGGGGAGTCTCTCTGTCCTGGGGTCTCCCATGAAGGTGCTGAGGTCATGTGTGTGATGGATGTGCTCACTTGGGACATCTCCCCACTGGCAGCTGTGGCTGTTGTCAAGCTCTGCCAGCTCTCCCCCTCCACACTGAGCAGGGAAGGTCAGGTTACAGTATATGAGGACTTGACTGAAGTATTGTAACCCATCATGTGTTTTCCTGAGGATTGCATGCCACATTCAATGATAGCATCACATGTATCATATACAGGCAGCTGCTACTGACTGAGCTGGCATTTCTACTGCTAACTGAAGGTGGAAGTTCACGTTTATCAATGATGCTACGCTTGCTTCACAAATACTTTTGGTTTAAGAAAATTGTTACAACTGCATTCAGAGTTAGGATTAAATTTTGAAGATTCTAGATGAATTACAGCGTTTTATTAGTAATTTGTTAGGTACACATTGTATATAACCGTACACATAGCTATTATACTCCAGATGAGCTCTAGATTTTGGCAGTCTGTTCTTATTGATGAAATAAACCATTTGCTTTTTTGATCTTGTACTAACAGTTTGGTTAGACCCTGTTGGAACTTAAGAGACTATTGAAAATAAGGGGTTTCTTTTCACATTTGAGTACCAGTTTTACTTTACATTATATTTTTAAGTGTATTTTTTTTTAATTCAATTTAGAATATTAATTAATTTCTGGCCAGTAAATACATTAACAGTTGCTAAGCATTTCCCTAACAATGAAAAAAACCCTGCTTTGGGTCCATTTAGCTGTCAGTAAACTCAGATGATGACATGCGAATAATAATGATATACGTGTGATATTGATGCATTTGAAAAGTATATGTACTTTGGACCTTGTGGCTTTTTAAAATACACTTCCCAAGATTAGCTAAGTGTTTCCTGTGATGATGTATAACACAACTGATGTTTAAAAGTGCTTTATCAGGTCCTTTGGGCACTGAAAGAACTTTTAGCACCAGTATTTTCTGACTGTGTGCTGCCTCTGTGCTTTCTAGTCTTTTCAAATCAGAAGAGGCAAAAACAGCCCAAGAAAAGCTGCAAGTGCTGGGAAATACATAAAAGCCATGCTCATGGTACTCTTGGAGGCAGAGGTAGAATCTTGTTTAGTGTGCGCAGACTAAGTTGTCAATTCTTCATTTAAAACTTTTAATTGGTGCCAGAGAGGTTGAAGGCCTTGGCTGGATTCCTCAGCAAAGCAAACACATAAAACAAAATAAGTGTGGTTTGAAGAATATTCAGTGCTTTGCGTAGAAATATGCCCTAGTTTAGGTCTGATCTTTGATTCCCAAAGCTGTCCAATTCCAAGAGGATCAGAAGATTGCCCACGTCAGGCTGTTTACTATTCTTTAGTTTTTTATCATATTTTTTTATCTATCTTTCCAGTTATTTACTGAAAAAATTCATACATTCCTCATAAATGCAAATATTTTAGGACCTGTGTTAGACCTAGCCCTCCACTGTGATCCAATGTCTTTGATTTGTTAGAAGCCAAATCACATCATTTTACTGGAGCAATGCACTGGAAGATTTGGAGTGCTGTAAATATTTCTTTACCCAGATATAGTCCTCCAAACTGAACAGTATAGATTAGTTTCCAAAAAATGCATGCAGTACTTCTTGTTCATTTCTTAACATTCTCTTCAATCTTGTGCGGAGATAACTCAGACAAATCAGAGGTTTCACTAATATTTTCTTCATTCAAAAAAATTAAAAATGGGATTTAAAAAGCTAAATTAGACTTTTCCAGGGACACTTCCAGAGTCTTCTTCTGCACAGTCAATAATGGGGCTTGTATTATGTTCCTTGGGAAAATTTATAACAATTTCATGGATTTTATCACTAACAAATTTGTTGTGCTTGTCTAGATTGTTTTTTCACTCTGTTACACTTAGTTGTATCTTCCTACATTTTACCAAACTATTTTTCCTATCCTTTATAAATATTTCTAGAAATCACTTAGAAATGTTTTTCAGAATAGTTTAAACATAATTTAAATAAAACATATAGGTCTCAAGAAGTCATCTTTCACATCTCCTAGCCATGTGTTTTCATAAAATTTTCTGTATTAAACAGATCTGCTACTCACCAAATATGTTCTATTCTCCTTTTTAAATTGCTTCATCTTTGCAGACAGAAGATGCATTAATTTCAGCTCAGAGCAGGCACCAATAAAAAGTCATAATTCTTATGAAGTTCCTTTTATCTGTGTATCCCAGATGTTATGATAGATATTATACAATCAATTCCTCCTGCGCCTCACTGGCAAAGGTGTGTAAGGCCCCGCTGGTAAAGCTGGAAAACAAAGCATCCCTCAGGATTATACAGTACAATTCTGACTTGAATTTTCTCAGTTTGACAATCCTTGAAAATCAGGCAGCATTGTTTTCAAGAAGAATATCAAAAATGCAGGTCAAGGAAAAGAAATTTACAGATGGGCTGAAATTCTTTTCTTGTACTTCCAGATTTAAAATCAAGCAGGCACATGCTTACACATAAAAAAGAGTTCATAACCCACTGTGTCAACAGGACACAAACATGTAAACGCATTTTTGAGGTAAAAGTTCGTTACAACCACAGATTGATTAGTTTGGAAAAGTTCTCTAAGATCATGGAGTCCAACCACTAACCCAGCACTGCCTAGCCCATGACAAAACCATGTTCATAAGTGCCACATCTACATGCCTTTTAAACACCACCAGAAATGGTGACTCAACCAATTCCTGCCTGCACAGGAATACTCACAGGGTACTTACTATATCATTTCACACATTTTTGCCGCATGAATAAAATTATAACATTGCTTGTTCACAGAAATGTGAGTGTCCCTTCTTTTCTAGTTTTAGAGAGGAATTGAAAGGGATCAAAAGCGATGGCCAGAAGACTCATTACAAATGGTTTTTTCATTCATAATTTAAGTGAGCCAGAAGTCTGAAAGCAAGCATTGAGAACAAAGTGGTCAAGGTTTCAAGGCTAACTACATTAATCCTTGGTGAATGACAAGCATAAATTCTCATCACTTCTAGCTGACAAACAAGAGAAATTAGGGTGATCCATCTCTTACTTTAAGCCAGCATTCCTCACCATCGTAATTGATGTCCTGTGGTTATTATTGCACATATTTTAAGAGATATCCCTTAATTAATTAAATTTTGCAGATGTTGCTTACTTTCACTGCAATAATTCATTCTCAAATAAGCTATGGATTTTTGACAATATAAATCAAAAACCTAAAAATGACAATTCCCTTTCCGAGCTGTCCTGAAGAATTAAACAAGCAAAATACAAAGTCCTGCCCTGAGCTCACAGTTCCTGCAATTGCTTCCCCATGTAAGCAGAGGTCTGATTGCAGGGGAGCAAGCTAGAAAGTCACAGTCACCTCCTACCTGTTCATCCATTAGGTCACAGGCTTATGTGTCTCATGGCTTTCTTTGGACCATGGGCCACCCTTGAAGAGCCTTAGCTATAGTGTGACAGTAATCTGTTCTGAGAAAATAAGGTATTTGTGAGAGAGGCAGGGATTTACAAATGAGTTCATGTAGCAGCAGTTATGCCATACATTTAAAACCAGAAAACACTAAAATACGTGTTTGGAAAAGTCGTATAGATACGCTGTCAGCTGCTATAGAAGTGGAAGAAGACAGTTTTGAGGCACATTTCCAGAACTACATCTAGCATCTGGCACATTAAACTATTCGTTATCTAGAGATTATTTTGTCCCATGGATTTATCACAGGCTGAATACTGGCTTATAAACAGCTAATATAAACAGGTAATATAAATATATATGTTCCATATACACACAGAGCAGTTAGTGAGCATGTTCTTAAGCAGCATTTAAACATTATTTATGTGGTTTTAATTGACTGAATTACAGCTCTGTACATGGTTTTCAGCCATGACAGTGAACATTCCTTCAACAAATCAAGATACAACCTGCTAGCTGTCTCATAAAGATAGGGCTACCTGCTCCTTTATTCATTTCATGCCTCTGAAGTTATTATTAGAAAAACATTATTCCTCCCTTTTTGTAGATGTGCACACCAGAAGTCAAACAAGACCTAAGCTAACTTTTCATTTGTAAACCGACTGAAACACAGAAACTGACAGAATCTCTTACAGGCCGGTATCACAAAACCTTCAACATGGCAGGACAAGATAAATAACGGGAGCCAAAGATGCCATCCTGAGAAAATAGAGCATAAAGACTGTCTTTTAAATATATATGCCTTTATATTTCAGTCAAATCACATAATTGTTTAAAACTAAATCATACCTACCATTTGTCTCTCATCTTATTTGTTTACTTCACTTTTGTATTAACATCATTAAAATGGTTCATTATTTTAATAGCCTGACCTTGCAGTGTCTTAACACATGTAACAGATTAGCTTATTTTCATAGTGTTATAATAGAAAGCAAAATTTCCCTTTCTGGGTAAAAATCTGCATGTACAATCTTGCCCACAATTCATTCACTTCTGCCATGCAGCAAAAGTTCTAATTAACCAGGCCTCTCAGGGGCCTGGTTAACTTCTACTTGCACAGCTATATTGCTGAAAACTGTAATATGGTCAACAGCTCCCTCAAAAGAAGAGGCTTTGCACTTTCTGGAATGAGAGAAGAAATGGTTTTGCATGGATCAGTAACGATAGCAATAATTGCCATAAGGCTTACCGCAATTTATGCAGAAGAAGTCTCTCAATTGTTCATAGTGGACTGTCAGATGTGAGACAGCATGCAAATGGAGCAGATCATAAAAATAATTTCTAGCTTGGATTCTTAGAACAAAACTCTTGAAACCTTCTTTTATTGCTAAGAAAAGCAGGAATAGAGAAAACAATGTGATTGCTGGAAACACAACAGAAGTGCATGTTTTATTATTCATACTCTTTTACAGAGCTACAACAAGCTAAATAATACAGTTTCCCAAGATTTATGCACAGCTATATCTTGGTAGAACAAAAGGTTCATAAATTGCCAACACTGTATTAGTCTTCTTCCAGTTTAGAAATAATTAAAATCTTTGTTGAAAGGTTATATCTTTTTCTGTGGCCAGTGGTGTTTTAAGACATGGAAATGCAGGAAGGTTTCTGCTCATTTTTGGATGCTATACAGTTAAGTAGCTTAATGCCTTATTAGGCATTGTCTGTTTGATTAATTTCAAGACAGCAATGAAAATATATTAGGAATATTTGGATAAGTAAAAATTATACTGAAATAACAGAGTCTGAACTGTGGCAGTTATGGTAGGTGCTATCGTACAATTTCTGCAAAGTAGAAATTGCTCAAATATTCTCTTGAGCAGCCAGTTGTTACAGCTCTTTCTCTGAGCACCTCAGCAGAGTATGGTACATATAATATTGAATATAGTGTTTCAAGCACTATCAGTCATTTTGTATCACCTTCCCAATGGTATTCAGTTTTCCAAGACATAGGTCATTCAGGCAATTTTGAACATGTAGAAGTACTGAAGCACATCCTCCCAAGATGGCTACCTTCTGCCTGGAACTTGAAAATATCTGTAAGTATTTTTTATCTACCAGTGTTTGTCTATATGCATTAGATGTAGGACTCATCTCACCGAAGTTTAATGGTATGAAAGCATATGATTCCTAATCTAGACTAGTTGCCTAATGCAAATATCTCAGAAAATCATCATCTTTCATCTGTCAGAGAACAGTTTATTCCTCATACTTAGAGAGTGTGTAACATGGGTTTGAAGTGGAAAGAAAAACGTGAAGGAAAAAAGATTGTGTTAGTGTAAAGTTCCAACACTTCCTGACACTGATAGTTTTGCAGCACCTCTGAACCTTTTCCTCAGCCATTTACAGACTTCTCAGAATCCTACTTCACTCAAAGCAAGAGCCTCTTTTCTTTGTGAATGCAGTACAGGCTGCATTCACAAGTCTCTAATCTCAGAATTTTGCTGAGGGACTTGGTATGTCCAAAATAGAAATACAGACACCTCTGGATGGACTGACTGCTGACATTTTAGACATCCCTCATGAGTACCTCACTGAGACATCTAAACATGATGATAAAAGGCTGGTGTCTTCCATTGCCCAGGTTCTTATAAAGGTCTGCTGCTGAGAGTGTAGGAGAAGGCACTGACTGCCTAAAAAGGAGAGCTCCAAAATATACACCTGCCAGTGACATATCTTTTTTTTTTAACCTATGTTACGGAGCAACAGCAGACATCCCTCTTTCTTTTTCTTTTAGGAAAATACCACTGCTTCACCTGTTCTTCATCTTGTCTTACTTTACTTATCTTTGGGAGTAATGCCTTGGAGGGATTTTCTGTGCTATTGAGTTCTTGACTGCTGAAGATCAGCAGTTTTAACATTTGCCTGTCAATGGCAGTTTTTGTAATCTCATGTTCCATACTCGGGAGTGCTGGACATTACAGCCTTGACATTTGGCCTAAGATTGAGGACTTGCTATTAGTATTTCCCCAGGAAACTGGCACTTGATGGACAGGTTACATAATCCATGCTTGGATACATTTCTTAGTGAATTGATCTCCATTTCAAATTGACATGGGCAAAGACACAAATGTAGTACATCACCATCTATTCCCCACCCAGAGTGTATTTTAATAAAATGCAACATGCATCACAGCATAAGCTATGAAGCATATAAATCTGCAACATGCAGTTTGAAACTTGCTTACAAAATACCATAAATGCCTTCCACATTTCCCCTGTGTTTGTTTACTTATGCAGGAAGTCTAGAAAAATATTTTGATGTATTGCATGCCATAATTTTTAACATTACTCAAAATGTTCCAAAAGACTTTTAGTGAAAGTTAACCCACATCAATCACGACCTTGACATGAAAAATTACTGCCAACCTTTAAATAAAAGAAGAAGGAACAAGCACTCTAATACTCCTGGCTGATGCTGAATTGTTGAAAACATTTAAAGTGTTATGCACATTTTCTGTCTATAGTGGAACAATATAAAAGGGAGCCAATCATTTATTACCTTGGCAAACATAATTAAAGATCTTTTATCTTCTCAACTTATATGATCCCAGAATGTGATCTCACTTTATATAGTGAGAATTATATTTAGTAACTATTGTATTAGTAACTATAGTAACTCTACTTTAGATTAACATAGATTCCAATGAATTCCCTGGGAGCTTTTCAAAGTTAGTAAAAATGTGCATTCAGGCCATGACTTAGCTTCATATGTTGCACCTTGCCTATTGTATTTCCCCAGCTGAAGTTATCCAAACAAAAGGTGATACTAGACTAAGCAGGTTGACCTGATTTTCTGGTTTTCCTCTTTATGAGGAAGCAACAAGGAATACATGCCAAGATCTGGTCGTCTCACTGGATCTGAATACAGAGATCTTTTTATTCACGGGAAGCACAAACAGCATGGTCTCCATCTCTGTGCCAAAAATTCAATAATGTGCCTACCAAGGTGGCATATGTCCTGCAGTTCCTTCAAGAAAAGTAAGCTTTATCAGAAGTCTGAGACTTAAATCATCATGTCAAATTCCCTGTATCTCTGGAGAGTTTTGGTCAATCTGATATCTTTGGACACAGAATTAAATATTATTCAAATGAGGAAATGTTTCTTCCCTCTGTTATTATGGAAAACTTCAGCCTTGAAATATTTTAGCTGTACATTCCTCTAGACTGTATGCTTTATAAAACCTTGTTATTATAAATCCAGCTTATTTCAAAGCCTTGATTCGCAAAGCCTCTTTATTTACAGATTCTGGTGGTTTTTTGAAGCACATCTAAATCATATCATCTAATTTATTCAAAGTTCTGACTGTGATTTTCAGTCTCTTGCAGCATTTCAACAAGTTTTCCAAACTATGACATTTTATGAAAATTTGGCATTTACCTGAGGATATGAAAACTGCTCTGCTGCTTCATCTGACTTGTTATTCTACCCTTGCAGTGGTCAGATTCACCTATAAATGTTCTATCACACTTTTAAATCATGCAGTTCTGTATCTCTTAGGGAAATACATAAAGGCAATTTCCCTCTGCTCACAGTGGTAGCTTTACAGGCTTAGCTTGGACTCTTACTGTCAATGAACTAAAGGCATTTTAACTGAGCTAGTAAAAAAACAAACTGAAAATTCCCAGGATTTTTGAAATAGCTACCCCACAGCAGGAATCAATTGTATTGTTAATTTGAGAAAATCAGTTTCCAGAAAGTATGAACAATGGTCACAAATAAGAAAATAAATGAAATCAAAAGCAGATCAAATTAATCAAGGAGTTCTTTTCTGTGGCGTCTTCTTACTGCCTGAGACATAAATGTAAATTTAGTGTATGTTATCCATATAAATGAAAAGCACAAGACTGAGTTTGTAACTATGAAACTTCAATACAACTAGTAAATTGAAAATGTTAAAGGAAAAACCTTATGAAGGAGAAGATGAGATCTGTGTGAGCATATTTCTCTTTGTCTTATTTCTCACCAGCAGTTGCTTGTTCAACCAGATAACTACTGCTTGCCAGCATCTTAAAGAACTGGCCAGCCTTACAGCTCAGTTTTTAAAGGAAAAGACTGGTAGCACAGACACTAAACATTTTCAATCACTCTTAGAGTTGATCACCTTTGTTTTAAAGAACTTCAGAGCCTCTAATGAGTTTTAGCTTTTAATTTGTCTTCTTTTGTGGAAGATGCTTGTGCTGGTTTTGACTGGGATAGGTATTTTTTTTTAATAGTAGCTGGCATGAGGACATATTTTGGGTTTGGGCTGAAAAGTGTTGATAGTGTAGAGGTGTTTTTGTTACTGCTCAGCAATGCTGACACAGAGTTAAGGCTTTTTGTGACTCTCCCCATCCCTATCACCAGCGAGG
Source organism: Euphonia xanthogaster (assembly GCA_034509185.1). Classification (NCBI taxonomy): domain Eukaryota; kingdom Metazoa; phylum Chordata; class Aves; order Passeriformes; family Fringillidae; genus Euphonia; species Euphonia xanthogaster. The sequence goes on along the minus strand of JAYDZK010000202.1, from coordinate 54,007,020 downwards.
AAGCTGCGGGTGCACAGGGAGTTTGTGGGGGGACACAGCCTGGACAGCTGACCCCAACTGGCCCAAGGGATATTCCGTATCCCACTGCACCATGCTCAGCACATGCAGCTGGAGGAAGTAGGAAGAAAGGGAAATGTTTCAAGCGGTGATATTTTTCTTCCCAAAACACTGTTACATGTGGCAGGGCCCTGCTCTCCTGGAGATGCCTGAAGCCCTGCCTGCCCATGGGAAGGGGTGAATGACTACCTTTTTTTGCTTTCCTTGTGTGAGCAGCTTTTGCTTTACCTGTTAAACTGTCTTTATCTCAACCACACTTTCTCCAGCTTTTGCTCTTCCAGTTCTTTCCCTCATCCCATTGTAGGGGGACTGAGAGAGCGAGTGTGAGACTTGGCTGCTGGCTGAGATTTAACAAAGACAATGCTGAAAGAATCTTTCCTCTCTTCTGCTTGTTTTCAGTAATTGCCTTGTAATGGCAAGGAGCACTTCAGGAGAATCTATTGGCCATGTTAGGTTATATCTGACCACTAGACTGATGTTCTGAAGTCTACAACTCATGGGATTCTGTGCCATAATTTTTCTTCCACTTCATTTACAATATTCCTATTTTTAGTATCAATGTGAGACAGACACAATTATAGTTGAAGTTCAGTAGCATGTAATAGGTGTCTGAATTTGACTCTTGAATTATTCTAATCATCATTTTCACAATTTAACATAATTTACACAATGCTATTTGGTTTTAAACATCCTGGACTCAAAGTCCCATGTTTAAAATCAGATATTTTTTAAAAAACCCCAAACATAAATCACAAAGAAATGCATTATAGTCAAGTACATGTGATATGCTATGTTTATCAAATACAGAGTAGTGTGTGAGATTATATTTTTAGCAGCTGTATTCTCCATTAATATTTTTTTCTGAATGCTGAGAACAACCATCCAGAGAGAACTTGCACTCTTTATGGTTGCGGAAATTTGAAAAAGCTGCTGTAAATTCAAGTTTTCCTTTCCTAACTGTATTTTAACCCAATTTCTACCGTGTTTCATCTCATTTCTATTGGGTCCTGTCCTTCAACAGCAGTTTCCAGTCTCCTTGCAGCTGAGCTCCTCAATATTCCAACTGCAAACAGGTGGGGACCTGGAACCCTGAGTTTTTTCTGGCAAGTTCTTTCATGAGAACTAGCAGCAGTGAGTTTGAATTGTTACAGGATTATTTTGCTGACCCTAAGTATCGGTCTGAAACTCAGTCCTCTGAGTACAGGCCTTCCAGTTTTTGTCTGGGATTTCCTGTAGAGAAGAACCTTCATATGTGCAGTGAAGTTAGTCAGATGCCATTAAAAGATAACTTTGACCATTTGGGGACTAGTTGTATTTATTTTGTTGCATATGCATAAAACAGCTGTGCTGTGAAAAAAAACAGTGAGTCTCTCAGAAACCTCTCTGAAATTTGCAGACACCTGGGAACCCTATAGGGCTGAGAGCTATTATGTCTATGGAGCTAGGCAGGCTAGAAGATGCCAGCGAATCTCAGACATTCACTGCAGATATGTGCCTGGAGTTACAGGCATTCAACAGCCAGACTGAGGCTACTAGATATATTCAGTAGCAGACAAAGTCACAACGGTGTGATAGCATAATGGATAAAAAATATTCTATGAAAGCAAACAGGAACTTCTCTGATAGTTTTTCATCTGTTTAAATAAATAATAAATAAATTATAACACAAAAGACACCTGAAAAAGCTTCACCAAAATACTGATACATTTAATCAACTTTAGTTAGGCAAGCTGCTGGGAGCAGGGACAACCCAGAGGAGTGATGGCCTCACCAAGTCATGCTTTGCATGAGATTTACAGGTAGCACATTTTACAAGAATTTCCATTCAAAAATATTTTTAGCTTAGAGCCCTCTGGACCCCTTTGGCGTGCAACTTTCAAGGTCTTAACTGAGTCATAACTAGAATTGTATCTAAAACATACTCCAAGAGACTAAAATGTCACTGCTTCTTTCAAGTACACATATGGAAAACATCACCAGTGTTATCCCCACAGAACCTTATGGTAAATTTTGACTTGCATATGTGTATCTAAGTACTGTATACATATATCCCATTGATGTCAGTAGCATATCACAGCTGAGACCTGCTGTGCGTATCTGTGAGGAAATTTTTGTAACTGGAAAGATTTCTTAGTGTCTAAAAGATAAAAAATTGTGATGAGATTTGGTCATTGTTCCCAGAGCTGTATAATTAGGCTTAAATGTTCTAGTTACAGTCTTGCTGTGGATTTGCATGTGTAACTCCTGGTGATTAAAGCGAAACATGAAGAGCAGAACTAAGCTTTTGCTCTTTGGGAAGCAATATATGAAACTCTGCCCACTGAAATCACTAAGAGTATTTTCTTTGCTGGGTCAGGATTTTCTGCCATGTCTGGCTAAGTGCTCAATAGATTCATTTTCAGAGACTCTATTCCCTCTCCCTTTTCTTCTGGTTAGATAAGATAAAGTATTTTCAAGAAAAAAGCAAAAAGAGAACTACCCCAAATAAATGCATACCCTCGATATCCTACTTCTCCCTCGTAGAAAAGGAGAAAAAGAGGGTTTATGTTCCTAATGTAGTTTTAGTCTAAATCCAATGTAAATATAGAATTAAATGTAAATCCATTGGGGTTTTGTGTGGTGAATTTTACAACATTTTTAATATTGATTCAACTATATGCTAGAAAGTGTCTTTCATTAAAAAATCCATAAGCATTTGAGGAAGGAGTTGAGGTGATGTCTTTGTGTCTGCTAAAGTTTAAGCCCCTCTTGTATATAGCCAGGCGAAATCCAGAAGTGGGCAAAATGACATAAACCATGTCCTTCTCTGATCTCCAAGATTTTATTACACGCTTGCCTTTACACTTGTAACTCCTTGGTTATAGTTCAATTGAGTTCTGCCTCACTGTGTCACTGACTTAAGTATTTCTCACTTTTCTAATGTCAATAGCTCTTCTGTTGAGAGGACTCAACAGGAAGTGGATGCAGGCAGTTTGAGCTCTGATGAGATCCTTTAATCCACCCCTAATCCCCCTCAATTAAAACTCCATTGATGACAGAAAAATCATTAAGTGCTGAAGAACAGGAAAATGAGTGAAAACAACCCTGCATGAGAAATTAGATACACAGCTTTTAATAGGGATGTCCTGCTCTTTCCCCAGCACACCTCCTTTCTGTGCCGTCCCTGGCAACCCAAGCTCTTAACTCCTACAGCTGAGCAGGTAAAAACCTATAAAAAACTTTACCCTGGCTGGCAGCTTAAGTAATGCAGCTCTCACTGTTCAGGCACAGTTATGCACAGAATACCCAACCACACATCCCACTGCTGGGCAACTTGAGGGGATCTGGAGGCTTAAGTGAAAGGTTCATTCAGTGACTCTTCTCTTCTATAAACTCATAGCTCTAGTAAACTGTGCATGGCTGTTCTACTGATGCACTGCCGCTTACCTGAGTGTTTCTGTAAATAATTTCTTGCAATGAAGTTTGCAGAGATAGAAGGAAAACTACAAGTAAAAATATTTTTAATCACTTTGCCTACAAATAAGTTTTAATTAAGCCAAGAAAGCAATATTTAATGTTACCTCTCCCCTTTGCACAACCCTCTCCTCCAAAACTTTCAGATGGTTTGTAGGTCATAGTGAAAGAGGAAGCATAGTAGAAGGTGTAGAAAGAACTACCAAGCAGCAGGTCTGGATGATATTTTCCTCTGGGAAACCTGGGAACCATATGCTGTAAATGTTGAGTACAGTTAATGTGGCTTGAAGCAGCATTAAATCCATTTACCCTGCATGAGCACCCTCTCCCCAGAGTGCACACATGGGTCATGGAGCCAAAAGTAGTACAGAAACCAGCTGGACTTTGTTAAAGGTTCTGGTGGTAGCCAAAGGAAAGCTTTTGATAAAGGCTTTTGTGCAAGTCTATGCTGAGAATCTATAGCATCACAGTCTTGACTTCTCATGGATTCCCAGCCTTTATTTTCTTCTTTTCTTGGTTGGAAATTACCCTTTTTGGAATCTCAGATAACCTCACAGACAGCAGAAGGGCATGAGGTAATTCATAGAAACTTAACACCCAAACAACTGTAGTCCACTTGGACTTATTTTGTTCCCTCGTGTGATTTTACACTGTAAGGGAGTATGCAAACTTCCATCTTTCTTCATCACTGCTTGAAAATGGAATGGCCTGGTACTTTTCCAGGCAATCTGTGTGTATCTATAAACTGAAATGCAGCTCATAAACATTAACCATGTTGAAACAATACATTCGCTGTTTGCAATCACATTATAAACAACTTAGATGTAAGACACAATTTGTAGGCATCTGTGATGTCCCAGCACATGGAAACCCAACCTCCACACCTAAACCACAGAGAAATTATCACATACATATTTTGCCCTGCACATAAGCTGTCAACCAATATGTATATCACCCCTATGACGTTGTTTTTAATAAATACTTCTTTATGAAATATTGATGGTATTAAACCTCTGACCACTTTTACACTCCTTTAATGCCTCTTCTCTTTATTTCCTTGGTTCACACTTACTGCTGTCTACTTCAAACTGCAGATTTTCGTAACTTCTTTGCTACGTGTTTAAGTGCCTTGTATTCTAATTCCCATGTAGTGCCCCTAGGGGTTGCAGTAAAAACAATAATTCACGGGTCCTGACCCTTCAAATATTTTCTAGTACAAGTAATATCCACTAATGCTGGTAAGCATGTCCAAGAACAGGCTGATGATTTGTGCACTTGGCAAACAGAGGCTCGAGAGATTCTTTAGAGGTTTCACTTGATAAACAGGAGAATGTTGCCAGGCATGTATTCCCTGACATTTATTTTGATACAACAAAAAGCTTTTGAAAGATAGGCAATTTCCAAGTATTGAAGTACCTTTCAAGTTGCTTGTAGATCACCCTTGGACAGCTGGGAGTCATCCCACTTGCTCTGCAGCCACCAGAGTCAGCTGCCAGTCCTCAGCTGCAGCTGGAAAATTACAGGATCTGCAAATCTTCCACAACTCCTCCAAGCTCTATTTATAGAAATTTACTAGGATCTACACTCAGTAGTTCTGGTGCCATTGATAATTTTAGAGGGGACTTGTCTGGTTTCTTCCACCTCTTGTTTGGAACAATTTTCATACAAGTAAACATAAGGTCAGAGTCAAGACCTTGCAGAACAATTCTCTATTTTATTACACTGCAAACTTGTGTGTTTTAGCACTTAGTGCTCTTGCACAGTAGTCCACTAGCAAACACTCTCTGTCAGTTTATTTTTGCGTAGTGAAATAAATAAAAAGAGGCACCACTGCTGGTTTTTCACAGGAGAAAATGCTACATAACTTGATTAATCTTATGAATAATACTCTAGACTGATTTATTTTCTTGAGGTCAGATAGAGAATTTAGTTACACAGTCCTCCTTAGGAGTCAGAGAACACATATGGGGAACGTGAGGCTCAAATGGGTGCCTGAAGTGTCAGTTCCTTTATTAGCTCTATTACAGACATCCTGCTTCCCCTCCTCCCAGTTTTCCAATCTGTTAAAGATGGTTGAAGTTCCTGATCTGTTGTATGAAGACACTGAGGTCTATAGGTAGTCAAGCTACTTTGCCCAGATAAATTATGGTCAGACTTCACCCTGCAAAAGATCCATTTACCTGATGGCAAGAGGATATTAGTCTTGATGTGTAGAATACCCACAGAGTGTACCTTTGTAACACAAATCTAAATAGTCTTAAAGAGTAAGCCTAGATCTCTAAAATGAGAGGTGTTCATCTCTTCAACATCTGCTGTTCCTAGGCACCAGGATCTGTTTACTGATTCCAGCTATTAGACCCTGCATTCCTTTGGGAACACAAATTACAAATGTTGCAGCCACATAGGCTATTTTGCAACCACAGATAAGGACCTTAAACCTCTAAGCAGCACCAAGGAAACCAGAACAAGCTGGTGATCCCTCCAAGTCTTTTCAATTGTCCTGTGTATAAAGTGAGGTGTTCAATATGCTCCCCAAGGGAGCAGTCCAGGAGGGTCTGCAGCCCAGGAGAGACCCAGCCTGTGCCTTCCTGGCACCTATGGGATGCCACCACTGCTGCCAGGGCCATGTCTCAGCAAGGCAAAAGAAAGTCTCTGCAGCTTTTCTCTCCTCACTTCCTAACTCTATTAGCCTGCACAGAGAAAGTTTTGGCTCTAATCAGACATCATTTCCCACCAGCTATTGCAGTTGATGAAAAAGGGATTTCAAAGCACTTGATTAGGTATGCAGCATGAGCCTCTATGTAGGCTTGTGTAAGACAGGATAACAAGTTGGTGTCTTTCTTCCAAATGATTTTTTTTAAGCACAATTTTGCTGAAGTCAGCATTTCTAGCATCAGGTATTTGTGACCAGCCCAAACTAGGAAAGCATCTACACAATTCCTTGACTGTGTAAAACACTAGTCAAGCGAGAAGGAAGAGGTGTGTACTTGAGAGACGGGCACTATGACAGATCAGAAGGCTGTAGGAAAGCCAGAACAGCCGGCACAAAAATAAAACATTAATCAGAAAGTCAAAACTCAGGTCCTGTCTAGTGTCTCCATGGGAGAAAAACAGCACCTTTTCCAGAAATAGTTGATCAGGCCCATTTGACTCTATTTGCTGAGCCAAGACAGCCCAGCACTCGGTGCTGATGGGCAGCACAATGGCAGGCTACCAAAGTCCCAGGTGCTTTTCTCCCTGTCACTGTAGATGTAAGATTGGAAGTGATCTAGACAAAATTTGAGATACGACCATTCACACTCAATGAAATTAAATGGTTTAGACTGTTCCTAAAATGCATTCACTTGCTGAGAATAGAAACACGGGGTCACTTTTGCCTATGTTTTGTTCTCATTTTATGCAAGCCTCACAGACCCTGTTCTCATTGAGCAGTGAGGAAGCAAGACCACAGCCTCAATCTAGCACCAACATATCTACCTTGGTTTCCAAACCTTGTTTAACTCTGGTGAAATGCAGAACTGTAACACTGCTCTACTTGTATTTTCTGATTTCCAGCGAAGTGGTCTTGTGAAATTCAGCTTGAGCAGAGAGCAGAAGCTTTGGAGAAAGATGATCTTTCCCAGTACTTTGAGTTGAACTCTTCTTCAGGTCTACTTGTATAAATTCCATTGAAAATGTGAATGATTCTAAGAACCTCATACATAGAAAAAAATTTACTTGATATAATTCAAGAGTTTACTGCCAAATGTGACTTGCTAATGCAGAAACATCCAGAACAGTTTCTTAGAGACTGCTGCTGAGTTTTCATGCAAATTCCCAGCTCCAAGTTTTATTAAAAAAAAAATCACTAAAAATAATTTTGCATATTGTATAGTATCATTATTTTGAAAATATTCATTTTATTTGGACTTGAAATACCAGGGTAGAGTGACGTAAAAACAAAATACATCAAAGGGCTTTGAATGCTCTCTTTGTATACTAATTTGGAAAAGTAATTTTCATATTTCTTTTTTCTTCTGGATCTCACATTCTTCTGAGAAAAGTAATAGAAGTCAAAATTTTCTTGCCAAAAAAATGTGGGGTTTTTTTAAGTATGCTCTTAGAAATTAATTTGGGTTTTTTTCTGAAAAAATGTATTTATAATCATTAGTATTTAAATGGTGTCCAGCTATTAGGGAAAAAAAATATAAACATCTTTCCAATATAAAGTCAGACACAAAGACTAAAGGGAAAAAAATGACAAAACCATACATATAAAAGACAGCATTTAAAATAAAAAAAGAATTGCTGCTTTATTTGTTCTTATGGATTGTGCAACTTGGCTCTTTATGAGTGACAACTTAGTTTGCAAGTGGGAGAGCAAAGAGAATAACGTGATAATTTATCTCCAAATGAAGTTAGAGCAGTAGCATATACAAAATGTATCAACCCCCTTCACAGACATATTTTTAAAGTCTCCCAGTAAAAAGTATTTTAGCATTTTTTTAAAGAACAGTTGTATCCAGCTGAAATTAATTTCACTTGTGCTTTTAAAAGCCTTTTACATGGGAAACTAATGCACAACTTGTTACTTGGTAGGGCAGAGTATGGGTGTATTTAAGTTTGAGAGGAGAAGGGAGTATTTTAATATGCAAGTCTAATAGCGCAACTGGGTTTTCAAGAATCAGAATGATCTAATTGCCTCCTAAAGCACATCTAAATATCCTGGTATTCAGAGACATGTTGTGTATTGTTAAATTTTTTCAGTAATATATAACAAGAACACAATAGCTCCAGTAAATCGAACTAAAATGAGTGATTAAGTACCTGATTTAATACTGTGCATTAATTTTAGTTCAGATGGTCCTTGCTTTGTTTTATAATACAATTGCATTCAAGACTACATAATTTGCATGCTACTGGAAGGTACATTAAAAATAAGCTTAAATTATCAAGAATGAAAGGGAACAATTGTTAGGACACAGTGCCCACATATCAAAGACAAGTCTTTAGTGAGCTTCTCAATTCTTATTTAAGAACACGTACTTCATTGACTTAGAATTCTCGAGCTTTTTCCTAAAATCCAGTCCAGTTGCTTCGCTTCAATTTTCTAGAATCTTAGCCATTACTGCTGCTCCTGCAAACTGTCTGTAACCTCTTACTTGGCAATTTTTAAATTCTCCTGCATCTATCTCAAAGCTACAGGTGTACTGTATCATATCTTTCCAAAGGGCTCAGAGCCAAAAGGAGAATTTCATTCTAAATTACTTCTTTAAAGTTCTGCAGATCCACTCATCTATCTGCAGGGTCTTCTATCTCCATTCAAGTGATTATTCCACCTCTCAGGCTTTTATTTTGGCTCCTAGTTGTCCATTGCTCCATCTGAAACCCACAAGTGACTTCAGAAGAAAGGCAAAGAGTTCAGAGGTAAACACATGGTGTATTAGTTATACTGGTTATAAATAAAACAAAAATGGCCTATTAGAAAGATAGCTGATGTAGTCTGAGTGTTATGGCCATGTCACCACAGGGAGCCTATCCTGTGTCTGTGGTCCTGCCTCCCTGTGATCCTGCTGCTGCTGCTGCACATCGCTAACATGAGCAGAACGTGACAGCAAGTGCAGCATCCATCAAGAAGAGTTCCACCACTATTGACAAGAACCTGACCTGTGTCTTTTCTAAGCCATCTAAGGCCCTTTCACTGTGGATTTCTTGACCTGCATCTTGTTTTTATCCAGTGCTGAAAAAGGCAATAAAAGCCCCTATTCATTGAGACAGTGGAAGGGCTCCTCCTGAAGCCTGAGGGTGCCTTCAGGTCCTCAAGGAATAGCCACTCAGCTTGGTAAGAACGGCCACCCTCCACCTGCCACCTCAGCATGATCCTTGAAATGCAGCAGAAAGGCAAATGCATTGGGCTGTTAAGCTGAGAAAAGAAGGCCCTTGTTGATCCAGTCTGAGTGCATGGGCCAGTAAGTCAGTACATATGTTCCTGTCTCTGTGTCAAGGACAAAATTCTCAGTGAGTGCCAGTGATGGCTCTGGGCACCAGCTGATTGCAGGGCAATCCATAATATGGTATAAGATGGAAACAATGGGCAGTCATGGGAGGTATATAAACCCTTAAAATTTTGCAAAGAAAGATATATAGAGATATATTGTTTGATGCTTATTAAGCTATGTAAGTCTTAACTACTTATTAACAGTTGTATTTAGAGTAGTACTGAGCAAACAGGCTAGGAAAATATGCATATTCATCACAACTCATCCTCTTCTGTGTATGGTCATCCCATTCTCCATCTTCTAGGTAAAAAATATTCCTAGAGCAGCACAGAAAAGAGACCAATCCTGCATTCACAGAAACATGCCTCATCACTCTGGGGGAGAACACTGGGTGTATTTCATATAAAACAAGGATACTAACACAAAAGCACTGATGGCCTAGTTCAACTGTTGACTGTATTATAATAGAGACAACAATCTATACTGATACACACAGATCAACAACTTCACCTCTAAAACATGAGGCTTCCTTACCCTTGTAACTCTTTGGTAGTAAGGCTGCAAAACCTAAATGTTGTTCCAGTTCATATGGATACCTAATGCCTTTTCAGTCCTCCCAAGGGGTTTATTTCAGCCATGTCCACAGTGGTGTTTCACCACTGGCTGGTTACACACTGCATGCATACATCCTCTTCTGCCTGAGTTCAGCAGCGTTAGCAGTCACTTGGTACCCAGCAGTTTCCAAATTGGAGGGGAAGGTGTCTGATTTGTGGAGATCTCCAGGTCCCACTGTGTTCAACTGGAGCTATGGGGTGCTGAGACTATCTGTAAATCAGCCTTTAAGTGGAATGCCCATGAATTGATAAAATATTAAAAGCCTATAATTAGTGCATACATTTTAGGTATTTCCTGACAGTTCCTCCAGTCAAACACAAACTTTTGAAATTTATCCATAACTATGGATATATATTTAGACATCCTTAGATGTTTCTTACGCTTTATGTATCTATATTTTTGTAATGACAATTACTAACGAAATAATATCTAGCAGTGGATACTATTGAGTCTGCTTCATAGAAGCAGCTTCATCCCTGTAAAGAAGCTGCCAATTTAGCTAATAGAAAGCTCTCTCATTAACTTGTTTTCAGTACTTCTTGCTTGAGAAACTTCCTTTGTTCTCATCAATGTGACTTTGAAATGAAACTAAAGGGAAAGAAGCTGGCTGGAACAGAAAATTCTTACACACTACTCCAAGCTTTCATAGAAGAATTTTTAAAGAAGACTGCAGTCTTAAAAATCACCAGCGTAGTTGAATGGTTTCTTATAGATGCCAAGTGTCCAAAGTAACATACATTTAAAGGTTATACTTTAAAAACATACAAGCCTCTAACCTCCTTAAAACTGTGATGGATTTTACCTTAAATTAAGGATTTTCCTTTTTCTTTGTAAAACCTATCCCATATGACTTTTGCCAAGTTGAACCTTATTTTGCCACTCTTTAGCCTCTTGAGATTCCAATTCTCCTAATTTAATAAAACCTGTGAATGCAATCAGCAGGCTACTCTTCTGCTCCTACATCTCAAATAAAAGATGTTGTATGAGTCTATATCCAGCAAAGATCCTCGTATCACACTTCTCGTAACCTCCTATACTTTTATCTTGCATAATGTGACAGCAAAAAAAGGCTGCACACTTCTCTCTCCTGTACATGGAAAACCAAATTGGAGATGCATATGTGTAAATTCCTTATCTGACCTATATTAGAGAGGGAAGTAACAAAAGAGCTAGAACTGGTTTCCCTCTTTTTCTTGCTGTTGTAAATAAGCCTATTCTTATTCATGTGTGTTTTCCAGCGCTCATTTTCCTGTAGTCAGTTTCCAGAAAACCCACTAGAGATCCTCTAGCATCCGTCTTTGTTTCTCTCATGTTTCTATATTAATCATTTCATATGACAATGCAAAATATTTCAGCAACAATAAAAGCTGACTGGAAAGCAGCTATACCAAGCATAAAGGACCAAATTCTAATCCAGTTATATTAAAGAGCTGCATGCTCTTGTCCAGCAGGACTCTGTTTTAGCTTGGTGTACAGCCTTATAGACTTCAGCAATAGAATAAATGGTGTGAAGTTTCTTCTTTGTTTATATGAGCCTCTCTTAGTGCAAGTTCATGACATCTAGTAAGAAAGAAATATGCCAGAGCATGTCAAAAGTCTCGTAGCACCTCAAAAGTCTCATTTGAAGACTGCCTGCTGAAGGAGGGAGCAGGCTCCATATCCTGTGGCAAAAATCCGGAGAAATGAATGGCCCAAGCTATAGTTGGCTTCTTTATCCAATCGAGTCTCTAGGAAAAGCTGAAGGTAACATGACCTTCCTCTCCAAGGACATACCAGGCCCTCTGGGGAGTCACAGATTTGTTTGGTGGAAGAAAGTCACACCACAGCAAGGGGTCTGCATCCTCTCTCCTAAATGGTAAGTTAAAATCCATCAGTCATTTTAAATGTGTCATACCCATAATTCTACCCTACAGCATTAAAATAAACAGCATGATACTGGTTTTGTGTTATTTTTCTTTCATCTACTAAATAGTTTCTCTTAGGCACTCCTATACTGCAGTAATGGGCTCTGCATAGTAACTTAAACTCAGAGTTAGACTTTAGCCATATTGCAGTGCTTGTCCTCAAAATACCACAGCACCACAGCATTTTTCAGCAAAACACAAGGGAAAAAAGTGAGAATGAAAAAATATGATTGCATCATATTAGGAAACAATAAGCTAAATGCCAATCTTCAGGCATTCTAAGTGATATCCTTGTGTTTATACTATTAGTTCAACCAACATTACTGCGCTTCAAACTGAAATAATAACAAGAACAGAATCGTTTGTTCAGCCTGACTGCTGGAAAAGGAAAATGACGTTGTGTGTAGAACTGCAGGAAATTATGTTGACTGATAACAAATATAATTATTTCTGAATTATTATGATTGTGTCACAATCATTCCATGAATGCAAAAGATTTTTTTCTTCACTCCTCCTTTTCCCCCTACAGCACAACTCCTTATCTTCCCTCTTTGTTCCTACCTTCTGCAGCAGTTGCAACACTGGCACTGTGCCCCAGCACATGAAAGCTATAGTATTGTGGATTATCAGACTTTTTGCCTGGAATAAGATGGATGCAGAAGCACTCGGTTTAACAAAGGTCCCACGTTATCTTTGCCCAGGCTTCTTTCGCCCGCTATTTGAAGCTTTACTAGAGTATATTGTGTCACAGGGCAGCATAAAGAGTAAAGCTACTTCCTGAGATGGTTTACAGGCTGCAGAATTAGTTTGGTTTTAAGAAAACCAACCTTAAAACAATAATTCATGACAGTGTCAATGTAAAAAGGCTAATGGTTCGGGGCTGAGGTTTCAGTTGGCTGAATGTAAAGGTTCATTAAATGGATTCTAACAGGAAAAGAGTAGAATAAGGAACAATGATTGAAGAAAGCCCCCAAACTAGTGTAGGAGACCATAGCTGGTGATGTACACTATAGCAACTGAAGAGAAAGAGATAGATTGTGAAAATTAGACCTCAATGAGAAGCAAAGAACGGGGGGGGGGAAGGAAACTATAACTGATTTACAACAGCCTGTTAAATAATATTAGAAAATGTTACCCAAAATGTGGGAATGCTTCAGATGCTGAATTCTGGTTTTGCATTAGCTGAACCATGGGAAAATTTTTGGATGAGCAGTTTTCATGACCTGAGATCTGTTCCAGCTGCGCTGGTTTGGAAAAAAAAAAGGTTACAGCTTCAGTTGTTAAAATCCACAGGCTATTGTAGAGAAAGCCTCCAGCCCACTGCACAGCAAGCTTTTAGCAGCACCTGGACTAAATTCCAGAATCTAGGAAATCCCCCAAAGCAAAAAAATATCCAAAAACACTGCTGGGCTTTCTATAGATTCATCTGCAGTGACTAAGCAGCAACAAATAGGGCAGGTTTACAGTGAAAAATTGCAGTGTGTGCCAAAGTAGAGCCCCAGCTTCTGTGTGAAAAAGACCATTAGTCGGTAGCAGAGTCCAATGTCCCACAACGTGGCATGTTCTAGTAGTCCCCAGCCACCCTTTTGCTGTGCTGTGAGCTGTAGGAGCTGCAGGATAGGAGGCACATTGGTTTATTCAATTGCTGAGCTGCAGAAGGCTGGCAGTGAGCTGCTGGCACCAGGGGGTGGTCACTCAGAGCCGTGAAGTCTTTCTGAAAAAGGCAGTCACGACTGTCTGCGCCACGCTATGTAACCAGTCACATCTCATCAGAGATGTCTAATGTCCTAATGATGTCTGCACTTCTTATTGACTGTGCACAAGAGAAAAGCCTGTCTTAGACAAGGAGACTTTGTCCCAGGCACTAGCTCTGGACTGAGTCCACTTAAACAGGGTTTAAACAAACTCTTGCAAACTGTAGCAGAAGATTGCTATTTTGAAAAGGGCTGTGTTTATCCTGGGCACTTGAGTGTCACATCTGTGTCTTTTCTTTGACTGCCAGGATCTGGAAGCTTGGGATCATAGGAGCAGCTCCTAATCAAGCTTTCCAATGCGGTGAATCTCTTTTTGAACTAACCCTGTTTTAAAGGAGGATTTAAGACAAAGCATCAGGCATAAGTCCAGCCACCAGCTCTTTGAGACCCTGTTTTTTGTGGAAAAATTAAAAATTTCTGTACTTGCCTGGGTTATAGATCTTCTTTGTAATAACTAGTTCAGAAGAGAATATGCTACAAGACTCCCATGTTTGACCTCTCAGGGTGTCACGCAGAAGGGGAGCAACAACTGGCTGATCATCCCTTTCATACAACACACAGACGAGTGGAATAACACAGACATCTCGATTTTACATGAATCCATTAGGTCTCTGACCAGACTTCACATCCATTCCTCCATTTATAATGCTCCAGCTACAAATATCCTGGCAACATTCTGCTCTTCCTATCTTCATAAAGATACATGGCAAATCTACTTTTCTCTCTCTTGCCTCTGTAACAGAGTGAAGCCTACAGTATTGCCCCCAAATTGCCTTGCTGCTTTGATTCCTTAGGCTACATTTTAGAATATAAATATCTTACAGCACACAAGATGAACATGGGATTTCCAGTATGTATAAGCTATTAGAAGTGAAACAATATGAAACGTTCTGAAACAAGTATGGCCTCTTGCTCCAGAAAGCGATGTATTAAAGCTATTTTAGCTGCAACTTGACAGTGTAGAAATTATCACAGGGTCTGATATAGGGAAACTGCTTGTAAGCAACATTAAGGGAGATGGGTCACTAACTCCTCAAATAACAATGTCTTAAAATAATGAAAGTGGAAAAGAAGAAACTTGAGGCATCCAAAACCTGCAAGCTTATCTTGATAGATAAACTACTGTTACTAGCTACCTATTGAGCCAGCTAATGTTTAATTTCACTAACCTTGAGTGAAGGCCTGTGTAAGAAGCACAATCAGACAATAGGCGCAAAGGAAGAGATAAGGAAAAATATAGAAAGATTAGCAAGGAGAAAGGCTAGTAGGGGATTTTGTCTGCTACAAAAAGAATTATGTTCTTATTGGAGGGAATAAGACATAAAAGAAAGGACATTAGAACACACTAAAGACAAAAGATCTGAAATTTACAAAGTGTACCATGCAAAAGAAGTCATTAATAGATATTTAAAAATAAATATATATACACATATATGCATTTTGCAGAGATATGAAAAGCTTTATGCCTTGAATCATAGTTCCAGTCATACTTTCACTTTCTGAAATATGCATGCTTTGATGTTGGCAATGGGATAACACTATTTGTGTTCTATTTATCCATACTGCATAAAACTGTGTAAGATATATATTATGCTACAGCCAAGGCTTTGATACACGGGAATATTCCCTCTTTTAAATTGTTACCATTTCTTTTTACTCATCAGGAGCTTCATCACAGCTACCTGCCTCGAAGAGACCAGATTTATTCAAAACGTCCTTATGCTTTATATTGATGTTCCAGGCGATTCAGAAGTGGGACATCTGTCTGTGAGCACCTGGCAATAGTTTGCTGACAAGAGCAAAGAACATAAAGAAACATTGTTCTAGACCCCATCAGAAGAGCCAAGTAGAGAAGTGGAAAGAGACTGGTTCAGGCTTCCTTTCTCAGCTGTAAAACACATGGAGTAGGCAGCCAGGGCTGCATTGCTGGCTAGTAATGAAAGCTTTGGGCTGCTGCAGCAAGTTTTGATGTATCAGCCATCTCTGAAGCAGATCAGTAGCTCAGGCATCTTCTGGACTCTTCGAAGGAAGTCTAAAGTTAGCATTTCCTACTGCCTGGATATTTCTTAATACCTAAGCCTTTCACTGGTTAGTGGAAAACACGAGGCATTTGGAGTTTACTGGAATTTTCAGCACCTGAATATGGCCTATCTGATAAATCCTCAAAGTGCTGAAAGCATACAGAAGGAAAGACTTAAAACAGTGGACTTCTTTTTGTTCAAATTGCATCAGCCATTGCTGTGACCAGAGAGCAAAAGGAACTGTAGACCCTAAGGAACACATCATTATATTGTGCACACTCACATTTTGTCCTACATGTAATGATCACAAGGCATGATTCTGATCCTAGTACATTTGTCTGTGTTTATGTACTTCTCTATGTATGTATGTAATATATTATTTACATTTTATGTAATGTTTTTAGTAAACTTGTATACCACATAACAATTCTACTGCTGATATGCTTGTATATACTAAAATAGGGATACAAGATAACATTAATGTGTGTAATGACCAAGAACAGCAGTAGTAATAGTAGTAGTAGTAGAGTAAGTAGAGCTAGGGAATTTTTTCTAAGTTTTAGATTAAAGAAGTACATGAAGAAAAGACAACAATGAAGTCTCCTAAAGGAGCACATGGTGTGTGGGACACTCAGGCCAAGTATCATGAGTATAACAATTAAAGCATTTAAAGTTGTTGGGTTTGAGGATTTTACAGTCCAAGTGAGTTTCAACCTGGACTGATGCCTTGATCTGTTTGAAAAGCTAGCATAATCACCTGTGCTGAAAGAGAAGGAAGAGCAGGCAGGGAAAGAGCAGTCTAGGAATGAGGAACTCCTTCTACCAGCTCTGCTTTGAAATTCCAGCCCTGGCAGCACCTGGGAGTGCTGTGCAGACAGATTATAAGAAATCACTTCTGTTGCTGCATACAACCAGAGCCATATGTGCATTTCAGAGCATTATAAATAATGCATTCTTTGAATCTCGTTACCAAAACAAACAGACCATTGTTAAAACACCCTGCCAGCATCTATCTCTTGTTTCCACTAAAAATTTTCCTTGAACTTTCAACTTGTAACTGTCAGCCTTATAAAGCAAAAGGCAAAGGTCTCTGACAACTTGTTAAGGAAAAAAATTTAGTGGAAACTTCAGGGTAAAACATGTTTTAAAACCTCACCTGTTTAAATCACCCTTTTCTTGTATTTCAGGGTGTTTTACTATTAGCCCACTGGCTAATAATAACTTCCTGTGTGTTTATTGGAAGATAAATGTGTTTTATTTGCCTGTTTAAGTTCCAGAAATCTGCTCTATTTCAACCACATATGAAGATAAAATATATTGTTTGGTGAGGTATGAGCAGGTATCAGGAAGGGCATAGTCTGCTGGGATGAGACATTTATTCTTCCCTTAAGGGGATATATCCAGTACATTCCAAGTTTCCACAGGTGCTTATGTTGTAATGAAGACAGATATTTCAATTTCTCCAAGTTTTAACAAGGGGAAAATAGAAGTATTATGGTTAAAGACCCTTTCTAAAATTTGTATATTAGTTTTGGGCAAAACCTTTAAGTCTGTGCCTAAGGTAAAATCATCATAAATGGATATGCTCAGGGAGTGAAAAAAAAAAAAAAAGCTGATTTAAATAGAACACTGGTCATAGAGGACACATAGAGGAAAGACAGGAAGGTAAGAAGACTCATCACCCCTCTTTCCCTTGAAGTAGATGTTGTGAAGCCTTGTGGGCAGCTATCCAAATTACTACTGACAGTATCCACTCTTCCATAGAGAGGATCTGGGGGTGACAGAGGAGGAGTGTCTCCCTTTCTCACTGCCACCTCTGCGGGTGTACAAGGTTTTCTCCTCAGGTGTGCAGTGCTAGCTGCAATTTGAATATGGTCTTATGTTACCCCCAGGGGCAGAAAATATTCCCCAAACCAGTTATAGCTGCTTTGTTACTGTTTGTTTATACTGCAGTATAAATAATAGTGCCTCACTTTTACAAGTATTTATGTAGTTCCTATCGTTGCTGAGCTCAAGTCCCTCCCAGTCTTAAATGTGTTTATTCTCACAACAGCACTATGAGGGCAGTGCTGTTAGCCCATCCAGGAGCAGGAAGCCAGGACACAGGACAATTAAGGTCTGAACAAAAGCATGCAAACATCTGACTGCACTGATTCCAGTAGCGTTTCTACATCTAAGCAGAACTTTGCGTCCATGCCTTTACAGTCAGCACACCATCCCCTGACAAGTTATGAAGCAGGGAATTCAAGTCAGCTCCCACCATCTAGCAGATGTCTTTCTTTTCCACGAGGAATGTGTCTGGTGAAACACGGGAATAACACTGCATAACAAGGACACTGCCTGCCCTGAGGGGTAAATACTTTGGTCCCTTATTGCTGTGCAGATGATTTTCAGAGATGGAAGTGGAAGAACACTAAGGTAATGTAAAAGAGAAGTCATTGTGGAGTGAAAAGTTAATTACTTCTTCCCACAGTCTCAGAAATATCTTTCTAAAGTTACACCTCCTAGAGGCAACTTTTCCCCTGGTAGGGATCCTGGTAGGAGAGTTACAGATGAGTGATGGAGTTTTCCTGCTGTGCTGTGAGTTTTCTTGCTCAGGACAGTCTGTGGTTCTGAATTTTTCCTACCTAATGACTGCAGGATTTGGTCTTTTAATTGGTTTCTGTGTATTAATTGCATATGAAAAGCTAAGGTATTTATCTTTGTAAATCAGCCCTGAATGCTGAATAACCAACTATTTTTCACAAGGAGTTTTACTATACTGCCTGAAAGGGAATGCAGATTTATACGATAAATACAACTGCTCCAAAAGAGATGAGATTTATCTTAGCAACTGGCTAAGTCTCTCTAGGATTCATCCCCAACCACAGTCTATCACTCAGTGTATCTCTCTTCTAAGATTTCAATGCAATAAACCCTACTCCTTTATAAATTATAAAAGTTTTATTTTTTCAGAGACATGAGGAATTCCTTCATGTGAGAGTGTTTTATCCCCTAATGAACCACATTAATAGCAGTAATATAAATCATTTACTTTATATCTTAATCAGGATTATATCCAAATTATTAGGCACAGCCTTGAGCATAAATGAACTAGGGCAGGGGTAGTTTAGGGTTACAAGGCTAATACAGTCTAGAGACTGTATAAATAAATAAATAATTAAAATAAACAAACAAATAAATTAAAATCTTACCAAGAAAAAGCAGAATCTTAACAATTGCCGAGCCAGCAGGACGCTGGAATCTTTGCGAGTTCACCCTTTATGGCCCAGGAAAAATACATTGTTAAGCAATTTTGTTGTTCCTACCAGCAGACCTTGAAGTGGAAATTAACGAGTGGTGGTATTCTCTCACACCCAATCCCCTGTACATTTGCATTCATTTGCATATGAATGCCCAGCTAATTGTTTTGAAGTAACAATTAAGAGAACAATAGAGGAAAGAAAAGGGACTCCAGGCAGCAACTGACACCTGGGACTGTGTATTAAGAAAAGCTTTTACATATTTGAATTAAAAATAGACAAAGGAACAGAAACAGGCAGGCATAAAATTCATTACTGTAAGGAAAGTAGCACATCACATCCGCGCACGCTACCATGCTCCAGAATATGTTTCACACTCATCCAGCCAAGAGATGTACAATATACTGGATGGTCGAGGAAGTGTTTCCTTCTGGTGTGCATTTTAGAAAAAAGTTGTTTTCTCACATTCCCCATATGCCTAAACCAAAGAGTTTGAGTTCAGAAGGAAAGGATTATTTTGCCAATTTGGCATCAATTTCAAAGTGGATTAACCTTTCCTGAGAAGTTCAGATGTGCATGGATTCAGCAGTACCTTTAAACCATTTGCCTGCAGTTAGAACTGGATCCATTGGAATATGATAATAGAGGTTTCATTTCTGTAGAACACCATCAGTGCCATCTGAAATTATTACTCAGGCTGGGCTTCCAGTAGGGATCCAATTATCCAATTGTTGGTGCAATGTGATTTGTTAGAGGCAGTCCTCCCTCCTGGTAATGATGATGTAGCTCTTTTTATCTGGAGCAATTGCTGCTGTTAACTGCATCACTGGCAAATGCTTAGGCTCTGCTGTCCCCTCCTGCAAAGAGAAGCTTGGGCTTGGGAAGTAGGCTAGGAATGGAGCTAGGCACAGTTTCATTCAGTAATAACCCCTGCTACTAAAGAGGTTTATTGACTTCAAATTACTGATCACTAAAACTACTTTTGTACCCAGTAGGATCATCTGAGCCCTCCTGCAGGGAAAAATTCCAGCACACAGCAGAACAGAAGGAAGTTTGAGGCCATGAGAAAGGTCCACATCAGCCAAAGAAGTGGGGAGTAGTGGGGCTGGAGAATGGAATAAAGCTCTGGCTGAAGAATCTGCAGCAGTGGCTTCTCTTCGGGAGACAGACACAATCAGAATCCTGATAAGAGCTGCAGCCCAGGAACAGCTCACACAGGACACCATTTTTAACCTAAAGCTCCTTTCAACAAATTTTCTTTTATGGAGCAAAGAAAGGTAAGTTGTATACTGTGTATATTTCAAGAAATTAAAACAAACAAACAAAAAGCACAACCCCCCAGAAAACATATAGATTAACTCAGGACCAACTATTTCTGATGCAGGTAAGACCATAGTCTGCAAAGGATGTCTGGGAGACACTCTTAATGCAAAGGTGAAATTTGTAATCTGACCAAAAATTACATTTCTCAAAATGCAAAATTACTTAGCCTCGAATAGTTGTGAGCTATTCTGCAGTTACTCTGCAGGTACTCTGCATCTTGGTACTCTGGTGGCCATGGGTAGCAAAACTCTCTGAATGCACCAGGCATTTTTAAGTGAGAGGTCTTATTATCCAGAACAGTAAAAACTTCCTCTTTTGCAGTTAAATGGTTCATTAAAAAAAAAATATACATACAATCACAGAAGCAGGTTATCTAGCTTTTTTATTGTTCTTCCTTAAATATCTGTAATTTCTGGTTTATTTTGATAAAAATTATTGTGAGATAACATACATTATACAATTGTATACACCACAGCACAGCTAAAGCATATGAATGTACTGCATCATGTTTGAAGATTATTCTAATCATGCAATGAAATATTTATATCACATTCTTTAGTACTGTCATGGTCAAGTTGCCTGAATTGCTGGAAAATAAATATCATATCTATATAAGGCTACAATGGCTTTTCTCTTACTTGATCACAAAGATAAGTAAGATAGACCCATTGAAAGGCAGATAGAAATTTCACTATAAGGGATTATAAAAATATGGACTAATCCATCTCTACATTATTTTTTAAAATGCTCATCCTCTTTTAACTTTTCCTGTTTTCCCATTCTTTTCATGTACTTCTAATACGTTAAATAGAATGTTATGGATTGAAAAATAAAGGTCTCTGTTATGGATGAATTATTTTTTTCTATCAAGTCGTCTGAAGGTTAGACAGTCAACACCTACAAATTACACAGATGTGTCATATTCCTAAATGAATTGTATTATGCTGGCACACCTATGAATACTAAAAGAGATCTGCCACAAATCTCAGTGTAAAATGCACCCCTCTAATTCACCTGGGAGTATACTGAATACAAGAATATTGTACCACTCTAATAAGCAACAACATGCGGTGGGTGATGTTCTTAGCAATTAGTTCTTTATCTCTTTGTTTGAATGACAGCTCTCTTTCCAAATTTCCAAATAAGGGAGTCACTATGAATTGGTGACATTGTTACACAGCTTTTATATTAAAAGCCATCCTCATGTGTGGTGTATGAAACAAGAAGTGAGAAAGGAAGAAACTAGCAAGAGCAGGGACAACTGTTGCCTCAAAATGTAATGCTAGATGTTTATTTTCAAAAAGTCCTCCTTAAAATATGATCTGATCCCCTGCCATTTTCTGGGAACGATGTGCTGGGAAGGAAAGAGTTGCCATTTTACAGCAGCAATAAATGATAACATGTTGTGCAAGGGAACCAACTCTGGAACTGTTGATTGAGGAGCCAAGATAAGAGGCAGTGTGTTGATCAGCCAAAACTGCAACGTGGACAAAGGGAAGAGAGTGGCTTAGCAACCTCAAAATTTTCCTTCAAGCCCGGTGAGAGCAGCAGTGGACAATGTTCCACCAAAACCAAGGACATTGGCTGTTGGGATCAATGTAATGGAGGAATGACAGGGGAATGCTGAGGGGTGTGAACTAGCAGGTCCAGAACCAGGACAAGTCTTTTGACATTATGGGAAGATAAGATGAAGAACAGATTATTGAAAATAATATTTTAGGAGTATTTACTGGGACAGGCAGATAATGGAACACCTGGAAGTGGCAGAGTTTGAAGTGTTATTAGAAGGATTTTGGAAATTGATCAAGATCGGTGCTTAGGCAGGGCAGCAGAACTATAAATACAGATAAAATTGTTATTTGGTGTCTAGCACAGTGAGCTCAAACTTTAAGGTGCTATCCTAATGCAAACAATCCATTGTAATAATAGCTTCCCATAGAACTCATTATACCAGAAAACATTAGTTTTAAACACATGATACCATTATGACTGGGGTTTCTTCTAAAACATAGTTATTTCAGAAAAGGATAGCTTAATCCCCCAATTTTATGCCTTTTAAACTTGCTAATTTAGTATTCAGCATGCTATGAATTGACCTCTTATTTCATATTTATTGGTGAAGGCTAACCTAAATTGTCACAGGTTGTAATTTTGTGGTGGACCTGGTGAAAAGTGGATTCTATTTTCAACATTCAGCTCCAATGGCAGTACAGTAGTAAAATAATTAGAATGTATACATG
This sequence comes from Euphonia xanthogaster, assembly GCA_034509185.1. Lineage (NCBI taxonomy): Eukaryota > Metazoa > Chordata > Aves > Passeriformes > Fringillidae > Euphonia > Euphonia xanthogaster. The sequence continues at coordinate 53,984,433 of JAYDZK010000202.1, read as the reverse complement.
AAAGCTGAAATAAAATGATACCCAGAGGGTCAGTGCTAATGCATATGGTACTATAGTAGAAATACATAAAGAAAGATTATACACTAGGTAGTCCAAAGAGATTCTAGTCAATCTACCATGAACAAGAATCATAATTGCCATAAACCACAGTAAAAAGTGCACCTAGTCAGAGGTCACTTTGTAGCATGAGGAGGACAAAGATAATGAAGTGTGGTCAAATAGTAGAATCCACGCTGCAGGGCTTTGATTAGGGCACTTGCTAATTCTTTAATCTTTAATTGTGCATGTGTAAGGTGTATGCTCTGCCAAGACAATTCAAAGTTGCATTTTCTTCTGTGCGAATGTGTGAATCAATATTAGTGATTGAGTGAGACAAGCTCATCTGTTCACTCTGTCTTGAAACATGACTTATGTGGTGAGACTACATCTAGTGGGAGGGCAACTGAAATGCTTATAGCCAAATGAGTGAGAGCTTGCCAAACAGGTTTTCTGATCTGTAACAGAAGCATCTGGACAGGAGCTAGTGCTAAAATTGTCATTTAGTTTGGGATCAAAGAGGTCTGCGTTTACCATAGCTTCTGCTATTTTGTTGCCTCAACTGCCTTGTTAAGTGAAAATCAACTGTGTCCATATGTCTTCTTGTGGAGCCATGGAAGCAACAGTTTAATGTTTTAAATGTTTCTAGACACCTGTGGGTTGTTGCTTACACATTTCAAAGAGAAAAGCAGGTATAATACAAGACTTATAGAGAGTAGTTTAGTGCCCAAAGTTTATGAAATTGGTATCCTCTGTTCTTACTCAAACTAATTTCCAGCACTTCATATTCAACAGAAAAATATGCAACTGTGCAGAGCAAATGCTTAGCCAGCCTCTGGACAGATCTTGTAACTATTTCAGATTCTCAGATTTTGAAGAAGAAGAGTACCTATTTTCTGTTAGCTGATGGATGCTGCTTTGCTAAATTATGCCCTGATTTACAGAGAGAGAGCAGAGGCAATCTCCCCAAAACCAAAGACAAAGTCAAACTCAGAGAGTGTATGAGTAAGAGGAGAACTACAAAAAGTCATTAAGTATGGTAGATTAAGTGTTAACACAGCATATGAAACTCTCAGTCACTTTATATTAATTGGCAGTTATTTGTCCATTTTATTTATGCCTGTAAGGCCATCCACTTGAATCATGGCACATGGAAAATCTGTTCTCTGAAGGCATGCTTTCTACTCCTGATGCTGGTGTGGTTTCTTTTTTTGCTTAGAAGAGAATACATGACTGATGATTGTGAATTAAATGTAAGCCAGTGAGTTGTCAGTGACAGATATGAATTACGTGCACTAGTACTAGTCCAGATGTCATTGCTACACTCTACTATTTTTCCTTTAGCAGCTTACAGCCCATAATTAAGGTTTAACTTTCTTTTTAACACTTTCAGATTCCAAGGTCCCATATAATAAAGTGAGTTATTTGTACATTAAAGTTAGTTATTTGAGAAGAAAGAGGGTGTAGAGACACTAAGTATGCAATAATTTTGAAAAAAAATACTATTTTGTAATAAATGGAAACAGTAATTTTGATGAGTATAACAAAAAAGGAAAGGAATGTTGCCTCCCAAGACATGACAGATTGTCGTTTGTTTTCCTTTCAAAATGTTTATGGGGTGAAAATCTAAGAGTAATCTATAGCCACAAGCACTACGCTCTGGATGCATCCACTTCTGCTCTAGCAGCTTCTTTTTCACCTATTTTCAAACCTAGTTTCTTGAATCTATAGTATTAACCCCTATGTTTCCCAAATTGCACACAGCATTCTAACAGCATGACTCCCACTGACTTTAATGAATCTTGGTGCTGAGGATTATGCAGTTGACTGATGGCTGCAGTCGACATGTACGGTATGCAGTCACAGATCATTACACTGCCTTGTCTCTCTTGCGAGCTATAAGCAGTAGCTACAGTCTCAAGGCAATCAGCTTAATTTGCAATGGGATTAATACAAAATACCATGAAACTGGAAGGGGACATTATGCTTCCCCACCCCATGCTGAAAGGAGAGGACCTGATTTCATATTATCTATCAGAGTAAAGCCACCTTCCCTCAAGAGAAAAACAGCACTTCTTGTTTGCTTTAAATTGAGGAAAAGCTGAAATTTTAGCTAGCCCAACTCCCTAGGTCCCAGCAAATTCCTCTTTCTGTGATTGCATTTTTATATTTTTGAAGTGAAAATTTTCAATTCCAGTCTAATCACTATCAAAGGGTAATGTATTAAGAGCAAATGTATCAGACTTGTATAGGTCCTCAGATTTTCCTGCCAAAAATGGGTAGGAAGTTGGCGATTTGTCTGCGTGCCCCCACTGTCACCTTGGAGAAAGGGGAAGCAGTGAGTACACCTGGAAAGCAACCCCATGTTCTCAGACAGAAAGCCTGACACGAGGCTCTCCTGGGACTCTGTGAGAGCACCGAACTAAAATGATGGTCCTTCTCTTTCTCTTTTCTTTTTTCATCCTAGTTTTTTTCTGCCATGTCTTGAAAAGAAAGTCTGTCTGGCAGCAATACTTTTGTCTTTGTTCTCTCTGACAGGAAAGGAAAAGTATCAAGTAATGAATGAGAGCTGCAGTCATTTGTAATTGGTGCATTAAATTCATAAAATGAATCCAGAACAAGTGTCCTGCTTGATCCTGACACTTTCCCCTTGACATGGCTTAGCTGCTTCAGTAAAAGCACCTGAAGATTTGTACCTTCAGCGCTAGTCCGTGTTCTCATAGGGAACTTTACCTTACCAAATGTCTCCTGGAAATACAACATGGCAGAGGAGAGTCTAGGAGGTTCTTGTGTGGAGAGAACTTTCTGACAGAGCTGGTGAGAGACCCAGCGAAAGGAGACATCCTGCTGAACTGCTGTTTGTGAGCAAAGAAGGACGGGTGGGTAATGTGGTGGCTGGAGGCCATCTGGAGCCTGGCAGTCACGAAATAATACACGTTTTTGATTCTCTGAGAAGGAAGGGGTTCAGCAGAACACTTTGGCGTGTTTAGGAGGCTGGTTGAGACAGTCCCTTCAGGAGTCAATCCTGAGGAATCCAGGAATGCTGGACATTCTTTAAGACAGAAATCCTGAAGGCACAGGCACAAGCTATCCCAATGTGCTCTAAGATGAGCCAAATGGGAAGAAGATTTGCCTGGCTGAACAGAGAGATTTGACTAGAACCTGGGATAAAAAGTAGAAGAAGGGCAGGCAACTCATGAGGATGAAGAGGATGTCATGAGATTGTGCAGAGAAAAACAGAAGGATGAGAGTCCAACTAGAGTTTCATCTGGCTACTGTCACAAAAGAAAATACAAATTCCTTTTATAAATACATGAGCAACAAAAGGAGTGTTAAGGAGAATCTCCAGCCTTTAATGGATGTGGGGGAAAATGTGGTGATAAAGGATAAGACTGAGGTACTTAATGCCTTCTTTGCCTCTAATAGAAAGACCAGTTGTTCTCCCGGTACCCAAAGTCCTGAGCTGGAAGACAGGGATGGGGAGAAGAATGAAGCCTCCATAATCCAAGGGAAAATGATAAGTGACCTGCTACACCACTTAGACACCTACAAGTCTATGGGGATGTGTGGGAATCACACGATGGTACTGAAGGAGCTTGCAGAAATGCTCACTGAGCCACCTTCCTTCATTTATCAGCAGTCCTGTGTATCTGGGGGGGGGGGGGGGGTCCCAGGTGACTGGAAATTAGCAAATGTAACCCCC
>JAYDZK010000202.1:53964401-53980594 GCA_034509185.1 Euphonia xanthogaster | reverse complement strand
CAGGTGACTGGAAATTAGCAAATGTAACACTCATCTACAAGAAGGGCTGGAAGGAAGAACCATGGAACTACAGGCCTGTCAGCCTTACCTCAGTGCCAGGGAAGGTTGGGCTCCATGATCTTAAAGGACAACCTAATGGTTAGATGATTCTATGTTTCTAAGGTGCTGTTAGATTTGAAAAGAGAATCAAAGTTTTTATTTCCCTTCTTTGTGGTTAACTCTTCTGAAATAATTAAACATCTTTCTTCAGAATGTAGTCTAAATCTCTTGCACTCTGGTCTCACATATAGGTTCACCAGCAGAAATGAATCAAGAAGCGTAATGGAAGGCAGTAATATCCTTGTGCAGCAATATTAGCAATTTATTTAATTTTTAATTCAAAGTTGTAAAGAAATAGAAAAATCCATGTTATTATTGCTTCTAATGAATGATATGTGAGAAATATAAGTTTCTGTTGTACAAAACAGGATGATCATTACTAGGGATATCCTATGAAAGCTCTGCAAGAAGGATGTAACTTTGGTTTCTGGCAATGAAATAGTACCAAATTGATCCAATATATATTTAACCCAAGTGTATGAGTTATTATTGGACATTATACAAAGATTTGCAGAAAAGAACTGATAAATTAATAAAATTCTAGGCAGTTTGTAAATTTAAAAGGGCAGGTAGGTAGTAGATACGTACATATATGGTCATATCCCTAATGAACATAAAATGCTAATTCATGTGGTTTATATATAAATAATGAGTAATGATTATAATAAGCTGCTAATGAGAATATGATTAAACTTTGCTCCTGTAAATAATATTATGTAATTAATTGGACATTATTTAAGCATTAACGTCAAGACATATTCACACAAAAAAGTAAATGTCTGCAGGCAGTAAAGTAAATGTGTAGGGTTGGTGTGTATATGTCCAACCTTACCACATTTCAGAGCACTTTTGTAATTAGTGTGCATCAGACAGCACTGGGCTAGGTAAGTGCAATTACACACACACACATAGACATGCTTTAAGAATTGGATATGACTCACAGTGTAAGGAACTGGAATTCACACAGAAAGGTGTGTGGTGGAACAGTGAATTAAAGGCAGCTCTCCTGGATCTCTGGCTGGAGCTCTAGCCTTTTTAAGATCCTTTCAGACCAGAAAATCTAGAAATATTTATGAAATTATAGTAGTTATAAATCAACAATTTGATTTTGGATCTTGCACAGTATAATTTTTCCAGCTGTTATAAATGTTGTCTTGTCTATAATGACTGAAGAAATGTAAGAAGAAAATACTTAACAATAAGAGTAAGTAGCTGTAAAGATTGTTCATGGGATTATAAAAAATGGATTAGAAAATATGCAAAACTGTTTTAACCAATACTCTGTACAACACAGAGCTTCCCAGGATTGCATTTAGGAAAATGATGATGATGATGATGATTAGGAAGACAAAAACCTTGGCCCTAGATTGTCTGGAAAATCCTTCTGTTAAATTGGTTTAAATGTGTTCTTGGATCGACTTGCTTGTCTCTTGAGGTCACTTTTCTGCACATCACATCTTTGCATTTTGCCTTTGGAGTCTTAGGCATGTGCTCCTGTCATTTGGCAGCTTTCAGCATTGCCTTTCTATGGTGTTCTGTTGCATTTAGGCAGAATTCTCCCTTGCACTCCAAAAAACTGTTTTAACGCAGGAAGTAAAGCCAGCACTTCCTTTTAAACCTGATGTATCATTTCCCTGTGTCTGTCAGGGCTCTGTTACAGTGGGCTTTGCAAAAAGCCCCTTTGACTTCTCCTGAGGTATCATGTACCTCCAGCTGTTGCATAAATACCTTAGCACCTTAAAGCCGGTGCTTGTTTATAGATTTATTTATTGTTTCAACTCACTTGAGATTCTCCTGCAAGTCCCATGCTGCACAACTGAGGTCTGTTTTAAGGTTTCAGAAGTATCCCAAGGCAGAAGGCAAAAAATTACTGAAAGTTTTGCAATTTTTTCTTCATGTCTGCCAGCCTGGGCAGTAAGTGGCAATAGATACTGACTTCTTTAAAGTGCTCTGCTCAATGATTTTGTCTCAGAGCATATCCTAGGTTTACCTGAAGACTCTCTGACTACTTTTCGGCTGCTGATTTACTCTGTCTTAGTTTCAATGAGCATAATAACACCTCTTGTTTGCAGCCTTGTCAGCTTTTTCTTCACCAGCCTCATCACAGCTAATGGTACTTTGCGTTTCAGCAGTTCTACCTTGACTTTGCCCTCAGAGTGTTCTGAAATATGTCCTTAGGTTTCAATTGTTCACAGACCCTGAGATGAATGCCCTGTTTTTCTCTGTATGCTGTAAGTGTAAGTCTGTACTCTCATGAGGCTACTATCTATTGCCCAGAGGAGTGAGAGACGTGCCACCCCTGGAAACATTCCAAGCAGGCTGGATGGGGCTCTGAGAAACATGATATGGTTGAAGATGCCTCTGCTCATTGCAGGAGGGTTGAACAAGATGGTCTTTAAAGATCCCTTCCAATCCAAACTATTCTGTGAGTCTATGATATTATGACTCTATGAGTTGCTCTGCCTTCTTGCTCAAGAAGCCACAGGCATCCTTTTTTGTCAACAGCTATATACTCCAAGTAATAGCATGGCCTGCATCAGGATTTTTCTTATTGGCAGCCTGAATGCATCTAGTGCCTTAGGAAGCTTTTACTAAATGTAATCAGTCTTTTGTCACATTTCTTAAGTCTGATATAAGCACTAAGATGCAATGCTGGAGCTGCAGTTGGCTCCACAATTCAGCAAGGCTATTGAACAGCAATAGGTTGCTGATTATTTAGTAACCCAATCAATATGGCAGCTTTCAGCTGGCAGCCTTCTTCTGCTGTGTGTTTATATATTTGAATCAGCACATAACTTTGAATTTGCCAAAGTCACTTTGCAGATGGTCTTCTCTGTATTGGAAATCACTGTTCTCAGTCACTGCATGTACTGCCATTTTCATTTTCTTTGGTAACGGTGAGATTAGGACTTTTTTTTCCCCCACTTCTCTTGAGTGAATTCTTATAAGGCTGAGCATTTTTATTTGTGTATTTGTACCCACTTAATAGAAAAATTATGCTGCTTCTAGACCATTGCACTCAAAATCCTTTCTCTTTTTTCTTTTAAGGTTATTTGAACCTATATGTTTGTCCTGTTCAACTACTTATCACTGTTTTGACACTGGGCATTTCAACTGTCCACGTTTTCTGGAGAAAGTCCTCTAGGATTCAGAACTTATTCCACCACTGTCTCCCAAGGTCTCAGCCTACCACAGGAGAACCTGGTTTTCTTCCAGAGACAAGAGTAACTCAGCCACAGAATGAGAGTTCCCAGCTCTGCTATTTAAATGTTTATCTTCCTTGAGATTTCTGAGATTTGGGTAAAGAACTTACTCTGTCACTCCATACGGGAAATATATTACCTACCAAAACTCACCACTGATTCATATTTAATGTATTTTTCCATCGTGACAGTGTGATTACAACATGCTGACATGTGGGTAGAGATTTAATTCCCATTTTCATTCTTGTGTAAAGATATTGTAGAAAGCAGCAATTTTATGGGAGGACGTTTCTGGTGCTACTCTCATGCTGCCTCTTTGGTTTTTTTATCCCATGTTTGCCTGCACACCAGACAGTTTGTTGCTGTGAGACTCTGTGGCCTGACTGTTGCCAGCATGTTTCACACACTGCCTGCTGAGTCAAATCATGGAGGCTTCCAAGTTTCCTACCTCACCGTGACAAGTCGTGTCCACAGAGATGCTACAAACACAGCCAGAACTTCAGGCTGGGCTTCCCTGAGACACTCCTAAAATTCCTCACACCAGCTGCTTAGAGTATTTCTTCCCAGGACCATGACATTTACCACAGTCAGATGCTGACAAAGTAGATTTTTCTGTAATGCTACTCCAAATATAATTATCTTACTTGAGAGATGAGTAATACAGAGCTATTTGGTCAAAAAGATCCAGCAGCTCAAACCACAAGTACTAGAGTGGAGAGAGTTGAAATCTCTTTTACAACTCAAGCTTCTATAAACTGAGATGAAAAGAGATTTCTTTTACTCAGACTCCCAAGCAGGTCAGAGAATGTGGATATTTGTGTCTATCAGTTTGTATCTTTCTGCTAATAACTTATGACCTCATTAGTTAATTTCAGTCAAATTTGACTGAAGGGTACCTTTACCCTTCATTTTTGAAAATAATTAAATCTGCATTTTAAAATAATTAATTAATATAATTAGTTGATAATTAATGAAATAATAAATCTATATATTTTATGAAATTGTGTAACCAGAAAAAGGGAAAAAAGCATTCCAGCATTCCCCACATGGGAAAGAAGAATTCCCATGTGAGCATGAATATGTTTTGTGTCCTTTAGACTAACAAATCTGCAAATAAGAAGTACAGTTTATAAATTATAAGCATTTTAAAATATATATATATAATTAAGGCAAGATAAAAACTGGTGGGAAAGCATGTTTCTTGAGTTCCAAAACTCACAATAATATTGGTAAATATTGTCCTCTTCCTTACAGCACTCTTTCCAGGTTTGTCTCCATGAGGGACTTGGGGACTGCTTGGACAAGTTAGCATATTAGTGACAGCATTCAGCTGCAAATGATGTAGAAAGGACAAGTGCAACCATTAGAGTATGAAAAATCCTAATTGCAGGTACAGCTGGAGGACTTCTGTGTTATGTCCTCAGTCTTCTGTCCATCTTAGAGCATCTGAAAAAGGATTCATTTTGTCTCGTTGCCTAACAGAGAGCAGATGCACTGATACGGGATATCTTTTTCAGTGCTCTTGTACTCTTATTCCCAGTGACCATGACTAACTGACACAAAATCAAACGGACTTTGTTTATGCCAAAGACTTTTTGTCTATTCAGGCTGTTAAACCATGCTTAAAGTCAGTGTAACTTCACTAATCTTTTAACACGATGCCATAGACTAGAAAAGGCTGCTTTCCTAATAGTATTTACAATGGCTAATAATTCTCAGTAATTCATCTCACATAAAACTGGGCCATGAATGGAACATATTTAATACAGAAAAACCCCAAAAAAACTCATGTATCTTGAGGAATATTTGGTGGTGAGATTCACACTGCCTGTTTTGAAGAAGGAGACTCAGTCAAAACAGAGACAAACATAGACCACTTATTTCAAGTCTGCAGAGCTGCTGAATCTGCTTTGATTTTCCATTCCTTGCCTCAGAATAACATACTGGAGTTTAACCTTCATTATATGATTATGTCTGTACTTCTCATGGTAATTAAGTGACCTTCCAGAACAGTGAACAAAACTTTCAGGCTGAGAGATTAATTCTGAGAGGTGTGAACTTTTCTGTTCATCCCAATCGATGTTAACTCTGAAGCCTTACAGATAGCTTACATTTCTGTCTCATTAACTATTTCACTGCTGATCACTTTGCATGAAAGGCTCACTAATAAACTTGAGCCATAAAAGTAGCTTCTCCCAAATGACTGAGAACTCCAGACCCACCGCATCCTCTTATCTGCAGCAAAAGTAACACAGTAGTTTGGCACCAGAACGGGAATCTGTAGCATACTGAAGACCAAGACTGAAAAGGTGGTCTTCACCAAAATGTGAGGAACCCACAATAAATAAAATTTCATATTAAACTAAATAAATAAAACAGGAGTCTCTGTCCTGAAATTATTATTCATGCTCATATTTAATTCAAGAAATACCTTTCTTAAATTTTAAGGAAGCTGTTGCAGAATTTCTAAGCTCACTCTACCGGTATTCAAGAGAAGCCAAAAACACTGCAGCACAGCATGGGTCCAGCTGGAAAAAGCATACATTGAGCCCTGATCTTAGCTAAGCAGATTAGTACCAAGATAGAGCCAAATCACTTTTACATGTTATTCCGATTAGAAGCTACTCAGAAAAGTAAGAAGGTGACTTTGTTCCCCACATGAATTGGGTTGAGCATGTTTAACTCTTGGAGCTACTCAGCACTTCATAGCAGTAGTCCCTCAGTTACTTTTTGTGCCCCACGTACTAGGGCTTGTCTCTGCTTTTAAGTTACGCCAGGGTGAAGTTGAATAGGAATGTGAAGCATCTGAAACAGCTCTTCTGTAACCCCTCTTGCTCAGAGGCACTTTGGCACTGCAGATTACACAACCACCAAAGCTCTTCGGCAGCACTGCCACGCCCACCGCTCACCCCTGCCATGCCCCAGTGCCAAGTGCCACAGGGCAGAGGTTTGGGACACTGGCTGAACTGTTTGGAGGTGCCCAGCCCACCATCACCTCAGCCAGGAAGCTGGTGGGACTAACCACCCAAATATTCCTTCCAGCTTGAGAAGAGTGCAGGCTGCTCATGGCTGTGATAAGGTCAGGATGAGCAGTTCTCAGGCGGAAAGAAGCGGACGGAGCGGACTTGCTGAAATCTACGCACGGGCTTATGAAATTTCTGTTGGTGCTGCTGGAGTTAGCCAGCGTTATACAGCCCCTGGATCATCAGGGACTTTATGGTCTGTCTTAGTCTATTTGTGTGCTAACAATAACTTCAGCTGCTAGTTTCATGAGCTCTGCTCTTTGCAGGAAACAGTAAACTGTGCTTGAAAATCAGTATGTAAAATACATTGTAAGGGAAGGGAATAAAACAGGGCCACACACAAAAAAATGAAGTGACAAAAGGCTGTAGGAGATTAATAAAACTTAACTGGCTTACAAATAGAAAGAAATAGAATTGTTAAAATAAAACTTAACTGAAATGAGTTTTTAAAAAATTTTCATATCTCAGATCTGCAAGGTTGTTTTTGCTGACAAGTCTGTAGCTTGTTATTTTTATACTTTCGGGTTTCCATCTCTTTATATCAATCTAGTGAAAGCTTATTAAACCCTTATTTGAATTTTTGTATCTCTTTCTGCCTAAACCTTTACAGTGACTCACATAAAAAAGCAATATTTTAAAAATCCACATATAAAAGCTAGAATAGTAGCCCAAGTTTTAGGAATATATTTTGATTTTATCAGGCCTTGCTAAGCAAATGATTGGGAAATAAAGTGCTATTTCTCCTTGAATATTTAGATGAAGTGAATATATTTTGTGGCTTGTGTGGAGAAAAGAGGACTCTACTGACACTCCAGCCTGAGAAGTCTTCTTTGCACTTGGGTTCTTTTGGAGATAAGTTGTTCTAATTAACTGTTCCTGCATAACTCAGCTGCTTGTCAAATGTTGTTCTTTTCCAGTCTTCTTCATCAAATCTCAATGGAACAGATACTTCATAATCCTATATGTCCACATTTGTTGTTTTCTACTCACAGTGAGTAAATGTATTCAAAGTAAATGTGAAATATTAGTCTATTCATTCTGTAACATCTGAATGAGGCACATCAGTTCAGCACAGGTAACTTGTTTTCATGTGCAGATTTTGTAATGAGAAAGTGTTTGAGGAAATTTACCTTTTTTGTAGTTGTAAGGTTGGCTTAGGCAAAGGTGTCTCATTTTTTGTCCATTTTTTTTTCAACCATCTCATTATTTAATACTTCACCTGCTGATCATGCTAAAATACTTGTGTGTTATTGAGATTAAGATTCCATGGAACTATTTCTACATTAAAAAATTATTTATTTATTTCTTAACTTTCTTTACTAAAATCTTACCAAAGTCAACAGTGACAGACTCAGACTTTGTCATTTGTCTAGCAGCACTGGAATGACACTGCAGTACGGAAAAAATCACTTTCTTTGGCATATTCTAGCAATTCATGAAAAGTCATGCAAATTCCATTATCTTAAAGTCAATTAGTCATGATGGTAAAATGGGAGAAATGCCAATTATTTGGAGTGGTCACTGCAGTGATATCCAGTGAATTTCCTGATTTCCAAGAGGCTAAAAAGTGTTCAGTGCCAATAAGATTCATACTTTGGTCAGAAGGCCTATCTCTATATTTCTTCACAGTTCTTCAAGAATTTTGCAGATTTATATTAAATTTTTCTTTGACATTTGGACTGCAATTCAAACAGGTTTACCAATTATTATTTGTGGTGTTTGACCACTATTTGAAACAGACTTTTCTTGTTCCATATTAGCTTCACAGCATTTCAGCTCTGGACAGTCTGAAACATGACATGGCTGCCTTTATGTGTGACATTATCTGGTGTCTTCTACAAATTAGTTACAGTGTGCTTCAAAGGAAAATGGACCGTCCTTCCAAAAGGACATACATGAGCATCTGTTTTTGTGAATTTCTTACAAGTTGTCTAATATTTCATCATAGGTTCTTTTTAGCCTCTGCTCTTAAACTGGCATAGAGGTAACTTAGTTGATGCTGTCTGTCATTTCTAAATTGCTATGAGGTCAAGATTCTCATGTTCTCTGTCCTGTCAGGCTGTTCTGGATAGCAAATTTACTAAGTACATATTGATCATTTTCTTGTAGTATTCATCTAAAATATAACACCGAAGCTTCAACAGAAAGCACCAGATATGCCAAAAAGCTGTTAACAGAATTGTGTAGAATGCTGTGCAGTGGGCATTTTCCATACTGGCTTTTCTGGCTTTGAAAAACAGATTAAAATTTCCCCCATTTAAGGGCAATTGGAAGTAATTTCTTTTCCTATCAAATACATTTGCATGGGTCTGCTATTTGGTGTGACTGTCACAAATTTAGATGATGACAATTTTTACCACAATGCTTTGATTTTCAAAATCTGCTGTGTGCACTTAAATTACCAGATGATATTGCTCCTTCAGGTTTCTTTAAGAGCTATTATTAAAAAAAAGAAAGTGGACATGAAGTTTCTAAATTACATTGCTACATTTTCCAGAAATACTCAATATTGAACATGATTTTAAAAACTTACCATTGACTGAGATATGGGTTTTATTGGTAAGCTGTCCTTTTGGATAAACATATTTTTCTGCAGTAGCGTCACTTGTATTTGATGCTACTACATTTTTGTGTTATATGCCTAAATATTTTATTATAATAATAATATATATTAATAAAATAACTGTATTAATGAAGGAATTGAAATATGTTTAAAATCCCACCTATTTCTGTCTCGCACCCTCATACAGAATTACATACAACTACAGAATGGTTGAGATGGCGAGATCATCTAGTCCAACTCCTTTCTCAAACTATGGTCAAGTAGATCAGGCTTATCAGGGCTGTGCCCAGTTGAATTTCTAATATCTCCAGGAAAGTAGACTCCAAAGCCTCTCTGTGAAACTTCATTTGGTGTTTGACTATCCTTGTTAGACTATTATTAGAATTAGAATTATTTTTCTTATCAGAATATCTTATATAGAAATATTTCTGTGGACCAGTCAGGGCCCATGAATGTGTATAAGCACAGTTTGTTTGAATGTTCCCCAAACCGAGCCCCCTTAGCAAGGGTAAGTCTTCCTTGCTCCAGACCAGCTCTCCCTGGTGTCATGGACCTGGAATTGCTGAAGATCAGTCTTCCAGTTGGGACTGAGGGAAGGAGTGCCTCATCTTCCTCCCTGTCCCCTGGTACCCTGCTCTACTCAGCCATGAGCCTGCATGTTCTGCTATGTTCCTTTGGCAGCTGCTTGATCTGTGGAAACCCTTCTTGTTACTCTTTGTACCCCTTGCCAGATTCAGCTTTGACTGTGCTTTTGTTTTTCTAACCCCATCCCTGTACACAGAGCCTCTCCAGTCATCTCCCTCAGGGCAGCTGCAGAACATCAGCTGCATATCTGTCCTTCTTTGTGAGACTTAAGCAGCCTTTTTAAGTCTGTTTTTCTTGATACACTCACCCCTTGAGAACCCCATGATATGTTGCTTCCAATTATAGAGGAGGAATACCATGATTCCCTTTCAAAGGGTGAAACGGTATCTCTAACATAATTGATAGAACTGGCCACCAGAGAAGTTAAGACATTCTGTGGAGCACAATGCACCTTCCAATAGGGTTCAGGGAATTTCACATTTTCTGCTAAAAGTGATGAGTGCATGGAGAGGTTTGTTTTCTTGGAAAATATAATCACCTCATTCGTCAATGAAAAATGAGGGGTTTTGAAAAATTGCATTTATTGTGAATGCAATGCCCTGAAATTAAGAACACTAACTTCCAGCTTCAAGGGACTGGCAGCAAAGTGTGCTCCTTTCACAATGTAAACTATAGCCCTTGGACAAGATGCATTTGTACAGAATGTAAAACGAGCCTCATATAGCACCTTGCTTCTGAGGTCACTTGTTCTTTTCATATGAAGATGCCACCCTATAAGCTTGGGAAATCCTGTGTCACAAAATAGCTGTGGGCTGGCCAGAGACTATAAATCATGTTTTGGAATTTGGGGTGTTATCCAATATGAATGAGACCATTCCTTTTATATAAACAACTTTCTATTTTTTCCTGTCCATTATGCTGGAGCTAAATATAACATACTAATGGGCTCTGTAGGCTTGCAGTGGATTTCCTCTTGTGACTCAATACTTTTTCTATTAATTTATTTTTTATGTGTTTCCACTCCTATTCCTAGCAGCACAGCATGTATCCTCACTATAAGAAAGAGAGAAAAATAAAGAAAAAGAAAAAAGAAAAAGAAAAAAAAAAAAGAAAAAGAGACAAAGGGGGAAAAAAACAAAAAGAAAAAAAGAAAAAGAAAGATTGAAAACCATGATTTATCTTCTATTTGAAAAAAACATCTGCAGAATAAAATGAGCCTCTTGATGCCGGAATTGTCATCAATGATGACTTTGACAAAATGAGCAATACATAATTTGCTAGCTCCCTTGCGAAGCTGAAACAGATTGTGGAATAAAACACTGGAGGAGATGCATATGGGGTGAGTAGACCGGCTTTGAATACGAACACATGCAGGTGGTCATTCAGTAGTGGTTCTAAGAGGCAGGACATCCCTAATTTGGAGGGTCATTTGCATTTGGAAATGCTCACTGATAAATAGTGATGTATTCCCCATAGTAAAGCAGGACTGATACTGCCAAAACTACAGCTATTTCTGTTCCAGGGGAACTTGAACAAACCAGATAGCCCAAGGCAAAGCAGAGAGCAGTTTACACTCCATCAAACCTGCCATTAGTGGTGGGTTTGCAGAGTACAGATAGTAAGATTTGAAAATGTGCTTTCTAAAAAATAGAAAAATAGAACTTCTTCACTCCCTGGTAAGAAATTATGGTTTTCTTGTAAGGCAAGTGAAGCAGCTGTATTGACTGAAATGTTGTGTAAAATAGTCAGCCTTCAAAAACATTTTATCACAACCTCCAATTTTGCCACTACTCTCAACTCTCAAATTGCACACTCCACCATCAGAAACTTGACAGAAGCTGCAACACTCAAATATGTATGTTCCTGTATCTCTCTTACTCCTTTTCTTGACTGTGTGCCTGTGTATACTGTTAGATCATGAAAGATACTATTTTAAGACCATCTTTAAGAAATGTTGTGCTTACCATGTATAACCTTATGTTTGTTTGAATAAGGGTAGCATATGATCATTTTTACTAACATTTCATTGCATTCTTAGTACTTGCCTGTGTCAGCCAAATAAATCAAAATGTTCATTAAGGAATTATTAATCTACCAATCAAGAAAGGTTTCTCTGAGATGCTGTTCCTTCAAAAGTCTTTTCTTTGTTTGAAGCCCCCCAAGTTGTTCTGCTTGCCTTCAATCCCAAGGAGATTAAGTGACACTGTGAGCTTTTCAGCACGGAGGACATTCTTCCAGTTTGGACAGAGGGTAATATCCAAAGGCCCTACTTCTGACTAGGACCTTCAGATATTAGTATGTTAATAAATAACTAATGATGATGTCAGCTTGGGGGCACTTAGCAATGTATGAGAGCATGCTGCTCCTTCAGCAATAGTTCTGTAATCTCAGCCTTTCAGCATATTACCTCTAGAAGAACACAACTTCCTCTGGAACCTTCATTTCCATTTAACCAGCCTAGTCCTTTTTTTCAGATATACTCCCCTTGACATGTGTAAAAGAAATACCCCAATGAAAACTTGTTCAGAACTGTTAATTACTTTTGACCAGACTCCTTCCTCCATACCTTGGTTAATAGTGTAGATTGGAAAAAATAATGGCCAGATCTGTTATCCCAGCAATTATTGAGAAACGAAAGTGACAATTTGCTTACTTGCCTGAAAGATCAAACAGTAAAACCCTAATTTCAGTCACTTGGAACTGGATTTTATATATTGAAACTGGCAGGCACACTTTATGCAATGTCCAAGCAGAAATGACCTCAGGCTTTTATGGACTACAGCACGATGTTCTCAGAATCACTGTGCCTACTGATTGCCTGGCTTTTAGGGGACTCCTTTCTTTTTTTTTTCTTTTATTTCTTTTTTTTTTTTGTGGTTTTTTGGTTATTTGCTTTTGTTTGTTGTTGTTGATATTGGTGGTGGTTGTTTGTTTGGGTTTTTTGTTTTGTTGTGTTTTGGAGGGGTTTTGAGCGCATGTTAACCATACATACATATAATCAGAAATAAAATTTGAAAAAAAAGAAAAAGTGACCTAATGAATCATACATCATACAAATACAGTGTAGTGTGCCTTGACACTGAGTGTTTAATAACCCATCCTTAGAGACACTGGAAAACTGCAGTAATTGAAGAAGGAAGAATATTTGACTCTTGAGTATGACTTTATGAACACTATATAGTTCATAGTACACTAGGGATATTTTAAGTGCAGACCATTGGTGTACAGTAAGTTTACCTCTTTGACAAATGATTATTTTACCACATACTCAAATAGGAATCTTTTACTACTGCAGATGAATGAATATAAAAAGCTGCAGAGCATTCTCATTCCCCCTTTTTTTTTGTGTTTCCTTCTTTCTTAAATCAATTCTACATGCTGTCCTTCAGGTCAGGAAAAACAGAAAAAGCTTCAGGACTAGTGTGAGTCATTTCAGTTTGCTAAAATCAGTACAATCAGATTTTCTTTGGTATAACATGGTGGTTGCTTTACAGATACCTGCCTTTCCTCCACTGATCTGCACTCTGAAGTTGAAGCGCAGATCACTCACTAGTAAATTAACTAAAAACTTCACTAATCTTATCCTATAACTCCTGCCTATGGGAGAGGTTCTTAGTTCATTGAAACTACATGAATATTGAGCATTTTTGGCTACAAACATCTGTGCACAGCTCTATATGGCTAGCTAAATTCTAAAATTGGAAATCTTCACCTCAGAAAGAAACAGAAATCTGACTGCATTAAAGAGCTCTTCCGCAGAAAAATGGATCAGTACTGCTTAAGCTTTGCACAATGCAGTCTCTTTTGAAGCCCAGTGATTCACAAGGCTATATATACACAACTAAAAAAGTTCTCTGCAGATTTTATCACATGGAAATCATAGTACAGTCCATTAATTGCCCTCTCTGATGAAAGGAAGGGTGAAATTTGTTATAGAATCAGACCACAAGACAGAGAGTCCCAGGCATCCATTATATAATTTAGTCCTGGCACAGCACATTAAATTCTGAGAAAGGAAGACCATTTTACTGTAAAGTCAGCAAAATGCCACCGAACTAAAATCCTGCTGCCTGCATACCACTAACCATATCTGCAGTGAATAACTACTCTAATGATCACATTGGTATTAATGCTGCAAGAATTTTACAGTGGTCTGTGCTTTCACTTCAGCCTCACATAGGCATTTCTGTTGCTCCAGCAGACATTTTAAGCTTTGACATTTTTATGAAATATTAAACCTCCTATTTACACCATCATGCCTTTTCAATCTGCAGCCTGGTACACCAAAGGCACACACACCTGCTGAATTAACATGCCCTCCTGCTACCCCTTCCCAAATCTGTTTGCTGACTAGGGGAGCAAACACACCAGGCCAGA
Source organism: Euphonia xanthogaster (assembly GCA_034509185.1). NCBI lineage: Eukaryota > Metazoa > Chordata > Aves > Passeriformes > Fringillidae > Euphonia > Euphonia xanthogaster. Next base: position 53,966,744 of record JAYDZK010000202.1, on the reverse strand, counting down.
ATTTCCAGGAGCTGGCTAGTGGTGAGGCTGTGGCTTTGGGCTCAGCCCTGAGCTAACAGCCCTGCCTGGCCTGGGCTGTGCCACCAGCAGCCTGGGACACAGTGTGACTCACAGGTGTTTAGAGAGAGCAATTTCTAAAGCTCAGCACTGACCACATGCCTTCAGCCAGAAAACAGAGGGACAAAACCAAGGTCCTGTCTTTTCCTTGCCTCCAGACAGGAAAGAAAGGTGAAGCTGAGCCATCCCTAAATGCATGGCAGAGCAACATGAAATTCCATATTTTTTACTGATTTCAGTGAGAAATTCGATACCTTTTTGGTTATGTCACCTGGTGTCAGAGCCCTAGTGCTCAAAGATGGCATCGCAGGAGATGAGCTGCCCTGTCTCCTTTCACAGTCCAAATCAAGGTGTAGCCCAGAGTCAGAAAGTAGAACACTATTTGGTTTACTGTGTGCAATTAATTTATTTCTGCAGTGACGTCTAGGATGGATTTAATGATTTTTGCCATGTTTATAAACTGCCTGAGAACATGCTGGGTGCTTTGGTCACCCCTTGAGCTTTTGGACTCACAGCCTTTGCTATCCTAAGGCTGTATTTTCCCCCTCACAGCTGGCTGCACAGTGTGGAGCAGCTCAAACAGACTGCATTCAGCTGGGTATTTACTTAATTTACTTTTTCATACAACCTCTGATTTAAGTAAAATTATGAATAAATTAGAAAGCTACCACATGGCTTTCTCACCAGGACAGCACACATTCTGCTGCTATTTCAAACCCAGCGGTCTGTTTCTGTGCTAAGGTTCACAGGGAGCCTTTGCTATCTGACAACGGGTCAGCTCAAAGTTCAAAGATCAAAACGAGAGCGTGTGTGGGTTGGTTTTGAGAACAAATGCAGTACAGTAATGGGGACAGTATATCCTAAGACAACAAAGAGAATATTTGTTTTCAGCACGCTATTTGTTGAGCAAGGTTTTATCCAAATCCATTAAAGAGCCCAGCTAACAGCACTGCTGTGGCTGTGAACACCCTTATGTGAGCCTACTTCATTACGTGTTAGCCCTAAGAGGCCTCAGTAGACTAAACAAGTACAGCTATACTGCGGGATGAAAGGATCAGAGATCAATTTATAGGAAAAACAGACTCTCCCCGCACCTCCTCCTTCTCAGAAGCCGGTGATTAGGCGCTGTGTAAGGCACTTCAGCAGCGACGCCAGCCAGCAGCAGCATCCTGCTCTACACCCCCCTCAGTGCATCCCATGCTTCGGAATCACAGCACCAGGAATCCATCATTTCCCAGCAGCAAAGGCTCTCCTTGTTTATGACTAGTAGACTGGGGGGTAAAAGGATGCTTCACAACAGTGCTATTTGTTCTGTATCACAAAAATTTGCATGATTTACATGAACAAAACCCTCCTGAGCTCAAGCATCTACCCTGACAGCCTCCACATAATACACCTTTCTTCCATTTTAGTAGGAAGAAAAGTCTGTAAATTCGAGGTAATAGAGGAGCTGGATGTCACAGAACAGACCTTTTTGTTCCAAGAGCACACACCTTAAACCTTTGTCATGCATTTGGAGAGTTTCCTGCTTTTTAAAGTGTTCAGTTTCTCAATGTGTTTTTTTCAACTGACTGTTTCCTTGTAGAGGTTTTCCTTGTTTTCTATCTGAAAAAGTTGATCTTTTCTGCTCCACTAGAATTTTTTTTTTAATTAAAACATCAACCTTGGCAAAAAAAAAAAAAAAAAGACAAAAAACGAGAGTCAGAAAAGAGAGATGCCAAATGCTTGTAAGCATCTAACTGCAGCATTCTCTGCCAATAATAAAGGTATATTTTCCTTAAGAGTTCCAGGAGAAAGTTATTTTTGAAATACCTTTTTACAGCACAACCTGCAGTGAAAGCCTTCTGAATTTATCACCCTAACTTTTTTTTTTTTTACAGGGATGTGTCTAACCAAAATTCTTAAAAACATCTGAGTAACAAGCTATCAAGGTTGTTCATGTTAACAACACAGATAAAAATTCTTGACTGGATACTGGCAAAAGATGTATTCCATTTAGTAGCTTATGCTCAGCATGGAAAAGGTAAGGTCTGTGTTATGAACCAGAGTGTTGCTTGTGTTCTCTCCCCTTGTCTGTTACCTTGAGAAGAATACCCCATGAAAGTGTAAGGAAGGCATATGTTATGCTCAGAATAAATTCATTTTCCCATGGTAAAAATCAAGGCTGGTAAGTAAAATATGTCCTATCATCCTTTGATTTCTGGAACTTACCCAAGGAAATAACCACACATATTGTCTCCAAATGCATTACACAAGGTTCAGGAAAGTCTTATCAAAACCAAGATG
>JAYDZK010000202.1:53932460-53961741 GCA_034509185.1 Euphonia xanthogaster | reverse complement strand
TGGGATGGGATGGGATGGGATGGGATGGGATGGGATGGGATGGGATGGGATGGGATGGGATGGGATGGGATGGGATACAGCGGGTGCCAATGGTGCTGTGGGAACTGGCCAATGTCATTGCAAGGTCACTCTGCTATCTTCGGAAGGTTATGGCACTCAGAGGAAGTTCCTGATGTCTGGAATAAGGCCAACACTGCACATCTACTTCACAAGGGCTAGGAGGAGACTCTGAGGAACAAGAGAATAGTCATCCTAACTTTGTGTAACACAACAGGTTTTAGGAAAGTAGTGGGAGCAAACTCTCCTGGGAGCTATATCCAAACACACAGAGGACCACAAAGCGAGTGGGAAGAGCAAACATGGATTTACCAGGGGCAGCTCATGCCTGACCAACACCAGAAGGACTAACTGTCCTGTATGCAGTGTTGTGCAGATGTGGCTATACCGCTGTGTACGGGGGGTTGAAGCAGTTGACACCATTTCAGGTAAATGGACAGTGCTCCAGGGTACAGTGTCTATAAAACAGTGAGTGCCTTAGACTTCCCTGATTTGTAGTCAACTGGAACTGTGAAGGACAGTGATTCTGATCCGTGCCTATGGCTACTTTGTCTGGCAAACCCTATAAAACATGGTTTTTTCAAAATGGGGCTGGTACGTGGTTGTGCTTAGTTTAGCTTCTTATGTTTTGTTTCAATAAGAGCTGCAAATCCGTTCTGCATATTTGGTAAATGTATTCCAGTTTTTTAATTTGGTAGGTCCAGGCAAAACAGCAACATCTAAGTACTTCACATGTCCCTCTGTACTCAGTATGGTTTCCAGTTTTGATCCCCATCCATTTTCAAATGTGTGCAATAGGGTTCATATCCACACCTGGATTAATTGTTCTGCAATGAAGTTGAAGAGGCTAACCCCAGCCTTGCCATCTGGTGGTGGTGTTCAAAAAAAGAAGATAGAATTTTACCCTTTTAAGCAAAACAACAGGGAAAAGCTAGGCTGGCTGTTCCTTCCCCTGCAAAGACTTCCTTTCTAGGTCTCTTCAGCCTGGGCGTCTCCAGGTGGTTCATACACCTTAGCAGCTACTCCCAGTTCCTCCTTCACACCCTATTGGTGTAGCTGTGCCCCTACAGTCCAGGTCTTATGATTAAATTCTCTGGGAAGATGTACAGCTGGAGAGCTGCTGGAAAGCCTGGAAACAATGGCTGTTTTCCACTAGCCTTTGGGAATTTTTTCTTTACTTAGTGGAAGTTAATTAGTTTGGCATTTTCAGATTTTTCTTCAATGTTTTGTACCTCTTCTTTTCTTATCAACAGTCACTTTCCAAATCTGTTATTACAAATTTGCAGAGAGTGGTTAATGCAAAATGCAGTTAGAAACATCTTCAGACAGATCTTAAACAATTCCCAACTTATGAAATGCATTAACTCTATTACACAGTATGAAATCTAACACCTTTCTGGTATTCCAAATGATGAAACAAGACTGTTATATTTAGTATATTCATATGGCTGTGCCCGAAATATTTCTGCAGAAATTAGGGAACGATTTGCGATAATATCAATACTGTAAATGCAATGATACATTATAATCTTCTGTTTCTAGATCTTCATCCCTGACCAGCATGCCACGGCAAATTGCAATCGATACAAAGCTAAACTTAGCACTGTTATGTCTGCCAAGTAGATGGCCAGATGCAGGGGCAGACCTTTCCAATTTAGGGACTCTCCATTTTAGAGATACAACTCTGTGTGTGTTCATCCTCTGCATTCCTGCAGGAGCAGCTCAAAACAGAGCTGTCAGCTGACTCAGCCCTGCTCTTCCTTGATGCCAAGGAGAGTCACTAATTTCAAACAGGACATGCTTGAAGCTTAAAATATGAGTGGGGAAAAAATTCAAGGTTGAATTTTCTGAGAAACAGCAGAGATAATTCTATTCTCAAAACATAAAGTTATTAGGTATGTAACCACAAATTCCTGAGGGGATGAAAAATAGGAGGAATCAGGCCCTCTCTGAAGAAATTCCTGTACCAAAATCCAATATGACTATGTTTGCTAGTGTCAAGATCTCAGAGATATATATTTCAGGATGACTTAGAAAAACTGTCAGTTCATGACCCAAATTAATAAAACCCATTGAAATTTGCTGCTTTCTAATGGCTATGCCCTAGAGGCCTTGTCTAAACACTTAACTAGTGCAAGTCAGTATAATTTTGAAGCCGATAAAGTCTATGATGATTTATACTAGTGAAAGATTAGGATTATGATCATTAGTACCTAAAAGTCATTCATTTTAAAAATGCCAAAAAAGATTTAATATTTTGAGTGACTGAAGAGGCTTTTCCATTCTTATGCAAGAAAATTTAGAATAGGGAGAGAGTAACTGAAACTTTCATTGCCATATCCCTTATATGAGATTACAGTGTCTTCATCTATCAGAGGTGTCACTGCTACTCCACCAAAGAAATTCAGGATTCATTCACCTTCAAAAACAAGCCTTATCCAGCAGGCTGCTTACACTAAAAAAATGATAGTGCCTTCTACTAACTGAGTCACTATACAGAAGAAACCAATACAATGACTAGAAAAAGGGGTCTTCGTGTACTGAGCAGAGCTTCCAAAGGTAAGAGACATGACAGCAGCATTCATAAATGTCTAAAGTCACTGAAGAGCTTTATCAGTGAAATCAGTTAACAAATGACATAAAACATAACTCCCGAAGATGTAAAGCATGCAGCTCCTTCTCCGAGTCAGGCTCATGAAACATGGAACTGTTCAGTGATATTTCTCCACTGGTTAAAGGACAATGGCATGAAGCTCTGCTATCCTGAGAAGCAAAATAAGAATACATGTGTGAGTAGAAAAGGAACAAAGCAGCTCTCCTGTGTGGTGAAGCATGCCCTGAGGCTACTGACACTACCAGAGGAATACTGAGCACCTGAGCTTCTGCAGGAAGGACAGAGAGGAAAGCTCATATTTTTTTAATTCTGTAGGAAAAAAAGGAGCTGGAACTTATCTTTCTCTGTCCTGACTTCACAGGTCCATTTATATGCAATGAGAGGGAAGAATGAGGACAAAGTGCCTAAATTCATTTAGCAGTACGTCGAACCATTTTTTATAGCTAGAAGTAATTTCCCAGTCCTGCTATGGCAGCAAACCACTAGGGTAGGATCATGATTTCTTTGTTGGAAAGTGTTGGTTGCCTCCCCATTAACAGATTCAGCACCTTGCAATGTTCAGGTCCAGTGTTAACATGAATTGTGAATGAAAATATTGACTTAGCTCCAAAATGTTTCCAGTTGCATTGGAGAAGGATGTCTTACAGCTGCCAGAAGAAATCCTGTGAGAGCCAGGAAGCAGTTTTGATAAATTAGCAAAGTCAGTTTTTAGCATTTCTGTTTTAACTTGAAAAAGGTTTGCTGCCATATGCATTTGTACTTTGGCAATGCTTGCTGACAGAACAGAGGCTGTCTTGGCATATTACTTGTCAGAGCAAAATAGATTTGGCTGTCATTTCCATAATAAGTATAATTCATATTGCAGCATCTAAAAAACATATGGAAAGGGGGAATGTCAATACGAGATGACTTTGCCTGAAAAGAGCTTGTAGGGGACTCACAATTAAACAGGTACAAGGCCAAATGAAGTTATAATATGAAAAACTCCTCCTCCCATCATAATTATATTTCTTTTGTGTTCAATTAATGAATGGGTTACCTAAGTATGCTACTTCAAATACCTTGGGCCCAGTTTACCCATCCTTGCAAAGCTCACACCCATGTCATGCAATTCACCTAAGCAACTCATATCAAAGACAGAGCTATAAAAATGAATGGTAGAGCCTTCTGTGTAGATAAGACATGACATTTATTTATTCCTAGTGTGTGCATGCAGTATTTTGCCAGTGGTTTCAGCCAGTCTGTCCAGTAGCTATTGTTAGGAAAACACCAAAGCCAACTTTATGCAACCTGCTTTTGACTAGAGGTGGGAAGCTGATTCTTCATGCTATGCAACTCAAGTTTTCTCTTCTCCCACATAAAATTGAGGAATAATAAAGTGAACAATGTATGAAAGAGTACTTATCTGCCTACAAAGTACCACGTAGACAAACTTCAGATATAAGTTTACGGTCCTTCTGTATATTTTATAGGGGCTTACAGATCTAAATCTCTTTATATTTGTGTCAACAACTGGTGTTAATTGTTACTCTGATACAAATAATTGCACTGATACAAAAAGCCTAAAACCATAATCCCACAGCTGGCAGCAGCATTGGGCCAGGCTCACACAAGTTTTCAGTGACGCAGAACTTATTGCAAAATGCTCTCCCATATAGTTGAGAGCCATGTTTTTCTGCCACTATAAACAAAATAGGGTACAAATGAGAATCAGGCGCACACACAGGATGCAAATTTACAATTTCTTCATTGTCTTTTATTGCTTCTCCTCTTCAATCTAACTGGTTTTGCAATGTACAAGGATTTATAATACAAAGAAATGGGGACAGATGACATTCCATAGTGCTGATGTCTGGTATACTAAGATTATGTATTTCAATAAAATGGAATAGCTGGTTTTCAAAAGGCACAGGTAGAGAAATAAAATGTGACCCCTATATCCCAACCTCCAAACGTTAAAAATGTTATTCAGCTTTTACGCAGAGGCTAGAAATTGAACAAGTTGGATTTGTGCTATAACTGTGCTATAAATTCTTTCATTTTTAAGTTTATACATAGACCATGATAAATACAAGGGACAGTTGAAGGAAAAAATAAATGACATTTCAAAAGTGTGTGAATTAGAAAACTTGGGTCCGCCTTCAGAAGTGAATGAATCTCTCCTACCTGCTGTGCAAGCTAATTACTCCTTTAAGAGTTTCCTTGATACTCTTTCCATTGCTAAAGAAACAGAGGAGTACTTGGAAGAATTTTTAAAACGCCTTGGTATGAAAATCCCTTAACATTGTCAACATTTAAATCCCTTTAAAGATCTGCCCAAGTCACTTCAGAAGGTGCAATGAACACCCGAATTATGTAGGGCTTTTTCTATAACAGGTTTTGTAACCTTTAGTTTTCAGCTGTTACTTTGAAGTTCCCTGTAAAACATAAAAGAATAAATGTTACACCAGCCTGCTCAGTTCCATCAGGCTGTCCAAACCATAGTTTATGTCAAGGAAAAAGTAAAATCTAAGGTCTAGCTGCTTGAGTACTTTGGTGCATGATTCTAGGATGATGGAAGTTGATGATCTCCACTTCAATCCTCAGATATAGGCACTTTGGATTAAATATCTAATTCCTCGCAGAGCAACCATTTCACAATTCCACTACTAGTGAGTAGAGGCAACCTCACTGTTCCCTCATTTTCTTTCTCCCTCTCAATTAGCACACTGTACCTGAAAGAAAGAATAATTAGGACACTTGCAAACAGAAATGAAGAATGTCAAGATAGTCTAACAAGGTAGAGATGAATAACATGAGAAGTTTTTCAAGAGAGCATCATATTAGAAAAAGTAATTTTGTGAAACATAAATTTTCATTCTAAAATGGAACTTAAATACTGTTCAAGTTGTTGATGTTTCTGCGCAGTGGAAACTGTAAGTTTTGATCAGGCTATTAAGACCTTACTTTTAAGGTCTGTCCTCTAAAAGATCTCTTTTATTTTGCAAAAGCATCCTGTATAAGGTGAGTAAGAACCACTCATTGATTAAAAAGCCACATTCGTCCTGCAACAATTTAATGGTGGTTGAAGGCTTCCGTGCAAGCTCTAAAACAGTATAATCCTCATTAATATGTAAAAACTTTTCTTCCCAGAGATATATTATTTTAGGTCTGGAAAAAAAAATAAAAAATTCTACCAAATAAAAAAAACATACATCTAAAAATAGGTATCTAACAAAACCCTGAAATCTGAAACTTTTCATAAACTAAAAGTATTGAGGATAATGCTTTACAGTGCGTAAGAGCAAATTAGCTTCCACTTTGCATAAACATACCATTCATTAGTTTTGTACTTGAGTTTGCAACATTCAGCAAAGGGACTGCTTATCCTAATTTTGACATTCTATAGAATAACCGTGGCATGGAGAAGTAACAAAAACTATCTGACAGTTGCTGCAGGTGGATATCTACCTCATAAATGCCACAAATATTGAAAACAGAAGTGCTTAAAGAACTTTCACACAGCCCTGAATCAAAAGCCACTGCAATGAAAATCAGTGCTCTGCTTACTCTTCTGTTTTTGTTTATCTACATTGTAAAGCAATGTTAACCACCATCCTGAGTATACAGACTCCCTACTGAGTGGAAAAAGAGTATTAATTTGATCTAGTTATACTACCTGTAGGAAGTTTGAAATTCACTGCAAGCAAAATTTCAGCTTCAAAAAAATGTAACTCTCATGTCTGTGCATGAAATTAGCATAAATATCTAATTTTAGTAATCTAAAAACCTCAGTCCCCTTTGATGAATGCAAAATAAATCAATATGATTTTCACAGTTATGGGTGTGAGAAAAAGCAGTCTTCATAGTCAATGCATCTCACAAAACATGATATCCTCTACAAGATATCATTATTCTATGCCTAATGACTCTCAGTCTTAGGACTTGTTCAAAATCCAGAAAAGCCAATTATCTACAACAACTTCACCAGTTCCCAGTGACCAGCAAGGGACTGCAAAGTCAGGTCTTCATCAGCTTGCTGTACTTCAAATATTTCAAAGTGTTTGGCAGATATCCGTCTACTCCCGTGCCAAAATTCTCTGCTTACAACACCAGGCCATTTTGCTCTTTCCCTCCCCTCCTTTTTAGTGCAAGAAGGAGGAATAAACCCAGAAGAGATGAGTTATCTGCAGACCAGTTCTTGTTAGACCTCTGCATTGCAAATTAATTGTTTTGGTGCAGCCATGCACTGTTAAATAGAACAGGACAGCAGCCTGAGGTCAGTCTTCAAATTGAGGTCAATCGCACTCCTGTGGGGCAACCTGAGGTCAGTCTCAAAAGTGACTTTAAAATATCCATACTGGCTTACTTATGGTACAAGAAAAATTCTTTTTTTGCCTCCCAGCCATACAGTTTATTTTACTTTAAAAAAAATCAGATCTTTGATATTTCTTGGAATCAGTAATATTGTTTCACCGTCAGGACCAACATTAATGCTGAGAAAATAACTTAGATTAGACAAAAGTCAATTACAGAAGAGTAAGTTTTAATATTGTCAGTCACAGCAGCCTTCTGGGGTTTTTTCTTAGTAAATTAAAAAGCTTTTCTTTTCCTCTAGAACCATCTTATCACTCATTTCACTATCAGAAAAACACTCTGAAGATAATAGCAAGAGATTCTTTTAAAGGAAAATATATCTGGCTAATTTCATCTCCATTTTAAGAGGGAGGATTGGTCTGTATTATTAGTTATTTGGGTTCATGTCTTTCCATGCATACACAAGTGACAACAGCAACATTTATATAAGGTGAATTGCTTGAGAACTGTGATTTCACTTACTGTGCTCGACTAAGACTGTCCCAAAATATGGACTGTTCTTTACAGCTATGCTTCTTACATTGCTTGTGATTTGTATGACGTTTGCTTGTAAACTGGCAATTCACTCCTGCCCTGTCTCGTAACTCTTTATTCCCAGGCTCTACCCTTTCTTCAGGATTTGGCAATGTTCATCATTTTGATTATGTCATCCATTTGCTCAGCAAGTAATTTACTATCTTCCTTTAAGAATCAGGATACTATTTCAGGGGTAACTTCTAACATTTAAGGCACTTAAGGTGCCAGGTCCAATTTACTTACTGCTAATGATTGATGTCTACTTTCTCCCCTGACTCGAGTCTGGATTCCTCTGTGTCTGTTCCCACTGTGCCTTTTGTGCAGTGTGGATGGGAGAATTTCCCAAATGCAGTAGTACCCCTAAACAGATCCCCAACTTTCATTGTATTTCATTCAAACAGAGAAATTCGAAATGCTTTCATCAGCTCTATCATCTCCGTGTGGGTTTCATTTCTCAGCTTCAGTTCATTTTCAAAATATAACAAGGCCTTGATTTTGCAAGCCTGTTTTGTAACAGGCCCAAGATGCTGTATTCAGACGTTTTTCTATCCTATGATCAGAAGAGAGGATATGACCTAAATCACCTTCTTTGCATTATAATACCTGACCACATACCTGTTGCCTTCTTCACAGCAAGGTAAGGCACCAGAGCAGTGGTGCATCTGTGGAGCAAGGTCCTGCCAGCCTGGTTCCCTGCTTCCAGCTGAGGGTGCTGAGAGTGGAAGGATCCCAGGCACGGTGTCATGCAGGGCGAGCACAGCCTGCCTCTCCCACAACACTCACCTCTGGAATCCTCAGCAAGGGTCAATCCTACACCTGATGTAGCTTTTCTCTCACCCACAGCACAAGTCTCTTCCAAGAGCTTCCCCAATCTTCTCTTGAGGCTACTGAGGCACACAGCATTGTTCAGTGAGGGGCTTTACAGGTCTGTTACCTACAAGTGAAAACATGTCATGACCCCTTGGTCCCTGTACAGGAGCAGAGAGTGAGCACTCAATTCCTGGTTGTACCTTTCCTACAGCATTCACGAACTTCCAAGGTGCCTCTTTCCCCACATGTAGGTTCTCTCTTTTCCAGTAAGAAGACCACTCTGTTTCACTTTTCCTGGTACAGACACTGCCACAGAATACTTGTCACTCATAATTCCCTTCTTCAGATTTTTCTCTGTCTTACCATACACTTCCGGAACAAGAGGACAAGAATGGTAGAGAGTACTCAAGGTGCAGTTGGGCCATTGCCACAGAACTGTAGTGTTGTTTCCTGTTTGCTTTTCATTCCTTTTCTAACTTCCCCTTAAAATCCATCCTTTCTCTGACAGTTGCTGAGCAGTGAGCTGAGGTTTTTCTGGAGTTCTCTGTGACAAGACCCAAGGTGTCACTCTTTAGTAATAATAGGCATGTCAGAGGACATTATTTAGTATGCAAATTTAGGATTATTATTTTCCATCTGCACCACTTTATCTATATAGAATTTTTACTTCCATCTTGCTTTCTAGTCTCATAAGGGCATTCTGCAATTTATTAGTCAGCCTGGACACTGACTCCCCCAGCACAGCTGTTTTTGTCACCTCTGTGTTTGCTGTGCCAGGTCACTTACAGACATGCTGTATAGCACAGTTCTCAGAAGAGCCCTGAAAATTTCATTCCTGGAAACCAAAGATTTAGTCCTGCTTCTGTTTCTGTTCCTGTGATTAATATCCATCCAAGACAGGACCTTGTGTCTCATACCATGGCAATTTCATTCTTTAAAATCCTATGGTGAGGGACTTTGTACAAAAATCTCCTTCGTCCAAAAATTCAGGGTCATCCTTAATAATTTGCTCATTGTCCTCTCAAGAGTTTTGCATTGTGTTTAAAGGCCAGGACTAGACTTCATAGAAACCATACTTTGTCTTTCCAGTAAGTCACATTTATCCTGATTTCTACTAATTCCATCTTTGATCATGTCTTCTGCTTATTTATCAAGTGCAGGCACCAGGCTCACAGGGCTGGAGATCTTCCCTAGAAACCTCTTTAAAATTTTGTACCTCTTTAAACCTCTAAAATTTTTCTCAAAAATGAGCGAAACCTTAGGGTGAAGTTTACACACCACCATCAATAATTCAACTATTTCATCCTTTAATTCTCTAAAGGGTCTTGGGGGAATATCATACAGTCTCAGTGATTTCTTAGTGTTTATTCTACCTCTTTATTGAATTACTTCTTCCACAGTTTCTTCTGTTTCAGGCAATCTCTTGCTGAGTCCTCTCAAAGGGTTTGGGGCTCCCCTCAGTCTTCCTACAGAGAGCATCAGAGCAAAACACTTATTTACCATCTCTGCCACAGCCTTGTCCTTGCTGAGCTCTCCTCAAACAATGCCCTCACCAGCTGACCTGCAGAGCTGGCAGTGTTTCCTTCTGCTCTACTGGGAGAAGGATTTAGACCTGCCTCGATGTAGAGTGAAGCACATTGCCTACAGAGCCTATGCATATTTGCTATAAAAAGTGGTTACTTGGGCAAGAATTTCAGAAAGAGAAAGGTGGTCTCCAGTTAAGACAATGGAACAATGGTCTGGAAAGCTGGATTTATGTCACTGTCATATGAACTGAGCAAGTGATTTATTCAAGTCCTCTGCTGGCGTTATTTGTGCGCTCCTGATTTCTCGAGTGACTGATTCGATAACTCTCGTACACAAGCACTGCAGTGCAATTTACAATGTATAAAGTAGCACACCAAAAATTCAGAACTCATAACATCAAATCTTAGTGGACAGGCCAGATTATTTTCAACTCTCTGTGTCTCAGTTCAGCACTTGCAAAATGGAATAATGCTACTCCTCACTTCAGAGGGGTTTTGTGCATATAAATTCATTAAAGTTTGTAAAATGTTCAGGTACTATAGCAACAGGCACCACAGAAAAACCTGGAAGGGACATAGTAATTATCTTCATAGCAAGGTTTGGATACTGTGCAGTAAATAAGGCATGGGGGACATATTGAGCAATAGGAAGAGAACTAAAATTGAATATTTGCTTTTCAGTTAAGCTCCTTCTGTCCTATGCACAGACTCAAACACAAATAGTTTAGAACAAAATTCAAATGTGACTGTGTAATTAGACAATGTCATAATGCTCACACCCACTGGGGCATATTTAGGGCCATACAAGGCAATTCTTAGGGTTTGGCAAAGACACAGCCATTAAAAATAGGGTTTTACATTAGACAAAAGGTCAGGAAACTGTAATGAAAGGCAGTCTAATTCTCTTCTGCTACTCCACTGAATTGCAATTTGGAGGGGTAATAAATATTGCATACAATTTTCAAAGGTACTTTAGAGATTTGAGAGCCTAAACTCTATGAATGTCATCATAAACCTCAGCTGGTATTACTCCTGCTAGAGGAAGCTCTGCTCGTTCCAGAAATGGATGCATTAGGATGATATGTCAGCATGGCTCTCCATGTGGAGAGAAACACCACGAGAGGAAGCATATCATAAATTGTCCTTAGGCAACGTGTTTGGGCTAGTATCCTTGCATACTGAGCAACTCAGCGTGAACAAGTAAGGTATTGACACAAATTTGATTAATACAATTGAGTTTGACAGTATTTGCTGCTGATTTACAGCCAATTTTTTGCTAACTTTACTCAAACTGATTCTCAGACTACTCCAACAGCTTTCCTGCTGAAATTGGTAAGGTTGCTAACAGTGAATAACATTCAGTGTAAGGGGTTTCACACTCTGTATATTACAGAGAAAAGGGAATATAGAGGAGAGAGCATACAGAGGAATTACAAGGAATTACATTCTTTAATTTTGCTATTTAACTAAGTTGAGCAAATTTATTCACAAAAACTGAGAAACTGTTAGAACATTAAATTGCAGAAAATTACAATTTCTTTATTTTAAAGTCTTATATGAAATGTCTATTTATATTTATGATGCTATGGTTGACAGTAAAGACTCCATCGATTGCCACAAGGCCTAACTTTCACCCATAAACAACTTAATCTACCTCGAAATTATGAACTCAGCTGACCGTGCCAAAATTTCAATATGGAGTTCAAGGAAGGCAGGTATTTTGAGAATGTAGGAGGCAGCAACTTTTGCTAGCAATCTGAGCAGGAGACATAATTTGTATTTTTAAGAGTATTTGCTATAAATAATAGCAAAAGGGGTTTTATTTGTCAGGATTATCCTTATGATTTATTTATTTTTGTTATTGTGTTGTTAATTATTTAATGCTTAAGGCTTTAAAAACCTACAGCAAGTAGAAAATAACTGATCATCATAGCAAACATCATTAGAGTTCTGGAATCCACTTTTTTTCCTATAGGACTGCATTTGTTCTACCAGCATGCACATATAGTTGATTTTTATGGCAGAATCCAATTTAGGCATTTGTTATTGACACACACACAATCATTTTAAGTGCAGTTAAGTACACCATCTGCCTTTTCTTTCTGCCTGTGTCTGTGTAGCCATACACAGTGATCTGCTATTCCAGGAGTGTCTGGTGCCTGTTATAGCTGCACCAGTTGCACTACAATCAGCTGAGTAGGCATTTCCCTTTTAAACCCTGATTTTCAATGTTTAAAAACTAATTTGAAATTGCATAAAGCTCAAACATGGCATGCACATTTGCAAACCAGATGTGTTTCTGTTTATTCTTTTACTTTTAAATGCCAAAAATGGCAGGGTTTAAAGAGTCCATCCAAATAAGAAAACACAATCAGCAAAGCAGATCTGCTCTCAGTTTGGGGATGTGGTTGAAAGATGTTTGGAAGGGGTCTTACTCAGCCTTTTGGTCATTATTTGTATCTTTCTTCCCTCAGCTAACTGCTACCAGTACATAGCATGAACTGCAAGCCACCATTTAATGAAGGGGTTTGGGCAGGTCTGTGACAAACCACTGGCATTTGGCAGAGAGGGAAATTGTTCTGATTTACCCAGCAGCTAGACAGGCTTGATTCTATTAATCCCAGGGTAGAAGTTAAAATAGTCTTTATGTTTCTCTCTGAATCTGTGAAACCTAAGGAGAGAGATAGAGAAACCCTCCAGAGACAAATTCTGTGAAAGAATTCAAATTCATAAGATGTAAAAAGGTAAGAAGAAGAGAGGGGAATGAATTAAAAACATTTTCATTTAAACACAGTTTGCCATTTTTTCTGACCATCTAAGCTTTATGTTGGGAAGATCCACTGCAACAACATCTCTAAATTAGGGGCTCTAAACCTACCAAAGTTCTACTGAAGAATTAGCAGTCATATCCCCACTTCATCTGCAAGTTCCCAAGGCATTTCTTTTCCCAGGTTCTCCTGTAAGCGCTTGTCCTGGGGCAATGAATGCTCATCTCCTATTAAATACTCCACTGCAATCCAAGGCACCAGCTACCCTCCCCCTCTCCTTAGGAAGTCCTATTTATAAACCAGTCCACTGCTTAAAGCACTCAGCACTCAGCCAGTTTCCTGTGTGCAGCACCTGTGGGGAGGGCAGCCCACACCACCTTTGGTAAGCGTGATACAGAGTTTCAGCCAAACCCTGAAGTTCTAAAAAAATTTCAAGAGGCTTCTTTGCACATTCCCTGCTAATTAGAGAGAGGTGTGTTTGAACCATTTCATGCTGAGGAAGGTATTGAGCTTGGGGATCTTGTTTCCTCAGAGAGTGTTCTGATCTCTACCAGGGATTGAGGAAACCACCTCTCCCTGCCTGAACATTAAAGAGAAGAGAGACCTGGGTCAATTCTTTGAAGAAATAGTTACAGAAGACTTCTGTCGGGGGAGGATTCCAGATTTGTGATCCCCAGTGCAAGAAGGCACTTGCCCATTACTTGGAGTGAAGCAGTGGGTAGCAGAGGAGGGAAGTGGTCATGCTCCCAGGTGTGACCTCCTACCTGCTTCAGCTTGGCATGGTTGAGAACAACAAGAAATTTAGATAAATGTGAGAGGCGGTTAGGTTCTAGTCAGAAGTCAGGCATTATATAGGCATCATCTGTAGATATTTTTATTACTGAAAATAGTCAGTTTTTCAGTTTTGTGCTATTTTCCCCTTCCCCTTCTGCTATTCCATGGCTCCAGTGTGATGGTGCTGCATCTTCAGTCAAGGGCTGCAGATCCAGCTGTTGGCCTGGTTCCCACAAAGACAGGTTGAATGCTGGGTGATTTTTGTGTGGTTTGTGGGTCACCAGTGTCTACCCTGGTAAGCCATATTATAGGTCTCACATCTGAGGCAGTACCTAATGTAAGCTGAAAAGTGTTCTAAGAACATCAAAAATGTATCTTCAGTAGGGGAGAATATAGGCGTGTGATTAAACTTGAACACATTAGTAGTTCTAATGAAGTCAGTAGGGCTACTCATTGACATGAAATTAATACATAAAGTCTTCACAGGATGAGAGCATATATATGAAGAAAATTGCTTTCTCATCTCATTTCACAGGCATCCAGGACGAGTTCTTGCTCTTGTGATGCCTTCTTCTCACATCAGCTGCACAGCCACCTCTTACTTTCCAGCTGGTCTGCTTATACCCTTCTATAATCTCTCGTGCTCTCCCTTCATGAATGCCTAAGGTGCCAAAAGGGTCCTTTTTAATTTCTACATTGGTCACTTATTTCTTCTAAAAGATGTGGTCAGAGAGACTGTTAATAGTTCTTGACATTGACATAAAAACATTAAGAAAAAGCAGCAGCCTAGTTAATTCATGTTAACTGAGGTCAGAAGTAAGAAAGGGGCGGGTGAGTTCAGACTCCAGTGGACCACTCTCCAGTCTCTTTCCTTTATGAGTCTGGATTCTTTTGATTTTATTTATGGACAAATCTTTATCAATATAATCGGTATTGGCTCCTCAAGGACATAGCTGTTACTCACATGAGACTTAACTACTGTTTAATAGAGTGTGGGGTGCTGAGGGGGAGAGTGGGACATGTGCAGGAATGTCTCCTCATTGTGTTACTCGGCATTGAGTACATAAAGCAGAGGCTTAAGGAAAACAGAGAATGTGGAAATGAGGAGAAATTAAGAAAGTGAGAGCAAACAAAAACACTTGAGATGCAGGAAATCTGAAAAAGGCACAGTATCACAAAAGATGGATGCAAAAATGACATAACACTGTTGCCTGCCTTAAGTCTTCCACCACCATGGATTGCCATAAATCCCATCCTTGGAGCCTAACTGCATTGTTTAGTCTATAAGGAACATCAATGCCTATTACTATGAATTCTGCTCCTTCATGCTGGAATTCTGGCTGTTGCACAACTAAGCCTTGCACTGTGTCAAGTAGCCAGATACTTGTCTAATACAGAGAAAAAACTGTGCTACACATGACACAAGCATTGAAAAATTATGAGCATTGTTGGGAATGTTAGGACACTCCCTGCAATGAAAAATAAAAGTAATATTTATATCCCGATCATATACGTTAGCAGTTTCAGCCATTTTTGTCTGATATTGCAGAGAAAATTTAATTCTGAGGTGTACATAGATATATATACATATAAGATTTATATATATATATAAATATATATATATCTTAAATATATATATAAAAGATTTTCATTGGCAAATTAATAATCTACTTAGAAACAATTTAAAAAAATATTTTGGAAAAGCAGTGTGAAAATTTAACAGTAGTGTGAAAACTATGTCTGGAAAAGGTACATGTGGGCTTTTAGTTACAATCTGGTAAGTCAAGGTACATCCCAATTCCTTCTCCAGCAACTGTTCCTTAGCTAATTTTCAAAAGTCTTTGCTATACACAAAATTGTGTGTTATAAGTTCACATTTCTGGGCTGCAGCAACATCTCTCCTTGAAAATTGCATTACTTATTCATGTCTATCATTTCACAGTAAAAAAGGAAAAAGTAGATGGCCATAACAATATAATTTAAAGAGAGGAATTATTTGTTCCTGTTTCAGAAACTGGTTTCTTTCAAATTGGTTTGAGGTAAAGGCAGCAACAAGATTACTTAGTATGGTAAAGCCTACCTATGTTTATTTTCTTTTCAAAACCCTTTATTCTTCAATTCTATGAACAGTTTAAAACTATTTTAGACACATAAGTTAACAATATTGGCAAATAAAATATCATTATGATGTACTCACCTACAAATCTCTCTTTATCAGTTTCTGTAATGCCCCACATTCCAACCATTTCTTTGTAGGATTAGACTGCAAAATGGATATCATTCAAATATGTGAAGAGCATAAATGTTCTCAAGGAAAATATGGTTCTTGCTGTGCAAAGACTGCAATGTTTATATATTCCTTACACTAATGTGGATCATTTGGGCCCATTAAGTTGTACCTCTACTTCATAATTAGTGGAACAAAAAAAAAAAAAAACAACCTAGAACTAAAGAGGACTCAAGCTGATAATGAAAAGAACCCCAGAATGTTTGGGGAAGTGGCAAATAGAGCAAAATGTGCTGTCAGTGTTCCATGTATTCCATGTACAATGTTTCCTAAGACGTTGCCCACCTTGAGGAGTGATAGCAATTGCTGATGCTCATTGTATCACTGTCTCCAGATTTCAGCACTGTTCCCCTGAAAACGTTTTTAGGTCTTTTTAGGAAAGTGCATAAGTGGGCTAAAAAGGAGGAAATCAGTGTTTTTAAAACTAAATATGAAAGTTTCATCATTATGGAGTGCTCTAAGTAAATAAGAACAAGATCCAGTTGTCACATGTTCTATACCCTATATAACAAGACTCCAAACTTTATTTACCTGAAGTTGGACCTCATATCTAATTCCCCACCAAAAAGGTTGTTTTCATTTTCAATTTAGTTTCAATCAGGTGAGAACACACACATTTTCTGTGAACATCAACTTGGGTTTCATCACATTGGTTTCACACATGTGCACAGGTTTTCAGTTGAGCTCACACGGACACAGGAGCAGATAATCTTAGCCCTGAGATCAACGAAAGAAAATTCATGTTGAGTATTACAGGATAGCCAAAGGAAGCAGCTCTCAGATTTGTTAATATAACAGCATGTATCAGAAATGGGATTCTAAGGGTGCTGTGTGTCCAGTCACTTCAGGAGCAGAACGGAATACTCTGCTCTCTGCTCTCAATTAGAAAAAGCTCATATGTCAAATGAATTGCTTTTCCACAGTATACTTGAGGACTGAAACAGAGGAAATGAAATATTCACAGAAATGCAGGCAACTCATGAAAAGTCTTTCTTTCAGATCCTACACTCCGTTTCAAAAAGAAGCAAGAAATGTAAACCATGCTATTGTGTGGCTCCTGTGTAAATTAGCTCTACGGGAATCCAAAATAGAGCAGATTTATGCTAACAACAGGCTGAGGGAGATTACTTGCAAACAACAAAGGCAGCCTGGCCAGCAGTTTAGGCCTTCTCTTGTTAAGAAAATTTTCCCATCTGTAGCTAAATCAATTAGTTATACCAGTGCAAACCCCTGATAGAGACATGCTGCACCAGCATGAATTGGGGCTTAAAGCCATTTAGGTTAATTCAATAAATCCTTGTCAGCATTGCTTTGAAGCAAAGGATACCATAGAAGCAAAAGTTTATTTGGGGTAAAGAGACTGACTGACATGTAGGTAGGTATCAAGCTGTCATTCTTCTGGCTACAAGCATGTGCAGCTGAGTGAATATATGTGGCAGGTTGGATTTGGATCTCAGCTCAAGCCTATGTAATGAAGAATGACGCTTTTCCCCTTGCAGCCTTTTCTATTCAATAACTGGTCTTTAACTAATTTTCAAATGTTTAATCATGAGATGCAAGAAGACAATTACACACGCTGACCCTCAGCACCCCACGCCTCCTGGAATAACACCAGACTGTCATCTGCCTCTCCTGCTCTCTCCTCCCAGCCCTCCCCATTTCCATGTGCCTTGGTGGCCCAGTCTACCACTTTCTTTCTCATCTGCAGGAGAACAGTGTCTGAGGAAATTATCTGGGACTGCAATCCCCAGAAATGCTACATGAGCTAATAGCTTGCATATTCAGAGGTGTGCTCTGGGGAGGTCATCAACACTGCTACAAGAAGAAAGAGCAGCCACAACCAGGCATGCTGCAGTCTCCCCCTCATTAGTGCTGACACTGGTCACTGGCTGGGGCTGGGAGAGAGGCAGCAGGGTGTCAGAATCAGATCAAGAGATCTCATTTTCTCTAAGCTCTATTGTTCTTCCTTCCCACTGCAGAAGAGAGTTTGTTTAAATTGACTGCTTGTCCAGATTTCCTGAACATCTGAAGTTCTAGGGGAAAAATAATTCAGAAGTTAATGGATTATAGGAAATTCTTGCATCAATATTTACGTGTGTTACCTATAAAAAAAAATTAAACATTCCATCTGGTTCTCACAAAGTCAGTTCTTGTTCCCTGGACTTCATAAAACAATGTCTGCAGAAAAATATATATATTTGAAAGCAAAAAACTGTTCTAAATTTTTAAAGTACAAGTTCTATTGTTAGGTACTTGTCACAGGTCAATCCTCTGCAAGTTGCCTACGTCAGATACTTGCTACTGCCCAGGAACATAGGACTGAAAGCCTCCTAAGACACAGTTCATGTCCCTGTTATTACAGGCTTCCTAACAAACAATTTTTCATAGCAAATCAATCTCCAGTCTGACAATAACAGATAGTTTTTCCCATCAGACAGATGGTTCTGGTATAGAGCTCCCCCACTTACTGACCCAGCACCTCTTCCACTTTGCATTAATCTTTCTCGAGCATGTTTTACCAGGGCTGTGCACACCACCCCCCACGACATGGCCTCCATATATGCACTGACATTTTGCAATCATTTCACCTCAAACAGCTTCCAACTCTTTTCCTCACGTACTCTACAGAGTGTTCCTGCCGAGTGATCCTGCTGCATCACTACCAGAGAGAAAGCAGTAGTCTGTGGTGTGGAGACAGGAATGTGTGCCTTGTGAGGCATGGGGAAAGAAGGACAGAAAGAGGAATTACTGACAAACAAAACACACAAGGAATTTCATTTTCCTACTCACCAATAGCCAGAGAGCAGCCCAAAGTCTTTTCCTTCTCTTCAGTTGTTTCCAAAATATAGGCTGACAGTTCTTGGCAGAAGTTCTTGTTGGGCTGTGACTGCATGACCTTGAACTTTTTGCTATTAAATTTCTTCCATTTCTTTTTACTTCAATCCTTAGTTATCCATCTCATTCACGTGATATTTTGATCCTCCTCTACACAGGCAGTGCCACCCAGCATTGTGTTACCAGCATAATTTTTAGTTTACTGCCACTTTTGATCCTCATTCTGGAAGTAAAAATACTAAACAAATACAGAGCCTTGGTTTTTTTTAGCCACATAAACTTCCAGAAGTAACTTCACTCCTGCCTGCCACTACCTCTTTAACACTCAGTAGGGACATGTTCACTTCAGTCCATTTTACCTTTTGTGTGAACTTGGCTCCTTCCCCTGGTTTGACTGATCATTAGTCAGTGAACATGTAGAAAAAAATGAGTTGGATAGCTACTAGCTGTTAGATTGCTCTTAATAATACACGGTTTTTGAACAACTTTTAAAGTAAAAATTATTGATGGTGAGGAAATAAATATATTTATAAAGAGATTAAATGCAGCTTCAGCCAAGGGACATTGCTCCAAATTCATTTGATACTGCTCTTCAGTGGATTTTTTTTTTTCCAGGAAAGGAACCTCAAACAATTAATGTCATTGGCCTGGGCTTCAGTAACAGGACAGCTAGTGAAGACAACTTCACCTGTGGAGTTTAGGCAGGGAAAGGGCAGAGAGAGTTAGCATAACTTCATACCAGTTAAAAATAACTGTTGGAACTGAGAGCGACTGCTTGGTTGAGTGATGCCATTTACCACAGCTTTAAATTACTGTGGAATGGTTTAGGCATTAGTTAACTGTCTGCCATGAATCCCATAATGGATCTCTTAAGTCAGGGTTAAGGAATGGTTAACCATAGCCTGGTAAATGATTATACAAGCTGTTCTTCATTTCTGATTAGTTTTTTATCTTTCCATTATTGTAATCATGTGATAATTAACTAAATTAATTTACTTCCTTTTAATTTTTTTTATGTATGTATTTTGTGATTTTAGGATTAGCAGGTTTTTCCTGGGAAAAGCTCTTCTGTTACAGAGCATTCCACCATTTCTATCAACTGGCTGCTTCTGTAGAGCTTATATTCTCAAATTTTCAACCCAAAAATAATCTATATTTACTTTTCCACTGGAATAAAGTACAATGACAGAATAGAGACAGCGCTTGATTTATTGGATTTACCAAGCAGCAATGAACAGTTAAAACAATATACTCCTGTATGTTAACTTAAAAGAGAAGACCATAGCCCCTTGAAAGATAATCATATTTACTGAGACATTAAGCATTAAAGAAGGTTGTATGAGACATCTGGAAATATTGATAAACACAAAACTAACAACCACTTGTAAAAGGTAAGACTTTAAAGATGCTATGGATGCTGTTTGGTATTTTGGTACTGTTTCACACTGTCAAGCCTGTAGGGAACACCAGGACCTTCTGCCATGCTGATGTACTGCACCCTGCTCTTTTAATCACTTTCTTAGGAAGCGGCAGACCTTGACAACCCCACTGAGAAATATGAGCACAGAAATCACAGACCAGCAGAAATCACAAACTACCACAGATCTGTGCTTTACTGCATGAACCCATGCACGAACTCTGAGTTTGCTGCTTGGAGAAAGAAGGGACAAAACCTGGAGAAGAAGATTGTGTTGAATATATACCTTCATAAACTGAGATGTATTTTAGAAATGACATAAACAAAGACACAAAGTCAAAAATAGGAAAGTTTTCATGGTTTAAAGTTGTTTCCTTATTTTCTGCAAACTGTCATTCTGGAAAATTGTCATCCAGAAAGTGAGGTACATTTCAAGACACCCACGGCCAAGAAAATAAGTTATATAGCAACAGGTGCAGAAAAGAATCACTGACATCCTCAGGGGACTGGGATGATTCATTCTCATTGGTGTACCAAAGTGAGCGCTTTATTTATTTTATTGTGGTAAAGCAACAACATATAGTAAAATATCACACAGCATTATGAATTAAAAATGTAAATGAAACTTCCACTATATGTATACAAAAATGGCTGCACCAATCCATCAAAAAAAGAAGTTAAAATATTTTAAGGCATCTCTTATTCCGTGAAAAGCAGTTTCACCTGCTAGCAGGTGTCAGTTTTAATATTGTGGAAAAGTAGAAAGAGCAAGTCTGTGAAAGGGAGCTGATACTCTTATTCATTTGGGGATTTTTAGTGCAAAATTCAGATTAAAAATATGAATAAATACAAATTTCACCTGATATACATTTATCCAGAGGTAAAATTTCATGGATAAGCCTGTTCGTCTTCTGCCCACTTAAAAAAGTTCCAACAGTGAATCTTTAGTCTGGCAGATCTAATGTGCTCCTTCGGCTCATGGATTTGAGCAGCCATTTGAGTGCTTTATAACAAGCTGCCTATAAGTGTTCCTAGCATGTGATGCTAAGCTATGCAAGAGCAGCATCAGCTATGTCATCCAGCTTGCATGGCATGGTGATAATCCAACAGCCCCAGTGCTCCCCTGGGAAGCAATACCAACAAGCCACTTTCACAAGCAGGCTATGAACTTTAACTATGATGTTGAGCAAGAAAATGTTTCAAATAATTGTCACAGAAAATCACTGAGCCTCAATTCTGGTGCAGCATGTAGGGTAAATTGCAGGAGCTTTTGCTATATTGCAAATTTTGCTATATTGCTATATTGCTTTTGCTATATTGCAAATTACACAGGGTACAGCTCATTGGAATAGTGTTAGACAGACTCAATGTATGACCAGCAGAAAGGGGAGATCCTAGACACACACACCCCCCTTCTGTCTTGATGCTCATGGCTGTGTGTAGCCACCATTTACCACCAGAGCTTGTCTGGACAGACTCAGCTCACCGGCTCAAGAAAAAGACTAAGCAATGGAGTTATCTGCCTCACCTCCTAGTGGATGAATCCACCCACAGGAAAGACCAAAACCCAGCTTACCCAGTGGAAGGGAGAGGTCAGGATGAATGCAGCTGGGTACTGAAGAGAGACAAGGAGACAAAAGAGAGAACAAGTGAGAGCTCTTGTAGCCCTACATGGTTAGGCTCACATCTGTTGGTATCATTTTAAGCTAAAACCATAATAATTATTGACCTCAGACTACTAATACCAATATTGAAAGAAATGCCTGGTTATATGAAAATCTACCAGGGTATTAGATGGAATTCAAGCAATCTTTTGGTCATTGGTCGAACTTTCAAGACTATTTTAAGAGCGCCTGTGAGTCTTTAAATGTCAAAAGCTCTGGATTTCAGAACTCGGCAGATCTGAAAGCTGGACATCTGCAGTACAGTTTGTTGCCTTATACTACCAGGGGAGAAACAAATTCTATTTTTAGTTCACCTTGTGCAAGAAGTGAAGTCATTACAAAGATGAAAGAATTGGTCTGTACTAAAAATAGTATGCAAATGAGGCAATGCTTCCTACAAGCTTATCTTTTCCTTTCACACTCTTAGCTGTAGTCAGTAGCAAACACTTTTCCTGAAAATAGCCATGGCATAGACACAAGCATTGTTAGTGTTCTCTGCACTCATGAGGAGGAAAAAGGGAAAAAACCCAAAACGACAAAGCAGTGTGCAATGGAAAATACAAATAACCTACACATTTATTTAAATGAAAGTTAAAATACATCTGCAGCTTCAAATAGTCTCTTACTTTGTAGACAAGGTCAAAATAAACATTCTGAAGAAAAACTGTTCTTTCAGCCATGAGAAGGACTCCCCTGGTTTCCAGCTTATTGTATCAAAACACAAGTTAAATACTTACATGGTCTCTTATGCTCTTTCTTGTCCCTTTCTACCTGAGGAGGAATAACCAGCAATATGGAATTTTCAACCTCAGCACTTTTTAACCTATTGATTGTCCATCTTTTAAAAGAGATTGAGAAAAAAAAGCATATTTTTAGAGAAAATTAGTGTCAGGATGGAGAATAATTGTATTTAGCTTCATCTTGATTATATAAATTAGAATGGTCTTGTTACAAACATCTACTAATAAAACAGTGTTTGGCATAGAAATATTGACACACGCTTGACTGTAGTTCTGCTGGCAGTGCCATTATAATAAAAGACTAGGATACAATGCAAAAATGGACAAGAAAATTCAGCATAGGCAATTTCTGTTGTGTTGGTTGGCTGCTGAATAGCTGCTTTAGAGATTGACAGAACAAGATGGGGCTTTTAAATGGGACAAAGACTTAATTCAATAGAGAAGCAATACAATACAAAACAAAAAATGGTATTCTGTTCATTTATATGCAGACTAGTAAGTGGATGAAATATTAATCTTTTTTTTCCTTAAATTTACAGCTTTACAGTGAAATTTTGGGTTTGCAATGTTTTTTCAATTTGCTATCATAGTCTACTTTTTCTTTGAGATTCAGAATTTTGCCCACTTCATTTAGAAACCAAACAAACTGCCTGAAATGGTGAGCTCTTTTGTGCCCAAGCTTTATCAATCTTCCTCCATTATTCTTTCTGAACTCAGCTGAGTCAAGAAATGAGTCATGGTTGTGTCATATGGCTCAGCTACTTCTGAGGACATCTCAGTTCCAGAAAGAAATACAAATTGCCCTTGACATTCACAAGCCAAAGAGAATACTGAAATACGGAGAAATACTTCATCTCACCAGTGGTTCAGTGAGAACACTTCCTGGAAAATCAATATATACCTACACTGTGAAACTTCAGTTTTCTCCATAGTTACCTATTGTTCTTGGGACTTCCTTTTACATTTGTAATCTGGCATCTTGAATTATTTCTTCCAAAAGTGGGGCCATTCCTGTTCTCTGTATTCTGACTTTAGTTATTTAGCAGATTCTGTGCACTAATGAAATAATTGAATTTTGTCTCTGATATCAACAGCGAAGGAGTCAGGCCTTCAGTGAAGTGAACCACTCTAAATTCACTTGCTTGAGTTGTCACCAGTGCTGATACATGTAATGCTGAGTTAGATTAGAAGAAGAGATTGAAATAAGTAAGGGGAAAGAAATATACAGAAAATTATGTATTTCTAGGACTAGGAAGCAGGCAATTTTCATTTTCAGTGAGAACATCAGGAAAGAAATGGGTGTTGTCACTGTAATAAATGTAGCACATAGCTGCCCACAAGGTTTCAGGTCTTTGTGAGACAGATCTGCATGATCAAATAGAGTACCTCAGTGATTTTCCAGGTATAAACCTATGCCCTTCACACTTGCATTCAAGCTTACATCATTATCAAAAGAGATAAGGCAGCAGCAAAGGAAACAGGATTAACCACGAAAGTCATTAGGTTTTAAATTACTGAAGTAAATAAACTTCCCGCACTGTGACCCAGAATATCTAACTTTTCCTTAAAAACTGTTAACACAGAAAACTTATCAGTCATTTTAATACTTTCTTCCATCAGGCCTAGAATAAACACCAAGTGCAACAGCCTGGTGCCTACAGCTGTGATTCAGAGACTCATTCAAATATATACATATATACATATATATATATAAATCTGCACAGTTGTTACTGTGTCATTGCATTCAGTCTGGAAGAGAAGAGCAGTAGCCCATTCCATGGGAAAAAGGAGGACTGCATGCTGCAGTCAGTGACCAGCATGATCGTGGATGAATCTGCACCTTGCACTTGTGCATTTCTCACCAACAGCCCTATCCACCCCCAGTCCCTCACTGTGGGACAAGACACACAAGGACTCACGTGCATTATACACCTGACACACATGGCCCCCCTACCCCCCTCATGTCATGTATCCAGGTACATCCAAGTTGTTTTGCTTTATCAAATGTCCTGGGATTCTAGTTCAGAGATATAAGGAGGCATAATGAGTGTGTCCAGCCTTTTCCTTCATGTCCACCATGTACTTGTAGTTGGTCTCTAGTTTCTGAGTTCAGATAAGTCAGTCTTTTCTTGCACAAGCGTTCCTTGAGCTAAAGAGCATAACATTCATTCTCTCACAGCCACTGCTATATTAGTACAATGCTGCTATATTTCCATTTTTATTTCTATCCCCTTCGGGCTTTCAGTTCCCTGCAAGCATATGAAAACATTAAGAATGATAAAGCTTAGTTCTTATATATCATTTTCCATGTTTAAGCATAGAAACTAATGATGCTGTAAGTCCCTACAACAGTGCTTTTTAGAGAGTAGTAAGGCAAGAACACCTTATTGGAGAACCAAGAAGGTGTGAAATGACATTTAGTTAAGAGACTGTGGTGTAGATTAAAGAGACATTAAAGTGCAGGTTTTCAGCTAAGAGCAGAATCTAAATTAAAATCCCAAGTTTGCAGGGGAGAAAACAGCACTAATTTGATATGTATAAATGTAACTATAAAACCAATCCACTAGGTACTTATAGCAACACTGCAGTCAAGCCAGTAGTTGGAATATGACAGGAGGCATAAAAGATCTAGCATTTATATTGTGAACTTGGTTAAGAAATGAACTCAATTTTTTTTATGAAGCTCATCCAGTCATTTTATTGGATTCTACTGGTCTGCTATGATGTACCTCCAAGTTGGGTCTCTGGATTTGTAAGCCTTCCTTTGTGCGTGGATTGCCTCCAGCCATCATTCCTGGGTCTAATTCATTCTGTTAAATAGAACATTATGGGTTTCTTGCTTTACTTGTAAATAGGAGATAGTCTTACAAAAGAGAGCTCCTAAACGGATTAAAAACACGCTTTCCCATAACTTTGTTCTTGAGGGCCATTTCACTTTTAGTCTACAGACTTCAAGATCCTGGAAGCAAAGAGACAGTACTCACCACATGATTTTAATGTATTTTACATAGACCAAGAGATACACAGTTTTATGCAAAACATGCAATACGCAACATCTCCACCCTCTTCCTCAGAATCCCAGAAATCTTACCGACCTTTGAGTTCCAGGTTCCTCTTGCTGGAATGCATTACCCAGATCGAGTCTTTTAAATGCTGTGCTTTATTTCTTTCACTTTCTCCAGTGTTTCTGTTATCTTGGAAGTCCTTAGCTAAATCTATCCTGTGTGACTCCCTGC
The DNA here is from genome assembly GCA_034509185.1 of Euphonia xanthogaster. Lineage (NCBI taxonomy): Eukaryota > Metazoa > Chordata > Aves > Passeriformes > Fringillidae > Euphonia > Euphonia xanthogaster. The sequence continues at coordinate 53,936,141 of JAYDZK010000202.1, read as the reverse complement.
TTCTTAAGCCTTTTTTTTTAACTTAGCCCTGCCTTCATAAGTTCTCTTTCTTCGTTTCAAGTTCCTTAAAACTCTAGATTGACATCTGCAGACAACTAGAGAAAACCTGTTTTGCTGTGATGAACCCATGGCATGGTTTTGGTTGGAGAAGAGTAATTTTTAATAACACTTTTAATGCTCATATTCAAACCCACTATCCTGCCTTCTTGATCCCAAGGAGGAAGCAGAAAGGGTATTTTACATAATGGTGCAAATATTTGCAAGACCACAGTCCAGAACAGGATTTATAAATGAAGAGACAAATTCCCAAATAAAAGTAATATTATTATTCACTGTGGTCATTCTGAAACAGGAGCTGCTCTGTAGTACTAGGTATTCAATTGTTTTCTTTCAGTGGATTTTTGTTCATTGACAACAATGATGATTAATAACAGTCTGGCCAATAGTGTACTTACACTCCAGAAGATTAAGTGCTACAAGATCTAGCAAAAAAGAACAAAACAAAAACATAGACATATGGGTTGTTAAAATGGTATTTATTTAACAGTTCTGATACTTTAACAAGAAGTACATCCTCTGATTGTAATGGATAGTCAGATGGTTGGAACAATTAATCTGGGTTCCCTGTATAAAAATGAAAGAGCCTGATGCACCAGAAATCATTAGGATTTAAAGTAAGTAGAACCTTCTCTGTTTCAGATTTCAAAGGATGAGGTTGTTTTTCAAGCTGCTAAAATAGCATGGTTGTTATTACTGCTAAAGACAGTCATCAGCCTTCTTGTTCCCTCTAAGCTAAAACACACAGTTCCCGTTAGTTTCAGACAAAGTTTCATGAGTTTCTATTTTTCTGGGAGCTTAAGATAACTCTTCTGGAACTCAATTTAATTTTGACATCCTATTCATCTTCCCGCTTATTTCCCATCACTGACCCTCATCTTATTAAAAAACCTCAGAGAATGTCAGCAATTGCAGGGTGGGGTTTTTTGACAAGTTACTCTGGAATGTGTTTAATGCCTTAAAATTGTCATTGATTGAAACTAGCAATTCTAAATGAGCAATTGAAAACTAATTTCCCTCTATTATTTATTTCTGTTTCTCTCCAGCCATATATTTGGCACTCCTGGGATGATTTCAAGATGGACAGCCCAATGCCCATTAGGAACACTTCCTTCTTTATCCTAGTGCCTGATTTAGCCTCTTTCAGGTTATAAAATCAGTGGATGCTTCTGTTGCACAATGGACCAACTAGGGCCAACCGAAAAGACTGAGCACAGCTCCTGGTCCATGGAATAAGGGCACCACAAAGAAACACAGAGCTGACCATATCCTCTGTATATCTGTGTGCCCTGGGTGTAATATATAATATAAAACCTAGTGAGGAGTGTCAGAACAGGATAAGCTAAATGCAAATATCTAGACAGTGGTGTTTCCCTGTGGTAAAGTCATTCACCTTTTAGTGACCTGCAGCTTGGACTTTTCAATACTACTCTTGAGTTAAAAATCCTGGATGATTTCTTTCCATGAGTTAGTCAGGTGCTTTCTGAACATATGCAAAATTTGGCAGTAACCACCTGGACCACCTGTAACAATGAAATCCATAGTTTGACTGTTCACAGCATCCCAAAATTTCCTTTTCTTGTGTCTGAGACATCCTAGACAGTTAGATTTTATGTCCTTTATTTTGGTATTATATTACTCAGTGAATAATAATTTTCTACCTGTCTCCTCTTTCCATTTATTTTTTCTTCATATCCATCACATCTGTCCACGTAGGTCTCCAGGCTCAACTGTTATTGCCAGTTTAAGTCATTTTTCATGCAGAAGTTGGTTGTCCCATAATCTTTTCTCTTTCCATCCTTTTCAATGCTGGGATATATTTTTCAAAACCAGGGGCCAGAGAACTATGTATAATGTTAAAGTTGTGGTCACAATAATTTAAACAAGGATATAAGGAAATTTGCTGCTACTGTCTTCCTTTTAGTGCTTCCTGCCATCCATCTTATTTGTTCAACCAGCACAGAGAATTGAGCTAACATTATGAATATAATGTCTAGATATTTTTTGAAACATGTGTCAAATTGCATTTATAAACTTCAAATATATCTGCAATTTTATTGCTGGGTGGAATTGACTCTGTAGAATCCCTTGGCAACAGTCTGCCATTATTCTGGTCTTCCTTAAACTGAATAGCGTAAAATCCTCAGCAAATTTAAGTTAATTTCTAGAGCTTTTTATGCATATGCTATGAATCATAGGCAATTTTCCCTTTTTGACACAGATTCACTTGTGAACTCTGCTTTTTTCTTATTTCTCTTTGTTTCTCTATGTCTATGGAAGGACTATGAAATGCCTGTGAATGAAAAGATGGTGTTAGGAAAGCCAAAGCTCACCTGGAGCCGATGCTTACAAGGGACATCAATGGCAGGAAGAGTTCCTAATGCTGTTATGCACAGTTAAAATAATAAAAAGCTAAATGAGAAAAATGTGAGGTTTCCACCTTCTCAATATTCACTTTTAATCTTCCCTTTCTGTTGCATTTTGCAGTTCAAACAAGGTTTTTGAGTATAGATACATCAGAGGCTTCTGTGCTGGTTTACTGGTAGCAAAATTTTGAACCAGATCTTCTGGTAGTACAGAGCTGCTTTTCTCCTCTGGGATGTCTGGCTTTCTCTCCACTAAACAATCATTCATTACATCAAAAAACTTAACCTTGGCATCATATTGTGTCTGTGACATCTTAATTTACATCCTAATTTACTACTGAAGTATCCTCTCACAATAGCCTCTTGGATCTTGCTGTTTGTCACAATGAGGTATTATAACTAACTTGAACAGGTGGCTGTTGTCAACAGGCAGTGCAGATATTTTTCTGTGCTGGTGCAGGGTAAATATCTGTACAGAATCCATACTATCTGTTGATATGGTTAAATTAATCAGAAAATTTAACTCTTTGAATGCTGTCACATGCTGTACCACTACTTGCTCTCCAGAAAATTCTTTATCTTTCCTGCAGACTTTGCCCCTGACAATACATAGTTCGAGCACACAGGTCTTATGAGGAGCAGTTGAGGGATTTGGGTTTGTTTTGGCTGGAGAAAAGGAGGCTCAGGGAAGACCTTATCACTCTCTACAACTACCTGAAAGGAGGTTTTAGCCAGGTGGGGGTTAGTCTCTGCTCCCAGGTAACAATAGGATGAGAGGAAATGGCCTCAGATGGCACCAGGGAAGGTTTAGATTGGACATCAGGCAAAATTGCTTCATGGAAAGGGTCACCAAACACTGGAACAGGCTGCCCAGGGAAGTGGTTGAGTCACCACTGCTGGAGGTATTTAAAAGACATGCAGGTGTGGCACCTGGGGAAACGCCTAGCAGTGGGCTTGGCAGTGTTGGGTTTAAAGCTGGACTCAATGCTAAAGTTGTTTTTCAATCTAAATGAATCTATGATGCTAAAATTCTAATTATCATTCTTCTATAAATTTTATGACATACCAAATTCATGTTTGAAGCAACAAACTCCCCCTTTTTGGCTTCTAGCATTTGTAAAGCAGTGACAGTCCTTAGTTCAGTTGCCACTTTTCTGTGATGTATTTAAATAGGAAATTATTTGGTCACCTGACCGTACTATTAGCTGGTTTAATTTTTTTCAGCTAGAATATATTAAAAGCTGAAAAAAATTAAACC
>JAYDZK010000202.1:53877575-53932360 GCA_034509185.1 Euphonia xanthogaster | reverse complement strand
TTTTAATATATTCTAGCTTTGAGATTACAGCATCTTTATGATTTCAACTGGAAGAACATATCCAGAAACCTGTGATTTTCTACAATTTTTACAATTTTTTGTCTTTATTTTTAAAATTTCCCAGTCATCTTTCTAATTTTAAATGCCATTTCACTGTCTCAATTTTGTTTTTAACAAAGTTGTTATTGCTTCCAAACTCTTAGTTATTCAGTGGATATGTGCAGAATTATAATATTTTTTACCAGTGGTGAGCCCATATGCTTGCGTGGTTCCCAATTAGAAAATAAAGAGCAGCTAACTTAGAGACACAGCTGCAGAGGAGTAGCCATGAAGTATCTGCTTTCCCTTATTCAAAGAATGACACACTGCCAAAAGGAGACTGAGGATGATAAATATTCATAATAATGGAGAGAAAAAATTTAAAAATAGCAAATCGAAACTCTTACCTGTAAATTTCATACTGATTCCTTGTGGCTTTTATGTAGTCAAAATCCTCAAAAAGACTTTTCCGATAGGTTATTGAGTTTTTCAACAGGGCAGGAGTGTTTCATCTGAAGTGCTAGTAGGAATGCGAGTTCTACTATAGCAGCTTTATGGTTCTTTTGCCTTACAGAAACCCAACCAAAATCAAGAAATGTGTCTAAATCATTCCCAAACTTCAATAAAGGTTTGTTTCCATTTTCCTTCTTACAATGTGCAAGAAATTCTTTTGTCTGGACTGCTTTTTCTATCCCGGATTTTCACTATATCTACCTTTGAACAGAATAGTTTGGATCTGCATGAATTACTACATTCTCTTTATAATTTGTACAGACTTTTCTCATGGCATTAGGTAGCAAATGCAAAAGCATCAGAGAGAACATCTTATTAGGAGCTAAACTTTAATCCTTTGTAAATAGTTAACTGCAGAGCTGTGTGTATTATTTTGACAGTTACATATACTATGCCTCAAAGCCACCGTTACTTGAAAAATAGCAACACAAATCCATCCCTCTGAATACTTCCCATATTATTTACAGCTTAATACAATACCCAAATGCATTCTGTGAAGTAGGTCCATGCTGTAGCTAAGGTTTATTATTACAGATATACCACACAGGCATACCCCAGCTATCTTTCAGGGAGGGAAGATTCAGCAGAAAATATGTGGGCAGGGGTTCAGGGAAACAAGTACCTGAGGACGTATTTTGACAGTAAAATGGCATTGATGCAGCTAGACTGCTAGGCAGACTCTGCAGTTAAAGATAGACTGGGTAGGTTATATCTTAATGTCAGTGCAGATAAACACTAAGAAACGAAAATAAAAGACAGGAGAAAGAAGGATTAACTAGTGGTAGTTCTTAATGTTTTTTTCCCATTACAGATGCACTGATTTTCAGAAATATCTAAGGACTGGCTTACAGGCTGCTAATGGCACCTGCCAACAAGCAACGACAAGAATTGCTTGTATGGACCACCAAGAGCTTACAGACCAGTAGCTAAATCACAGTGAACACATGCTGAATCAGGAATTAGTCCAAGATCTGGAGCTTCATCTTTAGCCAATGCTTTCTGTCCTTCATGTTTATATCTCCTTCAAAGCTGTTGAGGGAAGCTTTTCCAATCCTTTTATTTCCTCTTACTTTTTCCTCTTGAAATGAAAATATTGGTCCTTTTAGCATGGGCAGCAGATTCTGTGTCCTTAAAGTGACCATTGCATCAGAAGCTCCCCCAGTAGTGCCACAGGATGCCAAAGATAAATAATTCTCAAAGGCAAACATAGCATATCACTACACGAGGAAAGGAGGCGCTGTGAAGGGACATTATCTGAAATACATTAGAGAATGTGTGCACATAGATTAAGAGGAAAAAGAGGGGCTTCCTCAGCTATCCTGTACCAGCCATTCCAATGATCCATTGTTCTGACCTTTCCTTTAAACATTTAGTATATTAACAGCTGAGTCCTTTGGTTGTTTTTTTGGGTTTTTGGATAGTCTTGTGTGGGGACAAACTCTAAATGTTGCAGCTAAAAATGTTGCATCATACAAAGACAGATGACAGCAAGCTAGAGTAAATCTGAAAGTACTGGGAAGATCAAAGGAAGTAATAAAATGGAACATTTATCTTTTTTTTTAATATTCACTTGGGGCCAAATAGAATGATATTCCACACGCATAAATTCATTGTTGAGTCAATGCCATGATGAAGCAAAACTGTCTGATGCTTGTATCTCTTCACAAGCTTGTTATATACCATACTGTTACTTGAAATGTTGACATCAAGGACTTTAAAGGTGGATTGATAGTCAAGGTAGAGACTTCTCTAAAGATTTGTGACCTTTGCTCCAAGCCCTCCCTTTCACAATATGACCCAGAGCACTCATAAGAGCAGAACTCTGCTTTGTGCATGAAAATTTTATTAATCAGATAGAAACTAACTCCTACATTCATTTGGAAGTAGCTACGTAGCCAGTGCTGTATGGCTACCTCCAAGACTGAAATTCATGGATAGGAAAGGGTGTTGGTCAATAGCAAAATTCCTTAAAGGTCAGTTAAAAATGTTATTATGTGATGCAGACTAGTGACAGAAGTTAGCTGCTCTGATTTTGCAAGATCTTTCCAGCTATGAATATTTATCACTAAAGGTTCTATTCTAAGCCCATAAGGTCTCTTAGGTCATAAGCTGTGCCTTTCCCTTTGGCAGGGGGTAAGATAAAGGAGAAAAGAAATGCATTATAGGAACATTAAAAGATGTATTTATGAGTTATCATTAATAATTATTATTTTGAGTGTTGGGAGTAAACACTCTTTTAAATGCCAGTAAACCCACATTTGCAGGATGTAATTCTGGTCTGATTTGCACTATTCAACTTTAATTTAACAGAACAAAGTTACTGACACGCACACAAGAGCAAAAGTGCAACTACCTCTTTATTCCTTAAAAAATCCTCCCTGCAGGGAGATACTTTCATAATAAAGCAAATTGGTATGTCCATTTGTGTATGTATCATAGGTGATCTGTTTATCAAGGAACAAAAGTACATTTCCTTCCAATTTCTGTTTTCCTTGTGATTGATATTAATTAGGTTTTCTGCAAAGCACAGCTTATCTTGAACTGAACCCAAAGCACATGAATATGTTTCTGTGCGGTAAGATTTTCTTTTCTTGAAATGAAGAATGGGATGAAGATGCTTATCTGAGATCAAACAGGCTTCAGGTAGAGTTTACATCAGCAGCACTTTGAAATTCATTGTTAGAGTATAGTTGGTATCAATAAGGAATGAGAATGGTATCCTGGATTGTGACTGCATTTATTAACTTATTTCCAGCAACTAAAAAGGGAAAGCTGTCACGTACCTGCAGTCATAGTCTTTTCTTCCTGAGATGAAAGAGGCAAGTATAGTTCATAATGAAAATTAATGGAATCCCTGAGGAAAAAAAAATCAGAGTTAAAAATAAAAGCTCGTGAATTTGAGGTCTAACGTTAGTAACAGAGTTGAACAGAAGTTTGCAGTGTAAGGGCTGAGAGTTTACTCCACCACCCTCTTTGCCTTCTGTCTGTATGCCATGGACAGCTGTTCTATAGGAATGCTCAGGAGATCACCCTGGTTGCACCAGCTCAGGCGCTGAATGCCATGCCTGTGCATCCCACTGCCAAGCTACCAAGTCCCATTTCTCAAAGTGGACCACCACACTTAAGATTTTTCCAGTACTTCATAGAGCCTGTTTATACCTAATATTATAGTAGAGTCTTATTCTGAGCCTTATGTTTTAGGAAGGTTCTAGGTACAGGTACCAAATCTCTCTTTTCCGTTGTACTAGCCAATATCCTCTGATGGAGTATTGTGAAATAGATTCAGTGACTTAATTTAATTCTCTCTTTACACCACCCTGATGTAGGTTCTTTTTCCCCTTCAGCTTCCCTCTAATCCCCTGTTTAGTGGTTTTGCAGCTCCCTTCACCCCTCACTGAGCTCGTTGTGCCCATGCAGCCCACCCAGCTATTGCCCTCTCTTTCCCGTGCTCCTGTGCAAGCCTTGGTATTCTCAAATCACCTCTCTGCTGGAGCTTCACCACTCTACCACTGGCAAAATAATTTACACTACTCTGTTGTTTACAAGTGCAGCTTATCCCAGTAGTGACACGTTTAAATCCCAGGACAGTTAAACCCTTCAACAGTGTGGTCAGGTATGACATGTAACTAGATAGATGTATTACCCAGCAAGCATTTCTCCTGCTCCAGGATTCAGAGAGAAAAGCTTTTGCCAGCTTCCAACATCATTGCTTTTCTTCTTTGGCATATTTTTTCCCCCCTGCTCTTTTTAGCAGCATCCATTCGTTCCATGAACCAGTATTTTCACCATCACTCTGCCAGTTATGCTAGTTACTAATTTCTTAATAAAAGAAAATAGCTGCGAACTAGGGCTGCCATATGGCTTTTATTACTAGAGAATGAGTCTTTTCCTATCCCTTATTTTTATTGTACTGAAGAAATGCTGAAAAAAAGAAACAATATGGTTTGTGTATTTTTTTTTGGTCACAGAGTCCCAGAAAGGGCCACTCCACTTTACAGATGAAAGAAGTGATTCAGTTTCCATGCTAAATCACTCTTCAACTTCTCCTAAGCATAGACAGCCAATTGTGCCTAATCGTGTGTGGTAGTTCAGTGATATGGACTGCTGTTCATTGGGGATTGAGCTGCTCATTTTAGTTAGGACCACAAATTGAACTCAAACCAAGGTCCCAAAGAATAAAGCATGTGTTTTATACATTAAGTCATTCCTCCTTTCTTACTTGGCCCGTGAAATGAATCAGGGAAAGATTATTTTCTGGGTAAATTGGTAGTAAAACCCTGATGCAGACAGTTCCACAATTTGATTGCAGCCTGACTTCCACTTATTGAATATCACATCAGGCAGTGGTTCAAGGGTTTCATATGACAGCTTTAAAATCTGCAAAGTTTTCAGAGGTACTTACTACATTGTGATCAGGTCACAGATCTAAATGTCAGTATTGTATGCCTGATTTGCACATTTCAAAACGATTTAGTAATTTTTTCATTTTATCTGCATGCATGAAGTGATTTGGAATACAGAAACAATTTGGAATCATATTTAGTTTGTACCAGTTCAATTAACGTAAGTGCTGAAACATGCTTCTTTCTTAGTAACTAGTTTAATTGGTTACTATTGCAAAAATAGGTTTGAAAGAATGCCTAAAAGGCCAGGGGCAAAGTAAAGCCCACTCTAGAGAATCCATGTTCCTGCATAGGCATGTGTGAAAAAGAAATAGCAAACAGTCTTTGGGACCACAGTGCATTTTATGATTGCCAGTGGGGAAAGGACACGTAGCCTGAGCAAAAAATGGGCCTCACAGCAACTGTTTTTCTTTGACATAGTTACTAGCATAACCTCAGCTCCCTTTGGCTAATTTTATTACTGTTTAATAAGCAAGAATGATAGAGCACGACAAGGTTACAAAATCTTAATGGTTCATTATATAAATCATACATTTAAACCTCGATCCGAGCAGTAAGTACAAAGATAAGTTAAAATAATACAGTAGTGTGATTTATAGGACATTGCCATGTGCCAATGTCAAGAAGTGTTTGTCTAGTTAATTTAAGGAAACATCTGCTTTTCTTTTGAAAGTCTGACTTTTATTTTGCTAGAGACAGAGATCTATTTTTTTTTAAGGATTTGTACTTTGAAGCATTTCTTTGCTTAGGTTTAAAAATAAAAAGGACATGACTCTTCAGAGATAGTAAATCACTATGAACATTAATTCTCTTCTGTTACAGATGAATAAGGGAAAAAAAACTGCATGGAAACCTCTATATCACTGCAAAGGAGTGCCTGGGATTTTGGTGAGATTTTAAAACTTTCTTTCTTGCTCTCACAAACCCGCCTCATAGCTAGTGCAATGAAATAATAAATGTCTGTGCTGGATTCTGAGCGGAAGAGGGGACTTGGGGCTGCATTTTTGTATTTCAAACTCTTTGAGCCACAAGCTTTTTGGTGCAGTAATCCACCTGCAGTTTGCTCAGAGCACTGACTGTGCCCACATTGCTACAAGAAGTGATGTCATTCCTCTCTGAGATCCTGGGAAGGGGTAAAAAAAGTAATGTCCTTCTCTATGGGGCGGGGACTCTACATATCAAAACTTCCTTTGCTACTTTAAGAATGGGCAAGTTATTGAGTGCCATTTATTCAGCACACAGGGGACTCATACTCATGTTTATTAAATAAATGAGCATGTGTTCTCCACTTTAGGTAATGACAAACACAGCTACTGCCAGGGGCTGAGGTAAGGTACACCACAGAGCAGGTGTTATTACATCTGATTTCATCCATCCAAATTTTAGGTCTCTAAATCAGCCCCAGTCCTTCCTACATAATTAATGAAGAGAAATCAGTACCTCAAGTGATGACAATTCCCCCCTAACCATTGTAAAAGCTGCATGGGCTATGAGAGCTGGGAAATGGCACAGAAAGTCTCCTGGCTGGGGGCAAGTCTTGGAACCCAACTAGATTAGTTCTTGTACAGACTAGGTGAACTACAGCCAGTGTACAGCTATACGTTCTGGAAGTGTATAGGCTATACATTCTGCCAGTCCTTTAAATGAGAGGACATCTTAACAAAAAAGGAGCCAACATTGTTACCATAATCAAAAGTTAGGTACACTCTAGGCTTTCAGATAGTAGTTAATAGATGACAATGATGAAATGTTGTAAAGATGTGGTATAATAAATGTTGCGCGACAAACTCAAATTTTTACTAAATAAGCTTGGAAAATGAGAATTATATAGTATGTATATTTAATTCACAACAAAAATAATAAATTGATATCAATAAATGGGTATTACAGCTTCTTAATTAAAGAAAATTAATTAAGAAACTTTATTGTGAATAGGTATTACCTGTAGATAGCATCTACATCTGATGAATTTAACGAAAATAGCAGTAACATAATTTTGGATATTGTTTTATAGATTATTTCTGTTTTCATTCATTAAAGAAAAAGTTGAGATGACTCTCAAAGAAAAAAGTTTTTTTTTAAATAATGAAAGTTTCCTTTTTTAAAAATTTTTCTTCTGCGATAAGAGACAGGTTCAAGAATTTGTTGGTGGGCTGCCTTTAGGTGATGGTTTTGACGATGAGACTGAGAGAACTTCTGGTAACTGGAGCTGCAGGTCTGGGGAGGAGCAGAGACGGGCCCGTGGGTCCATCAGCAATGGTGGGAGCTTCTTCTTCTTCCTGGGGAGACTTCACATAACTGTCAACACAGATATACCCAAATGCACAAGCTCACACTGAAAACTTTCTTCTATCAATGGTATCAGTTCAGTTCCTGGCTCAAGGCACAATATGAATCCAGAAGTCAACAAATCCAGGAGCAGTGACCTAACTTGGACCAGACTGAAAAATCTATCCAGTCTTCAAGAGAAATAACCCCAACTCTTTCATCGGGGGCTGTATTATGAGATGGGTCAAAAGAGGACCATTAGATAAGAGCAACTAATTGCCTGTAGATAAATCTAGGCAAATACCTGATGAATAAGAATCTCTGGTGACTCCAAACATGAAGACAGATGTCATACTGGAAACAAAAGACAAGGAGAAAGTGAGGAAGAAATGAGCAGAGAGAGCACTGCAGATTTTCTCAGTCTGTGGTCCTGGAGCCTCTCAAGTTACTTTCACCAGAACTCTGGGGGATAATTAAGGATTATAAGTATACATGTAGTGGGTTTCATTTAGTTACAGACATGCCCACACCTCCACTGGAAAATTCTTAGGGACTGAAAGTTGGCAAAAGCTAAAAAAAAAATGGCTTTAATGAATTATGTTCCAGCAGCCTGCTTTCTCCCATAGCTGAACCTACGTTTTGATTGTGCTCCTTGGCCTAATATTTGGCCTTTGTTTTCTCATGTAAATCAGGATGTTCAGTACAAATTAGCATTATTGAAAAACAATTGCCATCCAAATTAAAAATCTGCCTTTCATTTTACACCAAACCTGCTGGGCTTTTTTAGATAAACTCTGCATCAACTTAGCTATAGTGTTTATGACTACATGGATTCATGTTTTGGCACAGTAGCCTTGTTTCTCCAATTGCATGATGCGAATCGCCATTCATATCTATCAGACCATCCTCAAGGGTCATCTGGAGTTGTTCCTGTGAAAGGTATTAAGCAGCTCCTTCCAGAATTTGTTCTTTTTATTCAAGCTGGGAATATTTTCAATATTTACAAATATTTTCAATTTACAAATACATGCACATATATTCAAACACATGCATGTGTTTATATATAAACCTATGTGTGTGTGTATATATATTTACATAGTGTTAGTATGTGCCACTAGACACTACTAGTTTTATTTTTATTTACTTTGTTAATTGCCTCCATTTATACATCTGCAATTTACCCAGATATTATTGGAAGGGAGCACAGCATAATAAGGAAATTACAAAGAGAGGGAAAGTAAAACAATGTATTCTTTTATAAACAATATAAACAATGTTATATAAAACAATATGAAAGGATGCCAAAAATAAATCCAGAAAAGGTTTTTAATTTCAGATATCCAGCCAAATGGGCTGGCTGGAGACTGTGCTTTGCCCCAGTACATAATTGCTATGAAGTTCAATGAGGAGGCAGGAAAAGTCCTTTGTTACATATGCCCTAGGAAAGTATGTTTAAAAAAACTATATAAATTATGTCTTTTCAAATTAACATGAGGAAAATGATGATATTGTAACTCTGAAGACTTCTGATGAACATTTTATCCTCAAAGAGCACTTAATTCACAAAGGAACATCTCTCTAGCAAAGTAACCCGAAGCCTTGAAAAACAATATGAGTATTTGCAAAGATTTTGTAGTATCATCAGAGAGGTCTAAATTTGTAGACTGCAAAGCATGAGCATCTTTGGAACAAACTTGTCTTTGGGATCTCAGATAAAGCACTTTCCCAGAGCCTGTTTTTCAGCGATTTCATCAAGGAGGTGATTTCATCAAAAGCTGAAGGAAAGCTAGTGCAATGCTGAAGTGATAAAAACACAAGGAAGAAATTGTAAAGCCATTGAAGAGTGCAGCAGGGGTATCTTCAAATCTTTAAATACTTTTTCCTTAATAATAGACAATCAGTAGAACTGAGCAATTATCTCCCTTTACAGATCTGAATAAAAAGGTTTCTTAAATGGAAGTAGATAGATCTTATTAAAAAATAGTATAGTGTCACATATTGTAAATGCAAAGTCAGACATCAACAGAAATGACATATGCTACTTACCCCTGAAGGGCCATGGTACTAACACCCAAAAACAGACAGGGAATTTTCACTGCAGAGTCCATATGCGACACAGTACCAAACTTAGACTTTAGAGTAAGTGTTAGTGAGTGTTACTGTGGGTGTTCTGGGCACTCCTGCATGACCCAACACACTCCCACCATTTTTTCCAAAGCTGTAGTGATGTAAGGTGACCTAGGAAGGCTGTGCTGAGAACCCACCTGGTGTTGCTACATGTAACATGAACTATTTCAGTTTAGAAATGCTATTGAAAACAAACAATCAAACAAATAAATATATTCTTAAATACAGGAGCTGAAACAAAGTCTTAAAATGTCATCACTTTTAACTGAATGGGTTGAAGGACACCATGTACTGGTTTAACACCAGGGACTGGAAATGGTATTTAAAATACTGCAGCCAGCTATAAATTTAATCACAAAGTGAACACATGAAAATGGGGGGAAAAAATCAACCCCATCACCACATTTTCAGTTGTCAGATATGGCCATGTATGAATGGAGAAAGGGGTTCATAGCTGTTTGTTAGCTAAAAGTACCTCTTACCAGTTCACATATCTTGGACTGGCTGATACACCATTTTAGATTTAAGGAAATGACAATTTCCTTCATATTGAAGTAGTCCCTGTTTCTAGCAGCATCATGCCAATCCTGGGACTTGTTGGATCCCCAGGCCAGTTTCCATTCCTCAGAAGAAGCCAAGATGGTGTAGAAGTGCTTTGGACTCTACAGTCTTGGGGACTAAGGATATTTGCAGAGCAATTTCAGTGGATGCTAGTTCAGTGTGAGAGAACACCAGGCACTGCTGCTTTCCATCTTTTAGCTGGTCATGGGCTCATAGGGTTAAACTCTGAGGGTCTCAGTCTGCCCATTACTAATAGTTCAAAGAACACACAAATCTGTTTCTAAATAATATCTTAAGGAACAATTATTTATTTTCAGGCAGCCCTGAATTCAGTTATTGTAACTGCAAAGCTATAGAAAACTGGTTTGAGACAAATGATTAGAAATGCTCAAGTTACCATGAGCTAAGCCAGTACTGTGTACTTCCCAGCAGTTTATGAACAACGTTGTGGACACAGAGAGCAGCCATAACCACAGAGCCCAAGGCATTCCCTTTGACTCCACTCATGATGGTTGCCCAGTCAGGAAGGCTTTTTGCAACACTCTCAGCCAGAGCACAAGTGAAATCAGAACTTCTTGCTGGCCTGCAGGACGATTCTTCTGCAACATAAGGATGTAGATGTAGCCTTTGTCCTTGTTTGGAGAGAAAACTATTACTGCAGTCCATGCAGTCTATGTTTTATTGCTTGTAGGTGACAAATCCCAGATGAGGGAGTCTACATGCATATATATATATATATATTTTATATATCAGGGAAATGATATGTATATGTGCATATATATAATCCTGCTTATCTGGTATGTATGCAGGCATGCACATATGTTGGCTGAAGAGCAGGCACGACAGAAGGTTTCTGAAGATTAAACACGCCCTAAAAGATTAAATGTTAAACTACTCTTACAGCCCTTGTAAAGGAACCAAAGATCCGTAAGACTTTCAGTTTGACCAAGGAATATTTTCCTTGGCATTACCTAAACCTGTGTGAGCAAAATGGAACAATGAAAATATTGCTCAATATTTTCCTCTGCACAGAAGAAATAAATAGTTTCAAGAACCAGATACTGCCCTTGGCAGTGTAATATAATAGAGACAGATATAACCAGGAGAGAGAGAGAAAACATCTTCTGTTCCTCTGAGAAGAGCCACTTTAAGAGGACTTGACAATCCACTTTCCCACATTCAGAGGTGCTTGAATTGACATTATCACCTTTCTGTGGCAAAGGACATAAACTCTGGCACTGACCATACTCCTGCTTCACTATGTCCTCATTATCATCAAAAGCTATGACTGATTCCTCTAGCTACTCCACTATCCAGTATAACAACAGATGCATTTCCATGCTCTACATCACTCTGCATCTTTCAAAGAGCTTCAGATTATTGCCTTGACCAGTTTTAACTGGTCTTTTTTTTTTCTCTATCATAAGCATTTTGGCGTGCTGAACATTCTGATTTCCTGTCTTGTAGAACAGTCCCACGCACACTGGGGCAGAGAAAAAAACCCAACCCTAAATCTAAATACGAATAATGAAATCCCTTAATTAACATTACTATTAGAGAATAAGAATAGCATCTGTGTTAGATACGATAAATGCAAATAAGTCAGAAGAATCTCCAGTCTCATATTAAGATGTAAATTATCTATTTATTACTTTGTGTATAAATGTTCCATTGCTATTTGCACAATGATTAAGAGTAGTTTTCAGAAAATAAATCATTTTCTTAATAGTGCAAAGAATGAGAAGAATGGAGAATAAATGGGAGTTTAAGGGGATGCTAAAGTTCTCCCATGAGCTTGGATGAGATTTATGTGCAATGTGAATAAAAAATGTATAGGACAGCACAGGATTCACTTTATTGTTGGTTCCTATTCCATTTGTCTAGTCTTACTGTATTCTTTGCCTCCCAGACATGTAGTGAGTCTGGCATTGTTGAGCAAGTGAGGGAATAAACTGCCAGTCAGCAGCTATTTGAGGCAGCTTAACCTCATCCAATCTCATCCAACCCAACATTGTGTAGCAAGACCAGTGCCATGAGACTTGGAGTAAAAACACAAATGCTACCTGCAAAGCTGCTTCTGCTAGGAAGAGGCATTCTAGGAGTCTCACTACTGAGCACTTTTTATTGCTATGCCTTTTCCAGTTTTAAATGAGTACGTAATTTTTTCAATTATATATCAGCTTCTGTACAATGTCAACAGCTTAGTAACAGACCAAACAAGAGCTGGTGGGATTGTGAGACGTGTCTGATATGGCTCTCCATGCAGTTTCAGAGCTGTGAGGCTCCATGCTTGATGCTTGATGTCCATTCTCTATCCACTCTCATTAATATTTCCACATACATGTCTCTGCAGTAACCCAGTTGCAAAAATGCAAAGGTCCAAATCTGAAGCTACTGACACTGCATTTGTTAGACAAACAATATCTGGGGACTAGGAAATAATGCCAATACTATTGGTATTATTGCTGTATAGCCATTATATCGCTATTATAGCCATCATAGCGGAGGTTTTTTCCCTCATTTCCTGAGAGGATGGAGACTCAGGTGCTTCTGCTTCCTGCCTGTGTTATTTCCTCCTGGCCCCTATTCTCCAGTATTGTCTGACCATGTTAAACCATTTAAAGCAAAGTTTGGTAGCAGAGTAGAAGACTTCAGCATAGAGCAATCTAGCACAGCACTTTTTATTTCAGGAAATCAAGGCAAGAGGCAGAGGCAGAAGCACTCTCCATTATTGCTGCTACAGAGCCACCTAAGATTATTACAGATCACAGGATCCACACAGGATAGTGCTGCAGTAAATGAGCTTGCACATGATCTACCTCTCAAGGAACCACTTGTGGAAGAAAAATAATACTTTTTAGCCACAGAGTTATTCCAGCTGTTGATTGGGTGTAGAACAGCCATTCCATGGAGCCCACTATTGTTATATGGCCACTCTCCTGCCAGGGTACTGGCACACTCCACCAGCCCCCTGGAAACCCACAAGCGCCTCATGTGCTCCCTGAAAAGAAAAATCTCATGGGCTGCTGCAGCCAGCTTTGCCATGTTGTCGTGGCACAAAGATGCAAACCCAGGACTTTCCACCCTCTCCAGAGCAAGAAAAGGCCTATTGCCTATCCAACCCCATGTCACCCTAACCCTCTAGCACCTCAAATTTCCACAGCTTGGTTGATGAGCTTGATCAGCAGGACCTTTGTATCACACTGACAAAAATAGTAGAGATCCTGCCTGGACAGTGAAATGACTCTGGCAGAGAACAGGAAGGACTAGATGTCACTGCTCTGCCAGTGGTGTTGCCAGCTGTGTCCCCAAGAACCCTGGGACAGCTGTGGCCAAGCACTTCTTGTTTTGCAGATAGCAGGAGCTGAGAAAAACTAGATCTTTTTCCCCCTAGGATTCAGAAGAGCTGTGGCTCTAGGTTTTAAAACAGTACTTCTGAACGCTCTTCTTCCATAGACCACATAAAGTACAATATATGGCAAAATTTTGATTCCCTGTGCACCCTTCCTAAGTCAGACAGGTACAAACACAGGCTGGGATGTTCACCCCCTACAGCAAGTGAACTCCTCACCTTGCAGGGAGGAGCTGTATCCCAGCTTCCCACCAAGAGGGTGGACAGGTGTCAGCAAACAATCCCACTCTACAGTCCACCACAGTGGGAGCCAAGTTCCTCCCAGAGTTCGCCAGCAGGTTGACACAAAACAGCTCTGAAGTTGAGGCTGGAGGTTCCTGAAGAAGCCATCACACTATTTTCATCCAAAATGTCAGCACTGCAGAAGAGCAATGGCAGCACTTCAGCACTGCAGTGATGTTTTGTACCCTCTGGCATACAAGGTATGTAAATAAATGGGTTTCTGTCTAAATTCCATTGTGTGCAGATTTGTACCAAAGAATTGTTGTGATGTGCATCATTATGTCTCATTATGTGATTGCAAGTAACCTTTTGTATAGCAGACACAATCCACGTAACATGCTGTGTGACCAGTTTACAAAGCAGGGCTCCTTCAGAAGGGCGAGTAATTAATCATTATTCAGCAACAGCACTCACCACTCCACACTTGCTGGCAGGAGTGTATAACCCAGGGCATGCTTAGCAATGACAATAAATTATTAATGCAAAAGAAAACTAGTTAGCTGTGGTGTTGTTCCAGTAAATGGTTAAAACAAGAAAGCACCCCGTTAGTTTTCAACGCTGATTGTTTTTTTAAATAAATTTACTGCAAACACATTGCATAAACAAGCATAGGCCTGAGTTGCAAATGCAGTAGGAAAGAATTACTATAAGGCACCAATGTGTGTTTTTCAGAATGCCAAAGTCAATAATCTGAGGATGAGAAGATCTCTTGAAGGTATAGTGCAGTAACTTTATGGCTGTAATAATTTTATTACTTTATCAAGTACTAATTTAGTAGAGAATGAAACATAGATTGTCAAAAATAAACTGCAGCAAATATTTTATTTGATGAAAAGTCCTAAGAGAAATTTGCATATTCTGCTCTTTAGGACATGTTTTACTTCATACTTAGCTTTGGCTTTCATTTACATTACACCTGGCGGACAATTTATCATGACGCAAATAAGGCACGTGAGATTATTTACCTTTGATCACTGCCCACTATTTACATAAGCCAGGGTTAATGCAAAAAGCTGATGAGGGTTAGAGTTTAATCACTGATTTTGGTGAGGCTGGAATAGTACCTGTTTTCTCTTCTGTTGCCTTTTCTCAGGGCAGCTCAGTTCCTTTCTACTAGCAAATAGCAGAAGTCAGTATGAAAGCAAAAATATTCTATCATCCTGTACTTCACCATGCATGCCTACCGAAGGTACATTTCATCTCAGATCTCACTGTTTATCAAACCTGTGAGTATAATTTTTTCAACAGAGCCATTAGTAATTTTTTACAAAAATATTTCCCTTTATATGAGAGTATTTTTCTCCCAATTAATTCCATCTGAATTAAGAAGAGTTTAATTCACCAGGTCCAGTCAGATCATTCAGATTATACACTTTTTTCAATAAAAGAGAATGAGAAATGCCTTTGGAAAACTCTTATTCCAAAAGACAGTTGAAAGGAAGCTGCAATAATTCAAAGGAATCTCAAAATCTAAGCATGTTTTGAGGAATATATTTCCAGCTGCAGAATAAGTATGTGTAACTTCACCAAAATTTGTCACTGAAGAAAACAACCTTTCACTTTGCTTTGGGTTCATGGGCTGCTAAGATTTTGGGTTGAGGTTGTTTGACAATAAGAGCATCATTTGAGGCATGAACACCAATCAAGTGCAACATTTAAGATTTATATATGCATCCCAGCTGGTTTCCATAATTGCATTGCACAGACACCAGCCGTTCAGCAGAGCACATCATGTAGCGAAGGATGAGCTGGCTTCCTCTTTTTCCCAGCAGAGCCATGTAAGGGGAGCAGAGCGAAGGGAAGCAGAGGACATACTCACTTCCTCTCATGGAGGATTTCATTTTCTTCTTTGCTGAGAAGACTAGTCTCCTTTGCCCTGAAGTATTAACAAATATACCAGCTCCCAATGAAGACAGGCTGCCCTATATCTATCAATAGAATCTATATAGAATCTTTTCCCTTAGGGATTAATTCAACTTTTGATTCAATCTTCCTGAGCTTTAAATTATGATGTTACAAACCTCCAAGGAACTACTGTACTATTTGTGACCTTCTTTATTACTTTCTGCTGTTTGATAAAGTAGAGAAAATTGATTTATAGATTAGTTTGCTTGTGAACATTGAATATCAATGGTGAGAATGTGATTCGCAGAAAAGCAGGAGAAGTTGGCATTGGTTAAAGTTTAATATAACAATTTATTAATTAATGCTGAAGGACAATAAAATAACTGCACATTAATCTTCAAAGAGATCCTGGAAGTGCAATGTGAAATAATAGCGATGGATCAAGGCATCTTGCAAGAGTTGAATTTAAAGTTTTCAAAACATTTTCCTCAAAGAATAATTTTGTCCATTGCTTCCACTTCTCTCCCCTAAACCTCTCTCTCTTCCCCTTAAGACGTGATGGCCGTTTTTGTGTTTTCTGTAAGCATCAAAGGTTAAAGGTGGTAGGAGAGGCAGTTTTCCAAATGGAGCCTAAAATTAGGTGTTAGTTTCTGTATTTGGAATCTTAGGCCCCAATCCAGGAGTCTATTTTTATTCAAAGCAGCCGAGTACTTGACTTCAATGGATCTAAAAACACTCATGCTTAAGTGCTTTGCTGAATCAGGACAGACTTAAGCACAAATGTAAACGCTGTGCTGAATTGGGGCTCTATATATGTGGCTTGATTTTTGAAAGTGCTGAGAGACAGCAGGTCTAATTGAAGTCGATGGGAGCTGCGAGATGCTCAGCGTTTCTGAAAATCAGGCCACTCGTTGAGGTGCCTGAATCTGATTTAAAGTGCTCAGCTTGCAATATTCACTGTGGGGAAAAATGGTGACCCAGGATAACAGGCAATGGAAAGCCCTGATTTTACACAGTAAACTTTAATAATGTAAAAAGACAAGATGGGAGGCAATAGTTTCCTGGAAATCTAATGCGGAATGCTTTTTTTGGCAAGCATCAAAAGTGCTATGCAAAAATATGAAATGAATAAACAAATGAAATTAGAAAGCCTAGTAACTGGAGAAATATTGGGCTAAATTCATTCCTTGAGGAACAGCAGCAAGACTGATGAAATACATCAGGAATGATTAGGCCTACGACATTTTGAGCATTAATTTGATCAGAGAGTCAACAACGCAAATCCCACAGGGTGAGGAACTTCACTCTACCACCCTTGCGAGAGCCAGGCAGAACAGTTTGGATTAGCAAATGGTAAAAATGCAAAAGCTAAACATTTTTGCAAGTTACAGAGCATAAATTAAACAGCAATGTAAGGAAGAGAGATGAGGTGGAGGCTGGTTGTTTTGAGAAAGGCATTTTTTTCAAGTGAATTCAGTGGTCCTCTCCTTAAAAAGCACAGCCAGGCTGTCCAGGAGCTGCCCTGTGCTGCTCCTCTCATGGCAGGTGGGTCCCTGCCGAGGTGACATCCAACAAGAAGACTCAGCCCCACGGTGCTGTGCCGTGAGCCCCCAGAGAAGGCTGCTGCCACAGCAGAACAAGCCTGCAGCCACAAAATGGCTACCTGTGAATGAACCGTGGGCAAACCAAACAAAAGCCATTCTTGCCCTCTTTCTGTGCATGTAAAGGAGACGGGTGTGAATACCCTCTGCCATCCCCAGGCCTACCTGCTGCCTGCCCAGTGGCAACGCTGCTGTGGAATCCCATATGCTGCACACTGTATCATCCTCAAAGGAGTCAGGAAAGCCACACTTGTCCAACCACCTACCTGTCTGGTCCTCCTGATCTGTCTGCTGACACAGTGGCCGGTGAAAAACTCTCATGACAGGCTTACTCCCAGAATAGGTGTTTATCATCTCAGGATGGAAGATGCAAACCATTTGGCACTTCTCAGTCCCTACTACCTGCACTGGGATCCAGCATGGCCAGATAGAAAAGTCCTTATATTCCCCACCCCCTTCTAACTCAAAACACAACTCTTAAACTCTACTGAGAATGTTTTGAACATTTTCTTAAATGGTTTATGGCACAGGTTTTCAATAAACTTGGGTACTCATGGCAGAAAGGTACCATTTTCTACCATTAAAACTGGTGATGCTGTGCCCTGTACAAAGTGCAGTAATGCAGGCATACTCTGGCCAACAATTTGAAATAAATTACAACCACTAGAAGGAATAACAGAAAACCCACTACACAACCACTTGTAGGGCAAAAAAACCTGTAATAAGAATGAGAAACAGAAATGGATTTGAAACATTCGTTTCCCTTTATTTTCTCAGTGAGGCTGATGTGTACTGCACATTAAAAAAAAAGAAAAAAAAATCACAGGAATTTTCATACAATGAATTAAACCACAAAAGTACATGTAGAATCGGCAGGTGGAAAATAGCCCAGCTTGGGCTTAACTACTATCTCACTTCCCCTATTCAGCATAGTCCAACCTACAACTTTACATGTTCACCTACTGTACAAATATTACAGTAGCTCCATCAGGTCAGTGGTTCACATTATTGAAAATGTCTGTCACATAGGTACAAATTTAGAATCATCACATTATATTACATGGCTATTCTAGTTCATTCATAGATCAGATCTTATACTATAGTGATTGAAGTTCTCATTACAGCCATTAAGAAGGACACATAATCATCACCTACTGTAGGCTTACATCTAAAGGGATGAGAAGGAGGTGTGGTTGTGTTTGCTGGTTTTTTTTTTTCAACTGACCCAAGTATTATTACCCCAGAGGCACAAACTTTCCTCTCAGTGCTGCTCTTGGTGATGGCAGCCCAACTGCTTTTCAGAGTAGTTTAGCACAGGTATTTTTCTTCAACTTTAGGCTCCCTCCTTTTGGATTAGTATTTAGATCATTTTCCATTCTGTAGGAATTACTCAGTTACAGCTCTAGGAAAGACCACAGTTCCTAAGTACCAGTTCTGTTACCTGTATTGTGGATGTGGTACTTACCACAGCATGAAAGCAACAGTACAGTCTTATAAAAAACACACAGAGCTATACTGCAATTTGCCTCTGGTGACAATGCGGTACATGCGCTAATTTGAAATGTTCTTGGGGAAGAAAAAAAGAAAAGTAAACACTGAGTTTATATTTTGATGGATTTCCTACTACAGTGTCCATGAAAGATCCAAATAGCTTTATTCAGCAATCCTAGCTCTATTAATTTCATATGTAATTTGTAAATCCACAGAGGAAAGCCATCTTCAAGATGAAAATGTTTGCCAGGCCAGTGAAAAAAAAAAAAATTAGATTCACTTCATTATGCCTGCTTGGTGAAAAATAAATAATGCCCCCACACAAACCCCACACCAATTTCTTAATGTCAGCAATCTAGGGCAAAAGAGAACATTTTAAAATTTAATGACAGAAATGTAAAGGCAAAATAGGTAATGCATCTGGTCCTTGAACACATAATATGATATACTAAATATTGATTTCTTAAAAATAATTTATTGCTTTTAATATTTTTCTTTACAACAGAAGATACTCAAAATCCAGAAAGGAAAATTGTAAACTTTTAGTTTGGCATTCACACAAAGTTAAAATACCTGCATTTTTAACCTACAGAGCAACAACAAGAATTATGCAGAGTAAAGGATGTTACATTTGTAACACAGAACTTCCAGAAAAGTTCTTTTCTTTTTTTTTTTTTTGTTTTATTGCTATCTATCTACTGAGAAATAAGAAGCCAAAAAATCAAGCAAGCATCCGACAGGACAGACAGTGGAATCTCTCAGAACACAATATGCTGGTGATAAAATGAATGCAGCCATCAAAATCAACTGCACTGGTACAGGGGTAGAATCAGTTTTCTAAGATTTGGAGTGGGAAGGTAGATTAAATAGTTAGGTGTGCCATACCTTTAAGAGGAGCCATGAATGCCAAAGAGTAATAGAATAAGAAATCTATACATTCACAAGCAAATTCCAAACTTTGCTGATTCAGTAGAGACTCTGAGTTCAGATGAAATTCTGATGCTCAGAATAGCAGTAGTTTATACTCTTGTGGTTTTTTTCTTTCCTGAAATTTCTATTTAATTTAACAGAAGCAATGTCATCAGCAACAATGTCATGGGCACATTTGAGGCCATGCTAGTGCATAGTAAAAAAAAAAGGAAAAAACCCAAACCAACCCACTGCTTCTGCAAAAGCGGAATTTCCAAACAAAGCACTTTCTTACTCCAAATTGACAACCATCATGCATCCTAGGTATAAAATTTCCACTGGCCTTTTTATTCTTTTAGTCATCTCATAATTTATAATAAATAGGATAATTATAACTGATAAATATGTCTCTTTAGTAAACAAAGGAATGAAGGATTGGTATTTATACAGGATGCATAACTGTAAAAAATATAGATAAATACCATCATTAAACTCTGCCAATGAAAAGATTACTGGCTTCAAGAACAGTGTTTAGACACAGAATTACAGTAAAAATCATACTGTACTTAGTACCTCAGCATATTTTTATCAAACTAAAATCACAAAAATTAAAACAAAATAGCATTTTAAAAAGATTTTTGACCTCTAGTTCCAAAACTACTGTTGATACATAAAATAAAAACATTTCTTAATGATTATCCATTTGAGAGACTTTACATAAAATTATGATATTTTCTAGAAAAATTTAGATGAGAAAATTTCATTCCCCTAACAAATTCAGTGTATAAAACTGCAAAAGAACATCAAGCAATGAGAAAAACGTGGAAAAATACTGCAGAAGGTGGTTAATATCTTTTGGGCTAGGATAATTCTTGACAAAATTCTTATATAAGCTCACCAAAGAAGGGATGAATGTGTATAATGCATTTTTGCACTCAGACACACATGCACACATATGCACACTCACACCCTCACCCACACGCTTTTCTCTTTTTTTTTACAATCAAATATATATAAGCGTAAGTTCAGCTTTCTACATATGTTAGTGTACAATAATTGTTTCACCTCATATAATTACATTTGAGTATTCTTGATTAAGAAAAATTCAGCAGTTTTTGAAAAGAAGGCTGCATTTACAGTGCATAGCTGTAACAAAAAAGAACATCGTCATACAGTATGTACATAAATAAAAATACTCCATTTAACATTTGTAAATACTCCACTACTTTAGAGAATGTAGCAAATAAACTATCTGTGCACACACCCAGATAGTTATATCCAACTCTCATTAATAATGTAACACCACGTCCGCTCATTAGAATAAATCGCTGAACAAGCTGCACATTTGACCATTAACAAGGCTTTGAAAATTTTGCTGTGGAAGATCAATGTTGTAGACATTTACATGGGTGTCAGAATTAAAAGATGAAACTTCAAAATGTTAGGGAAGCTTGAGCCTTTTCATTTTCTTTTCTGAAAAAAAAAAAAAAAAAAACAAAAAACCCACAAAAAACCCCAAAAAACAAACCAACCAAAAAAAAGAACAATCTTAAAACAAAGCTAAGACAGATTGCAGGCTTCTGGGACCTGTGGTTTCTTCTGGATTGTCATATTATCACCGTGAGAAGAAGCTTCTTTACAAAAAAAAAAAAATGCAGTGTCTGATCCCCAGACATCAGCAGCTATAGTTCTCACACTGGGGTTTTTTTCTCTGTTTGTTTTTGTTCTTTTTTTGTTAAAATGCAATATGTACAGATGTTGCAGTTCATCATTGTACGTGTATCTCTGTGGAACTGCTGCCATGTCTCGTGATTTGCATTGAACTCGCCAGGAACGCCCGGCTCCCCCGCCACCGCTCACCCGCCAAAGCGCAGCTGACACCCATGGACATGCGTGTGCTTACTGGGCAGCATCCTGCCCCTCCACTCCTCGAGCAGCTGTGTTCATGTAAACCATGGTTTTGAACAGAGAGTGTAAAGTAGGAGAAATTCCTAAGTACGACTTTTTAGTTGTCCATTATTGAAGGACGTGATGTCCGTGAGGTATTCGCCATCCCTTTGTTTTCCTCGGATGACATGCTTGTTACCTACGCAGGCTCCGCTGTGCCTCTTTGAGTAAACTATCAAAATCCATGGAGTCATACTTGCTTTTAGTAGAAGCAGGATCAAAATCATCTGAGTTTGAATCTGAAACCCAAAAGATGCAAGTTTAGGTAAGAGGCAAGAACTACTTATTTTCTCTGTGTATCAGTACAAAACAAGACACTGAAGAAACAATCCACTTACAACCGCAATTTTATGGGATGACAAAAGCATAGAAATGACCATCACGGAAGTTTTAGGCATTCTTGGTAAGAAGCAGCACCTAACAAAAGTGGTACACATCATCAGCAGTGGGGAAGAACCACTAATTGCATATACATTTAGAGCAGGTTAACTCAAAACTGTTTCCTCAAGGACTTGAGCACCAAGACACTCGTGTATAGGTCTCAAAGTAGTTCAGATAATCTTGACAGACACCTTAACCAAAACCCCACTTTTGTCTTGCAACTGCTGTTTTGTAACATGTCCAGGGCTTAATTTTCCTAAGAAAGGTTCTGAAGAATGCCAGGGCAGTCTCTGAGCAGCGTACAGAGGACAGAACCCACCTTGCCTTGGGGTCTTGTGGAACTCTTTACGCCTGCCAGAATCTCTGGTTTTACTTCAATTTATCTTTTTGGGTTCGCTTGTTTAGAGTGTGAGCAATTCTGGGCAGGGCCTCTGCATGGCTGCATGAACAGGCTCAGGTGCGCTGCTCAGCTTTCTGTATCACATGTGATAAGCCACAGCAGCAACAACAGCCCAGCTCCTGCAGCCTGGGATACCTGTTCCAGCCTTGTCAGTTGCTCAGGCACGGACTTCAGTCTGTTCCCAGCACAGAGGAGGGATTGTGGCCACGTTTGTGGCCACACAACTCCAGTACAATTATTGACACGGCTGCAAGCAATGAATTTCCTTTTGGAGTCAACCCTGCTTAAGACTGACTCTCACCAGTTCCTGTGTCACAGCTCCTTTATGAGACTGCCCTTTTCTTGCCATTTCTTGTGTTGAATTAATCAGAACTCCCCATCTACCACTATAAGACACACTGCACATTAAATGTTCATTACAAGTTCTGCTAAGACAATATCTTCTCACAGAGGAGAGGTGTTAAACTTCTGACTACTATTTTCAAGTGTTTTCTTTCTTCTGTACTCAACCCAAAGCTGATTAATTCTCTCTGTCCTGGTACCAGCTCATGAATTTTAAAGTTCATCCTGCCATTTCCTTATGTTGCTCTATCAGATACTCTGCAAAATATAGGGAATGCAGTCTGAAGTACAGAAGCTCAAGCTGTCAGCAGGACGAAGTGAAAACAGTCTGCTCACAGATACTCTGGGAATCCCTCTCACAATGGAGAGAGTTGACAGGGAATACTCCCAGTGATGAATAATGTTCAAGAGGGTTCCCTTCAGACAACTTACTTTAAACCCCAGATTTTCTGAGATACAGAGATGACCTTGGCTTCCATTGCTGAAGATAAGTCAAATCAAGGAAAGACTTTAATCTGGTTTTACTGTTTTTATCAGCCTACATTTCAACAAATGCCTTGCTACCTTTTATATTTTCTACATCAACTCTGTATCTCTTCAGCAGTCAATTGCCTTTTCTTAGCTTTACATTATCTGTTTAGCCACTGAAGTGAATTATAGCATATTCATTGTGAACAATGCAAATAATCTTCATAATGTATTTTGAAAATACATCAATTGGTTAGAAAAAATATATCTGTATTCACTTCCTGCACTGTACAAAGCTGAGGGCAGCACATACAAGATTTCATTAGCACCGTGTTACAGGGTTATGAGAGATTTTAATGACTGTGGTCATTTATTCATAAAAAAATCCACAATATCTGATTAATATAGATTCAACAGCAAAAATGTGCCTTGCTATGTAATTCAAAAAAGAGTATTTTCCATGCCTTTAGTCCTATTTATACAGGTATTAGGAAAGGTTTAACATTTAATGAGTACTTACATTTTAAAAGGTAATTAAATAAGAGGTGAGTTTATCCTATATTGTAATATTACAGAGGCTGTTTTGGTAGTCTGCATAGTCTCTTTACACATACACTTAACGTCAGTATTCCTCCTGGAAGATTTTGAACTTCTCCAAAAACCCTTGCAAGGGGAAGCACCACACCCTGACTCGGAGCATAGGACTGAATCACACATTTTTGTCCAGGCAAGACTCAGACAGACCCAAGTTTGTTGTGCCAGCCAGCATGCACACTTGGGAGTGGAGTTATCACAGCATACTGGGGGCTGGAGACTGGTATGCATAAAGCCCCACATCACTGGAACTGCAAACACCAAGAGAATTGCTAAGCTTTCCACAGGCTGGAGCCATGACTGCAAGGAGGTCTTCATACACATAAGGCCCTGCAAGGAGACACCTTCATACACAACGATGCTTACGCACAATTTTAGAATCACCAACTGAGATCAGTGGCTTTTGCCACACTAAGGGCCAGATTTGGCCACAAGCTCTTCTAGCTTTCAAACTTGAGCAACTATGAATTGTGTTTATGAGTGCCCCTGGCAATTCTGGCCATCTACAACAGAACTCATAGCAAGGTAAGAATCATAATGAAGTTTTTGAGTTGAGACATCTACTTTGTCCTCTGTTTATCTCTCATATACATAAGTGAGGTACTGGCATCAAACAGTTACTGCAATAAATAGTAAAGCATGTGGGAGGTTTCTGTGGTGCTATCTCTTCAACTTAGAAATGTATTATTGAATGCTGGGCACTTATTTTTGATAATGATGGAAATGGGCTTTAAAAGAATATTCACAATTTGGAATATTTGAAAGAAGCTAGCTCAGATTAGTACATTTTTAAACTTCTTACAACAGGTGAAAACCACTTTCTTGAACACCCCTCCAATAATTTAAAGGGTATCAGCAGTAAACAAAAAAGAGGCAACCCCTAAATTCTCATGAGTTACAAGATTCCTGTTGTGTACTTCAATTCACATAGAGCAAAGTACCTACCTAGGTCTGCATAGTTAGACTTGCAAAACTGCTTGCGTCCACAGAAGTACAGCTCAAAATCAGGCTCATTTGACCTGCGTAAAGTGTATCCGTTTTCAAGAGCAGCGAAGGCGTCACAAGTATAGCGGTAGGTGATGAAACCATAGCTGTCTCTGCCATTGAAAAATATAGTTGTGAACAAAAGCTGAGAAGAGTTAACACACATTAGTGTAACCCCTTCCTGAAAGCAAGAACTTGCCGGAGACCCAGCAGTGGAAATGACAGAAGTACTGCATCCATTTATCAGCATGATTGTCCTGTCATGCAGCTAAATACTTATTTCTGGGACAGGAAATTTCAACTAGCAAGATTAATAAATAAGGATGAAAGAAAATAAGTAAGGTTTTGAACTCAGCATGTCATCTGTCACAGGACTTATACTGGTAACTCCCATACCAGTAATCTTACTGCCGTAATTTTTTACATATGGCAGCTCTCAAACAAGAAGTAATCTCAAAAGTTCCTACCCATCATCCTGCAAATTTACTGTGCACTCCTCAATTTCACCAAAAACTTGAAACCGGTCCCTCAGTTCAGTTCGGGTTGTGTCAGGTCTGATTTTACCCAGATAAATCACACGACGTTCTTCCTGTTGATAAAGAGCAACCGGGAAGGTGTTCTTTTAACAAATGTGTAATAGAGATGAACCTACACATACATGCATGCAAAGACACACATAGATGTGCAGAGGATGCATAATTATAGAAACACTCTTTTGTGGAAGGCCTAGTGCATCTTGCACGCACATGAAATAGTTCTCTCCTGGAAAGCATCTACGGTATTTAAGTGACCCTACATTTGTCAGGTGGTGTGCTCCTGGGAGGGTTCACTGATTGCTGTTATTGTTCTGTACGCTGACAGATGCTTCCCTTTGTATCCTACTGCATGTTCTTCCTTTTCACCCTTTCTACCACTTCCCCTCCAGGACTGCAAACTCTTCCAAACTAGGAGCTCCCTTTCTCTTGCCATGTATAGAATACCAAGCCAAACTCATCTTACTTTCAGAGTTGCATAAAGTAACACAATAATTGCGTAAGTGTACCACAGACATAACAAAATGTAGTACAAGCATAACATTATAAGCTCATATGACTCAATAGCTGATTCATCCTGCAATACTGTTTCACCATAATCCATACTTTTAAATAGAGGGGAAACTTTTTAAGACTGTTTCCCCAGCCAAAAACTAAGTACTATGCTAGCTAGCTCATTCCCTGCTTGGTGGTGGGATGGGGAGAAAAACCAGAAAAAGGTGAAACACCTGTATTAAGATCAGCTTAATAAATGAAACCGAGTAAGGTATAATAGTAATAATCATAATGACAGTAGTTGTAATGAAAAGGGGAGAGAGAGGAAAAAAACCCAAAAGAAACAAGTGCAGCACCTGCTGACCAACACCCAGCCCATCCACTGGCAGTGGTCTGCCTTTCCCAGCCAACTCCCTCTGGTTTATATAGTGGGCATGATGCCATATGGTATGGAATATCCCTTTGGCCACCTCAGGTCAGCTGTCCTGGCCATACTCCCTGCAAGCATCTTGTGCACCTGCTCCCTGGCAGAGCAAAGGAAACTGTAAAGTCCTTAATTCAGAGTAAGCACTACTTAACAACAATTAAAACATCAATGTCTTATCAACATTAACACTAAATCCAAAACACTCTGCTGTACCTAATGTAGCTACTAAGAAGAAAATTAACTCTATGCCAGCAGAAACCAGGACTGGGTCCAAAATATGCCTTTTATTAAAAGAAATATTTCAGGGGGAATGACAGGAAGTAAAATATATCCCACAGTCACCACTACCTTTTGGTTTATTCAAAATAAAAAGCATCTGACTGAAGACCCTAGACTAGGGTCTCTTCTGCATGTTCTTTCAACACTTGGAACAAAGCATCAGACACTTTTATAACAATCAAGCCATGGTCATATCATTCCTTCCTTAGCGCAAATGTTCAGCCAAATGAGGGAAAGACTAGAAAACCCTTTAAGAATCACTTCATGAATTTTAGGATAAACACTTTTCTGAGGGCAGAGCCATTTAATGAGCTGCAAGAAGAGAAAATGGAAAAAGGAGATTTTTAAAACACTGACCTTAAGGTAACCAGGGCAAAGAAGCACCAGCTATACATGGCTTGGGTGCTCAGCCTTCCTGTCTCCGATTGC
This sequence comes from Euphonia xanthogaster, assembly GCA_034509185.1. NCBI lineage: Eukaryota > Metazoa > Chordata > Aves > Passeriformes > Fringillidae > Euphonia > Euphonia xanthogaster. The sequence goes on along the minus strand of JAYDZK010000202.1, from coordinate 53,905,690 downwards.
CTCTGGCCTGGCACTACTGGCCCTGCTGCTCATCCCTTACACACCCACACAGCAGTCCCATAAATCCAACCACCACCACATTCTCAGCTGGCGTAAATCTGTCAGTCAGTGGAGCAATGTCAGTTTAAACCATCAACTTTGGCACCTGAGACTTGTGCAGAATTTAGGCGCCGAATGCTGAAGGAGCTACAGTGACTGCTGAGAATTCATGACTATCGTAACCTGGAGGTGCCTAAAGGCTAATGGCACCTCAACTGTGCAATGCAAAAGGCACTAGGGACCTAAATATAGACTTGCATTCCTGCTCAGAAACATTCTAGCCTGAAGAGACAGGTAGTTTACAGTGTTACAATTCAGATATAGCATGAAATGTATCTTTTCCATGAGTCCCTACGGAGGCATAAAGGACCAGTCACTCTTGGACCACAGACAATACAATTGAGATCAGACCAAAACACAGGTAAAACCAGAAATTATATTGATGTCACTTCTTTCCTTGTTTGAGTATTCATTTGAGATAAAGAGACCCTCAGAATTCTTAGTTTGGGGTGCTGGAAATCTTGTTTTTCTGTTCCCAGGAGAGCACTTTGCTCTCAGGAACTATTTAATGCAAAATAAATAAACAATTCCTGCAGCAGGAAGGCAACACTAAAATATCTGTCTCCCAACAGAAACTCTTACTAGCACATTCAGTAAACTATTTTCACTGACTCTTTTCCTGGCCTCACAAATCTCAGGGGCTAAGATCCAGTTAATCTAAGCTCCTGAGAAATGAAAGTTTAAAACTGCAGAAAACAGAGATTCAAGAATCAAACATTCCTACCCAAAAGCCCGACCCACTAAGGAATGGCGCAAGAATTACCTGTGTCCCTTACAAGGTCCCTGGTCAGCTCAGTGGAGTCCTTGGTTGCTCTACCAAAGGATGTGTCAGCTCTCCTTAATCAGGGGGACCTGGTAAGGGTCTGATTTAGACACTTGAAACTACTGCCTCTTTTTATTATGTAAGGAACCGAGGTGAGTGCCTTGACAGTCCTCTGTAACCATGCTGGGACAGACACATCCACTTTTAAATGTTACACCTTCCAAAATACAGGGTCCAAAAGCTGCCCTTGTTCTCTGCCACAGCAGTGCAGTTTGGAGAAGCTGGCATGGCTAAAAGAAGCACTTGTGCTCATGGGTAGCCATACATTTAGGGCACAAGGGTACTTTCCAGACAGCTGCTGCTTTTTATCTCTGTCTCCACTGTCCCAGTCCACAGTCCTGACCTTCCTGACAGAGGAGTTTGGGCAGGGCTTCTGTGAACCAGGGACTGTAGAGTGCAAGCTACAGAAATCTGCATTTCTTCCATTTCCCCATTCTAATTCTGCTTACTTTCACTATGGTTGGGTGCCATAAACTTCAAAAACAGGAAAATCTGCATATGCAGAGTAATTACTTTTTCAGACTGTTTTACCAAATCAAGGATTTAACCGCACTGAAACACTTGATAAGAAACAATTCCATTGATACTTGCTATTGAACCTAAATGACTGACCAGATGGAGCAGAACATAACACAGCAGACTGCCTAATATACTTTAGCTGAGATAATACATCTCAACTGAAAAAAACATAATGTTTCACTCACTGACATGGAGAGTGTTATATTACAGTGTGATGGAAATATCTATTGCACACTCTTCCATAAGTCTGTCTGCATGCCTGTGCAATTTTTCCTTCTTCTATCTCTTTAATAACCTTTATATCTCTAATATCCCTTTAAGACAACTGTAATAAACCAAAACTGAACAATTAAAAAAAAAAAGCCTGTTAAAGTACTGTTAAGGGAATAAGTTAAACCTGCAAAATTAAGGAAATTCAAATTTAAAGCTGAAATGCACCATATGTCCTCCAGTGTGCACATATGAAGAGATGGGTTCAAGTATTTTTTTAAGCAGAATGCCATGATGGAATAAGTTACCCAAGAACACAGGATTCACACAACATTGTCTTTGCCTGGGTTAACTTTGCTTTGCTTTTAAAGCAACTATGAATATTAATATTCAAAGAGATGCCTTCCTTTTATTCTCATTAATAATAAGAGCTATAGAAGCCTAACAAGATTGCAACACACCTCTAGATGTTAAGGACCTTTTTTTAATAATAAGTTACATGTGTAAGTCTATATGGGCATATTAAGTAAAATGTTGACTGCAGTTGTTAGAGGATATGATTGATGACTTGGAAACCTAGAGACGGGCAGAGAAAAGCTTTTGTTTTCAATTTCATATGGGCAAAGGGAACCTGCAGGAAACACCAAAAGCTACTTGTTCAGATTTCCCTCCCAAAAGTGCACATGATTTATTTTGCATCATAAGCATTAAGCATGGCTCCTTGATCTGCCAGGTTAAAAAAAAGAGAATAGTCCAGCCAATTCCCTCAGGCCTAAAATCTCTGTCTTCTTTCATTATCTTGCTTGTTCTTCATCGCAGCAAAAACATTTGAATAGAAAGATGTGGCAGAAAATCTTGGACTGACAAGCAGTATTTTAAGTCTCAAATGAAAATCCTAAAGCATTAGAATAACAAAATATGAGAAAGCAAGACTGGGATACACCTTACACATCTAAGGGTCAATAAAGGGACCGCTCATCCTCTAAGTATTGACTGATGCTAAGGATCTTTTTGTCTTGCAAAGGATTCCTCCAAAAGTTTATTTTCTTTGTGTTTCCTTATTCCTAAGTCTTTATTTCATAATCATTTCACTAAACACAGGCCATTAGATGCATTAGTTTTCCCTTGGGTTTTTTTGCTTCTTCCCCCAGCAGTTGTTATCTTTGCCTGCCTGTGGTGCTGCTGTTCCCATTTTTCCTACCACTTTTTGCCTGCATGTCTTGGGCATACCTAGTTCTCCAAGAGCCAGGTAATGCTTTATGTGGAACTGAGAGAAGAAATCCAGGAGCATTTTAAAGCTGGGTTCTGTTATGGGTTGTAAAGGCTCTGCTGCTCACTCCAGCACAGGTGTCTGGCTGGGTACACACTCCATGACTGTGTCGTCTCCCATGCCAAATGACTTCTCTGCCAGCAGAGACTTTAAGCCATGAAGACTTTTATCCTTAGAGCTGAAGGCCAAATACCATTTTGAAAATGTAATGGGATTGGTTGGACAGAGATGCAAAAAGAGAAATGCTGTGGGTGGAGATAAGCCATTAAATATTAAGTTCTGATGTAATAATAATGAGAAAAAATTCTTTAGATTGAGTAAAGAAAAATTAGCATGGCCTGTGAGTAAGTATGAATGGCAAAAGTAAAAATCACAAAAACTGGGGGAAACAAACCAAACAAGATTATTATCTTGTTCAGAACAGTTCAGAAACACTCCATGATGACTGCTAGAAAAATAATGATGGACCAGTAAAACTCAAAATTTAGGTAGCAGCATACAGAAAAATTAGAGTATCTGGGATCTAGGCCATCAAGATGAGCAACAACAAAAAAATCTGAACGAAATATACAACATACATTGAATCCTTCATAAGTGGAAATGCATTCTATTATAGGCTAACTGGTTTTAGACTTTCGAGAAGGCAAGCACTCATTCATGAAACCACCTTTCTCCTGCCTTCCTGTTTTAGAGCAATTTATTTTCTTTGAAACCATGTGTTTCTTTCTGATATAGTGGCCTCACAGCACACTTATCCTTTTATGTCTGTAAGCTCTCTCGGACTGGGACTCTTGATACTTGTCTCATAAAGGCTGCCAGCATTTAGGAATGAAAGTTGGTAATGTTAATTGTAATTTTCTACTTGAGTATAACCTTATACCTCTTTCCAGTAGCCAGTGCACACAGTAAATGAGCTGCGTGAAGGATGTGACTGTAAGTCAGTATCATGGCCAGAGTGGCAGAGTAGCAGAGAGCCACAACACCAAGCTGCTCATCAGACAGCTTAACCTCCAGCTCTGGTGCACCATAATGAGGAATCACCAACTGCTGACTCCAGAATTGGAATATGCTAACTATTTCTGGTGCCATGCTTCGAAAAGTATTTACCACATGGTCTAATGAACTGCTGGAGTAAAAGCCCACACAACTCAGAAATTTCCTGGAGTGTATCAGAAGAAAAAAGGGGTCCTCAGGCCTCTTAGCAAATCACTGTGGTCTGCCTTGGTTGGGGGGTTGGACCCCACTTTTTACAAAGCCCTAAGTAGACTCTGCTGTCCTGCAGTGCTCCTGAAGCCTTAGTCCATGTGTCTCCACTATGATCTGGCTTACATGATTAAGCAAGTCTTGGTGGCAGGGCATTCAGTGAGGATCCATTCTAAAAAAAACCTCATGAGCCAGTGAAATAAAACAAAACAAGATCAAACTAAACTATGCTAACATTTGGTCAGTTGGGAAAGGAATCACAATCAAAAGTATAAATCAGTGAATGAATGAATGACTGACAAAAATATTTTTTTAACTCTCTAAATACCTTGTAGACTCAGCCCATATTTTTCAGGCATGCCTGCTCAAAATTAAGACCTCAATCCACAAAAAAGACAATGAATCTCCAGTAACTGGAGAGGGGGAAAAAGAAAAAGAAGACGAGAAGAATATCACAGTACCTTTTGAAGTCAAACCACCTGTATACAGTTATAAGTCTAGACAGGAATTCAGGAACCTATACAGGAAAATACTGTCCCAGGCTTCTGGCTCTGAATAGTCTATGGTCAAGGTGGTGTGTGTGAGATTGAAGGGGCAGTGTTCAAACATGCTTGTGCCATACAGCATGACCACAGGCTTCTAAAACCTAAGCCTGTGCTTCAAAGCCTCCTCAGCATTCTGTCAATGTCTTCACATCTGCCAAAACACAAGCTGCCTGCACAATCAGAGGGCATTGCTTCACATATGGTTTTGACAGATTAAAAGATGTTAAAATTTTTTTTTTCTCATTTCTTTTTCCTAGGTTTCCCATGCCTGTTGTCCCACAGAGACTAATTCTAGATACTGCTTCCACAATACCTAATGACTTTTGGCTCTGTCACAACTTCTGCTCCTTTTTTACTGTTCCTCCTTTCTACAACTAACTCTTGAGATCTCAGAACAGTGCTTCTCATGAAGAAAGTCACCTGCACTGAGTAATAACTGAGGCATTAGTACTGCCCAATCTTTGGGCCACTCTTCTAACAGTATCTGCAAATATGTGGCCATAAATCAGATCTGGCAGCAAGAGAATGGGCTAGAAAGAAAATAAAAAATTCCCCAATACAGAGAGCAAAGAAATCTAAATTTATGGGACTGTAGAAAGAGCTCAAGGAATGAAAGAGAGGACATTCTTGTGGCTGAACAATAAATGAGTTGAGTCCCTCAAGACTGAAAAGAGTAACACAAAAAAGACCCATAAACCAAAAGGCATTAAAAAAAGAACAGAGAAGGCCAGAAATATACAAATTTTATACAAATTTTGTCACCAAATTAATGAGGTCAGAGATCCCCTTTCTCTGCTGTCTCCTAATCCTTACCTGTTTTCACGGGGTGTAAAATAGCACAATTCAATACAGACTTTTAAAGTAAAAGTGCTGGTAGACTTTGGATAAAGGAGTTAATAGGACTTAATCTACATTTCCTGCAGAACTCACACAGATGACTGGATTTTAGATTTTTTGCCATGTTCTCTCTATTGATATTTATTTATATTTTTGATTTATTTATGTCTATTAATAAATAATTCCATTAATTAAGTTAATTATAATCAAAATGATCACTTTAGAAAGAAAATAAATTCAGCCTTGGTTTTGAATTGTCTAGAATTTTTAATGCAGTATGATGCAGCATATCTGGAGCTTTTTATGTTTCTTTTCTTTCTTTTTTCCTTTTCTCTTGATTAGCTACTTGCCAAATTTTTGTTTGTTTTAAACTAAATCAAATTTTCTACCTCCTCAGCAGGAGTTTCGTGTTTATTTATATGGGTAACGTACAGTAATTGAGAAGTAGCAAGATACACCCATGACAGAAGTCTGCTTGAGTCTCTAATTTGTGGTAGCTGTAAGAGAGAACAGCAAGTGTAAGTTACAATTGCTGGAAGGTGGTGTTCATCTCTAAGCAGATGGAAGCAGATATTTTAAAACTAACTGCAACAATTGACTTAAATATGGCCCTGTCTGAAGCCAAACAAAATTATTTCATTGCCGTCACTGTGTTTCAGAGCAGCACAGCAGAGCATGTTATAGCTCTAAATCTTGTGCTTTACAAAATACACCAATCACCCACACTTTGTAGATAGGACACCTGAAATGGAGAGAAGTGAAATGATTTGCTGAAGCTCACTAAGAACAACAGCAGCAGAGAAGAAAAGCAGACCATAAAGTTGTCTGTTCACTCCCAGAACTCCTGATTGCTGTAGACTATGCCAGTCTTTGTCAATCTCTACACACTCCTGGTTCTGTAGGTGCATTAGGAGAAATGCTGCCAAGTGTGTGACAAATCACCTTTTGCTACAAAGTCCACTAATGTCACCGGGAAAAAGACCTATTAATTTTGATGACCTCTGGATAGAGCACTAATGGAAAACCTGGGAATGAAGATGAAGTATCCTGGTCTGTACCAGCTCATGCAAGAGCCAGAGCACCGCCAGAACAGCCATGTAGGTACAACCCAACGGAAACAGCAGGACACAGAAAATCAAAATCTTAAGGTGAGCCACAAAATAGGCTTAGCAAATTTTACAGCAACAGATCTACAGCAGCTCCCAGTTTAATTTATCAAAATGCAGTTGCCAATGGCGAACTCAAAAGGGGAAAAAGCCAGCCGTCCATTTAATAGCCATTCTTCCTTCTGTCCTACTCCTACAACAGCCAAGACAGTTGCTTATCCCCACACGGGTTATTTTCTTTGCTTCAGGTATTTCAGCTGTTTCATAGAGAACACTGATGAACAAAATAATTAAATAATACATATTTATTACGAGAGGGCCAGTGCTAAGTGACATTTTTAAATTGTATCTTGTCTTCAGACTATTGTGCTAAAAATAACTTAAAAAATTAACCAAGTCACAGACACTGAAAAGATTTTAATTCAAGCCAAGTCTTTGGATCCCAGTTTTGAATTCTGTTGTCTGTACCTTCTGTATAGACAACTACAGCCACTCTGAGTTCAGCAATAGGTACATCACCTGACTCCTTATTTCATGTATATCTGGTAGGTGAGATACAGTATAAAAGGCATCTGTATAAGAAATAGATTAGTTCTCTTCTACTAGTGTACCGTCTGGGATGACCCCTTTCTCTAGTAAGTTCTCTTATCTGCTCAGTGGGAAAAACTTGGAGAGTTGTAATTTATAGAACCTGAAAAAATTAGTATTGTGACACCAAAGCAGAAATTATTATGAAAACACATATTTGCTTACAATGAAAAATATGAAGAAATACACATAAGCAAATTTTTGTATTTTTATAAAAAAGAAATAAAGTCCGAATTCTAGCATTAGAATCCATGAAAAGAAACAGAGATCTATTTCAATATGAAAGTTATCTTTACAGTGCTTACAATTGCTTTCTGCCTCTGTCTCTCCCTTTGCTTGGCCCTTTCAGATTCCCGTTTTTCATACTCTTTGCGGTATTCTTCCCTCTTCAGCCTTTCATGCTGATATTCCTCATAGCTGTCATATCTAGGAAACACAACTTAGTCATCAAATCAAGCACCTGCATTTGTGAATGTAAAATCAGAAATACAATTTCTGGAATGCTTTACTACCCCAGGCACTTAGAGAAAGGACAAGAGGAAATGGCCTCAAACTCCACCAGAGGAAGTTCAGGCTGGACACCAGGAAGAATTTCTTCGCTGGAAGGGTGGTTAGGCATTGGAATGGAATGCCCAGGGAAGTGGTGGAGTCACCATCCCTGGAAGTGTTCAAGGAAAGAGTGGACGTGCTACAGTTTAGGTGATGTGGTGGTGTTTAGCCAAAGGTTGGACTCAACGAACTCAGAGGTCTTTTCCAGCCTTAATGATTCTATGATTCTACAATTCTCTCCTGAGGAACAGCTGCAAAGCATACCAAATGCAGGCCGAAGGCACTACCTGGGTCTGCGACTGCCCGGCGATCTGGACCTCGATCTTCCACCTAAGGGAGAACTTCTGTATGCTCGGTGTCTACAGTGGCTGGACTCACAATAGCAACAAGATCTGCAGGAAGAAACACATTCACCTCTGTCATTCCATTTGAGTCTGTTGACACCATTTTCTACCTCTTCCCTGAACTTACAATTTCTTCTAAGCTACTGGTGGGATTTTCCAGTGACAGTTTGCAATCTCCTAGTCAGCTAGCCTCAAGCGATTCCTCCCCTCCTGGCCCTTCAGTAATTTTCCTTATTGAGGCTAACACAGAGCAGACAGTCAGCCACTTTCAACTCCATCTGATAGAGGCCGTAGCAAGATTGGCACCAGGCAGCTCACAGATAATGGGGAAGGTTAGTTGAGTACATCTCTCACCAATTGCTCTGCCTCTGACCTGACTGCCTCTGCTCAGAAGGTGTAAACCTGGCAAATTCAAAGGATATTGAAAACAAGTGTTTCTGTAGCAAACCTGTAACCTTCAGAGTTAATCAGCTCAGGAGCAATAGAATGAGTTCCACCGGATTAAGTTATTTCTTGCTTTTTTTTCCTTTCTTTCTTTCCCATAAGTTTTTTAGTGGTTTTGCTCTTTGTCTTATTAGCTACAATGATCATACATAAATTTGCTGTACCATACCTTGAAGAGGATCTACTACAGGGCGACCTTGATCTCGATCGGGAATATGGAGAACGGGAACAAGACCTGCGTTGAGGAAAGGACCTTGATCTAGAGCGTGTCCTTTGGGATCTTTGAGAAAATAAGGATTTGGGTGGAGACACTGAATCTCTGCATGGAGAGTTAAAAGAAGAGCAAGAAGGTGATACATCAAATAATGAATAGGCTTGTGTCCCATCCCAAGGGTAGCATAGTTTATCACTTTCATCTTCACTGTCATCAAACAGACCATCCATTGCTAGTCCTGAATTTATAAACATAGGTAGTTTGGAGAATTGTTCATTACTGTAATTACTGTCCCTTAGTTCTCTGCTCTTATCTGCTTCTTCATCAAAAACAGCTTGGCTGGGGTGACCAAAATGCTTATTCAGTTCAGCCCGAATTTCCTGGTCTTGGAGCTGTTTTCTGTTATTACCATGGGATCCCTGCTTATTCGTCTGTAAAGTCTCTTTCTTGAAATACTGGTCTTGTTCTAAAGAAGAACAAATCTGACACTGCCACCCAGGTGAAGAATCCTTAAATTCTGGTTGTCTGGAGTCCTGAAGTTCCTGGGATATTTTAATGTGTACTTCCGATTTTGAATTCACAGATTGACAGTAGTCATGGTCACCAAACAGCCGCAAACTGGGCCGTTTTGTCTTTCTCTCCTCATGTCCACTGGACAGTACTGTAGTCTTGTTAAGCTGAGTGTACAGCTCAGACTGGTCTGGACCCTTCTTGATTGGGTTATTTCCTGGAGAACCGGAAGACTCACTACAGCGGGGCTTTTTTGAAGGTGGTACAACAGTCTTGCATGATGACTTCAGTTTAGGTGAAGTCCTAAAAGGATTATCTTGGTTGGCTTTATGAGGAGGGGTCGTAGGTGGAGTTAGGCCTACAGAGAGTAAAAGGAGGTACAGAATGCTTTCAAGCACACATACAATGTTTATAAAGGTGGCTCATATGCTTCTTAAAATAGATACAAAGCAAGACCCATTTTATGTCACTTCAACACTGCCAATACTGAGAATAAAACTACCAAAGGTCTGGTAACAATAGCAACAATACTAATGCATCACCATCAATCTCCAGCATAATTTCTGCCCCTCCTCTTCCTCCATGACAACCGCCCCTCTCTCTGTAGGTTTTGATAGAAAAGATCAAGAGATAAAATTCCAAAGACGTTTTTGTTAAACACAAAACAGATTTTGATGTAAAAATGAAAAGTCAAAAGACTGGCACCATCAGAAACATAAAGAACCTAGCAAAGAAGAACCTGGATAAAAGCATGGCCAGGAGAAATAAGTGAGGGGTACCAGAGGATGCAGAACTTAAATGCAATGAAATACAGCTACCCTAACTCAGTGGCAATGACACTCTGTTTCCAGAGTGCATTAACCATTGAGAATGCATGTCTAATACACTCCTTGAGCGTAATTAATACATTTTGCCTGAAATGTGGTTCTGCAACTGAAACCCAAATGAACAATAATACAGCCACAAGTGTAATGAACCTTTGCATTTAGAACTAAATCTTGGTGAGAATCATGCAGTAGGGAGTCAGAATGAAACAGGTAAGCCTTAGTATTAGTTATTAGGCCAGTATTAGTATTAGATTAGATGGCTAAATATACTGCTAACTAACAGGATTATTTACGTTACTGCAATAGATTGTATCACTGTGATGAGACAAAATTGCAGGAACGACTACAGCACATTCCAGTAATGCCTGGGAAGCAGCATCTTCCCATTATTTTTATAAGGGTAGAATATAACTTTCAATATTTTCTATAGAAATAATAGAATTTCTTCAGACTTTACAGAAGGATAATCCCAGACATCAGGGCAGAGTAACAGCAAAAAGCAGACAGTGCTCAGGAAATAATTCCTCTTCAGGAAGGTACTTAGTATGTTAGGTTTGAAAAATTTGCTTCTGTCCAATTGACACTAATATAATTTAGTAACATATGCTTAAAATTTAACAAAATAGACGGAGATTAGGGAGTTCTCCAAGGTAATCCAGACCACCCTAAGCCACCCAGAGGCTCATGCGGTCCAAAAATACTTTCAGCCCAAGCAATGAGCTTTCCATCAGTTCTTAAGCAAGAATGAAAAGAGAGGGCATACAGAGTTACAGGAAATGTGTGTTTCAAACATGGTTATAGAGCCCTGGTTTGTATTTTTAAACATGCAACACAGCTCGGTAGATCAATGCAAATGAAACATGTTTTATAGTGTTTTGCTGTAAAGAAGGAAAAGTGTCCATCAATGCACAGTACTCCCTAAGGAGCATAAATGGAGACTGGGAGTCCCACTGCATTGTCTACAATGAATTTCTTTCAGAAAATAAGAGACTAGAAGTACCAAGGCATGAATACTTGATGCAAGAGATGTGCTTGATTTTGTCTGAATGTTTGGAAAAAATGGTTATGAGCTACCCATGGCTATGCAAAGACTTTGCCTAATGCCACAAAATTCAAGGAAACTGAGGCAAAGATTATGGCACCTAAAACATTAGTTACCCCAAATTTAAATTTAATACTAAAAAAAAATTTTGCAGTCATCACTGTTAAATTATTTCCTCTAAGTCCTCAATTTTTTTCTTTCTTCTTACCAAAAATTCACTTGAGACAGCCCTAACTATTTCTTACCTTATGCACCTCCTCACTGACAAATATTTTTGACTACCAAGTGAATTTTTGCTAAAATTAAAATAATGGTCCTATTCAGAAATCTTTAATAATACTTTCAAAGTTAAAGCTTCAGGCTCAGATTGAACAAATACTTCAGTAAACAACTTTCTAGAAAAAGATTTTAAAATGACATTTTTACTTGTGAAATTATACAGTCCATGAGAAATTCTAGGGTTAGTTACTAGGGTTTTTGGATGTAGTTTTAAAGAAAGAATTAAACAAAAATACAAACACTCCAACACTCCACAATGAACATGTATATTTAAGATATTCAGGCAAAGAAACCCCAGAGATAATCCAATATTCAAAATAAAATCTTACTTCAAATTCCACTTCTTTAAAGCTTGTCCTGGAAACAAGCAAGTAAAACATATAGTATAACATTTCCAGAAACCTGACAAAGAGCCCAATAATCTTCAGAAAAGGGTGGGGGGGGAGGAGGGGGGGGGGGTGGGAAGTACCAAAAAAGCCCATCACGAAAGTACAGACTGAGCTAAATTTACTGGCACTTCCCTTGCTGGCAGAACAGGGCTGGGGCAGCCTAAGAAAGGGTTTCCTCGTGGCATTCTGGCTTTTTTCCTGGATTTTAGCAGAAGCAGGAAATGCACAGGCAAGTAGAAACAGATAAAAGATGGAAAATGTTCATTTAACTTTTGAACAAACCTACACTGGGGGATGGAGGAGGGAGTGAAGTTTTGAATAGTTGTCACCACTCCAAGTCCACCTCCAGAGTGCCCCCGACCCATCTCCAATTGGTGAATCCTGAGAAAACCAGTGGGCTGCACACTTGTTCATCTTCACTCTAATCCCTGGTAATCCTCACCGAGGGCCACGATCCCACATCAGTGGCATTACAATATTCTATAACCACTGGATTATTTCACACGCACTGATTTCTCCCCAGTGTGTACATTTAGGCATTGACAGTACAAGGTATATTCTGTACTCTCTCTTGAACTTAGCAGGTTTTGACAGATTTATGGAAGGACAGATGGCCATTACAGGCTGAAGGCTGACAAGAGGCAGTTCAGAGCATTGTTAACACACTTGCACAAACTCTCAGCAGTGCAGCGCTGTGCAGAATGTAATTCAGACTATAGCTTTTTTATTGCTGCCTATTTTCTTTTGTCAAAAGAGCCTGCTGTGCACAGCAACAAATGGCTGCCATTACCCAGAATGTAATGGGTGTCAGACAAATCACGTAACACAAACAATCAAGAGTATGTAGGTCATATTTCAACAGAGCACAACCTTAGCAATATTTATGATTACTGCATTGAAATGTGCTCTATAATAAACAAGTACCTCTACATCACTCACACTTATGTACTTCTGCACAGCAAATCTGTTAGAAGTGGTACATACTCTACAATCATCCCCCTTAAACAGTCTTTTTTCTTTTTAAAGTAAAAGGCAAGTATTTTTTCATGACATGCTATAAAACCATTTTCTTCATAGGGACTTTTCCTTAATTGAATAGCTTTGGTAAATGGTATGTTTGCACTTTGCCTTGCTCTGTCTATATACTACGAACTCACTCCGTGATCTTGTGCCAGAAAACAGCATATATCAAATTGCCAGCACTGCTGCCAAAGCAGCACCATCCTCCCTGAGTCTGCGCAACAAAAAGTGTTTGCATATGTGCCAACTCTGCCACCTTGGCCAAGCAACTTCTTTCCAGGAAGTATCTGGGAGGGTGGAACTACTTTCGATACATTCCAAAACTCCTCTTTAAAAAAAACTTGTAGTGTTACTCATTTAGCTCAGCTAGATTGATAAAAAGAAATTAGGGAAGTGCCTTTGCATTAAAAATGACATCTGGACTTCTTAGGACTGATTTTCAATACCGTTTTATGTAGACAGAGATATTTCTAAATCTCTACAGTAACTCAGCATTCCAATGTTTGATGATGTTTGCTGTGTTTTGAGGGGGCAGATAATTACTGTCTTTTGGGGAATGCAGCCTTGGAACCTTTCTACATGTGCACTGGGCTTTTGAGAGGCATTGAAAATGAATTCTTTCATACCTTTTGAGTTTGAAAATGGATTGTCAAGGGAAACATTATTTAAGGCCACTTTAAAAACTGACCACAATGTAACAGCTCAGTTCAGTAGAAGAAGAGTGTTTGTACGGCACTAGATTGCAGAAGCTAAGAAAATGTAACAAAATTGAACAGTCATCATATAATAAAAAACTACATGCTTGTTGAACATTCAGTTTAAGCCTGCTGTCAGTGCTGGAGTGAATAAACACAGATACCTGAAAACATCAAATAATTCACTAGATTTTATTCCATCTGGACAACGCTCTCCATCTCACATCTCATTTTATCAGAAATCATTCTGAGGTCAAAGAAGTTCTTAGATGACAGATTTTAAGTATTTGTTCTGACAAGTAAGAGGTAACAAATCTAGAGGTGGGCAAATAGCAGGGTATCAGTATCCTCAATGATGGTCACAAATTCCAAATCACTCTTCAACTTCACTGTGCACATCAGCTTTTCTGATGACAGAAAATATAGCTTTTTCTGCCATTTTTAAGAAAAATCAAATATTTCCCCCAAGACCAGTGAGCAGTTTCACACTACAATAAATTATAGGGATCAGTATCAAATTAGAGACTTTTCACCAAGAGGGTGGAAATAGTCTTCTAGTTACTGATCGAGCCATAAACATGTAAACCAACTTCATGCACTTAAACAGTGGCTTTGAGTATTTAGGTGTGAAGGTTCAAGACACAGGGAACAGAGAGAGATTAATTAGAAGCCACGTTATCTAACGTCTGGCATTCAGAAGTTTGTCTAAGATAATCAAAAGTCTAGAACAATCACTGAGGAGCCCTTGAGTGCCAAGAGAAACACTGCCACCTCCAGAAGGTGAGTCATTCTCCCAGCCCCTGTGCTTGCACAGTCTGTCTGTCCCCGCCCCACCCTCCCCCCTCATTCTGACTACTAACAAAGAGGAAAGAGGTGACACAGAAACATCTCAGATTTCTGGAAGACACTGGAGAGGTTCAAGCCCATGGCCTTTTAGCAAGGCACTGGCAATGCAGATGGCTGTGGAAACAGAGATGAACCTCTTCCGACTCTCTCACTCAGAAGACTCATCTGACACAGGAATTTCATTCACTGCATTATCATTTCCTAGGACTCCCTCCATACCATGATGTTCTGGTCCAGCTTCCTTAGAATAGCACTAGAATAATCAGCTTCATGAGATAGGACTTTATACAGCAATGGACTTAGGACACTTGCTTACAGTGTACTGAAAGAATTCTTATGTGTGGCATGAAAACACTTCAAAGAATATTTGTTCCTTGTAATTTGACAAATCGATGTTTTGACAGTTTTAGGGAGGACAAAGTTACACTCATGACTACTAACAAATCTGTTGTAAAGCCAGATATAGCACTGGCAAGAGAATGGCTTCAGTTTGACTTTAGATACATGAATCCAAAATGTGTGTGTGACGAAGATTGATGGCTCATGTGGGAAATGTTTTTAATTATTTATTTTTCTGGTCTATAGTTAATTCATCAGTGAGGGAAGCAATGTTGTTTTCAGCAGAGAGATCAAGGGAGTTGCTATTTATATTAAAATACTTTGTGCTTCGATAGTGCAAGCAGCACTGCTAATGGTCTTTTCAATTCAGTAGTGAGATCAAGGTAACTCCTATTTAAATTATAATAAACAGTGCTTGTATGGTGCAAGCTGCCCTATATAAGGACAATGAGCAATGCGGTTATCTGGATATAATTTGGAGTTGCCAGGGCTCTCACTAAAGAACTTCAAGGTATTATTAATCACTACTGCCATTACTTTTTTCCTTATTTTATTTTTGGTTGTTTTTTGAACTGAAGTGGGTCCCAATTCTGCCATGATTTACACACACACGTATGCTGTAAGCTCTTCAGACTCCAGGCTGTTTCTATTATGTACTTTGCTTCCAGCACAAGCAGACTCGGGACACAAAACTACTGCAGTACAAATTACTTAAAAAGCAAGACATGCATATTTTTATAGGTTTACATACATACATGAATATAAAAATAAAAACTATGTGTATATATGCAGGCAGAGATTAAAAGAGCTACTGCATGATCTCCTGAAATCTCCTCACCAGACATTGTGAAGACCAGAGCAAGTGCAACATGAAGTCCAAGAGCCACCATTATGTACACTGCTTGGTAACACTGCCCAGCTCCCTGGCCACACAACACTCCAATTCTTATTCTTCCTGAATATCATCAGGTTATTTCCTAGCCAACTTCTTTTACTTCCAGACGGGAAAAGAAATCGCAGAATAATAGTAGAGCATTCCTGTTTACATATGTGGCCAGTTGTGCAGTTTCCCAGCTTCTGTTGCTTTTTTTTAATGCACCACTTCTCCTGATTATGTTTTCCAAGCAACTACAGAGCTGTTTTGTTTCCTCCTCTATGCACAGCTGATGGAGCGGAATGAATCTGGTAATACCAAGACCATTCCTGTTGCCACTATGGACGCAATACTAGAGCACTATCCAGGGGTCAGACTGACTCCCAATTTCTGTCTAGTCAGCTGATGGGAAAAGCAGGCTGCTGACTTTTTGGCTGGGAGAAAACACTGCTTCCTTCAGTGATTTCAACGGCTGCTTGTACCACTCTGCTGTAGTCACCTCATCTGCCCCTTTCTGCTGGCAGCACTAAGCACTGACTTATCCATGTGCTTACAAATGGGCACCCTTGTGCAGACTTGCTGGCCAGTAGTGATGGAAGAGGCTTCTCCATGCTTCACTTCACTTCACTTCACTTCACTTATTGGCACTGAACAGGATTATCCTCCTGCATACAGTGAATTTTGCCATGTTTATGTTGGTCTTGCAAAATGAAGACGTAGAGGAAGAATGCTTCCTTTCGTCATGAGAGGATGACAAAGACTGCAGGCTTCCAGGAGAAGGCAGGGAAAAGTGTTCATGTTTTAGTGCTGAACTAATGAAAACATTTCTGAAAAAGTACAATGATGGCTGTAGGAAGGTGAAAGCCCAGTGTACCTACCAAACTCAGCCTGGGCCTGCTGCCACTGAATTCAGGAGCACCAAGCTAATTTGTGGTACCCAAAGAGATATTTTGCAATACACCCCTTCCTGCTCAATGCTAGAGATCAGATGGTTTACAACCTACTGCCATCCTGGGAGAAGCACATGCCAAGTACATCTCTTATTTTTCAATATTACACAACTGAGAAAGAAAATGGTCTTGGCAGTAGCTCAGGTGGAGCTCAATGTGTTCTTTTGTGCTCAGCTCAGGACACTTGAAGAAAACAGAGGCAAAAAAGAGTTCAGAGGAAGGCCATAAAACAGATCTGAGTCTGAAGGAATTGACTTCAGCAGAAAGAAGAGCAGATGAATTAAACAAATGATTAAATGGGTGATGCATGAACTAAACCACTACATGATAAAAAAATCCTACAAATCTCCAAAAGGTACAAATCCAGGGATCAGAAAGGAGCAGGAAGATAAAGGGAGGTTGTGTGAAGTGTGTTAATGGAAGAAAAAGAAAAAGCAGGAATACAAAATGAATACCACTTTTAAAAATTACCTCTAAGCTATGGAACAATTAGTTGTTCAGTGGTAGAGGAGAAAGCTGTTATTTGTGACGTATTAATCTAGAAATGACACAGCACTGAAACATGCAGTCATGTACAGCCCTAGACTGGCCTGGAGACAGACTGAATGACATAACTTTTACATCTGCAACATCTATTACACTGTGCTGTGGGGTTTGTCTTTGAAAGATGGTGCTCAGCAGTACACAAATCTATGGGGAAATGGAGAAATATAACAGATAAATGGTTTCATTCATATTTTCTCAGAAATTATGCTCTCCTGTGTAGGTTTGGAGCCATATTTTCAAATATGTTTCCTCTCAGGTAGCTGGATAAAAAAGTAATGCTGAACTGCACTGAAATGAATCTACTGGAGACTTCTGTGAGATCTCAGCATACCTGTGGTATATTCAAGTAAACAAGCACACACAAGCCATGCTTAAAGGAAGAGTCATCATTTTGCATTTCTCACCTGCAGTTCCAGAGAGTTCCACACTTAAGGTTTGTTCAATAGTCTTGTTCTCAAATGGGGAACCCTTGGGATCACTGGAAGACAGGGCACATTTATAAAAACAAGCTGAAATGGAGTTGCTGTAGCCAAAATCTACTAAACCCCCCTCCCTTTTATAAATGTTTGCACTTTTTAGTACTTACTTTGGTGACTCGGGTGTCAATGGAAGTGATAAACTTGTTGGTTTGGCTAAAGGAAAAAAGAAAACAATTATGCAATATTTAAACACTCTGCAAAGTATACTGAAACATTTCTTTATACTTTGGCATTGGAATCATGTGGTAGTCAGTTAGGGCTAAGCTCTAATAGTTCAATTGCCATTTCAGTGTATCTCAGATAGATAAATAAAGAGACTCATCCTGATTCCTTATTTACTAGTACCAAAAGGGCACCTAAATTTCAACATTTATTTACATCAATGACTGTACCTCTGAAATACAGTACACAACCCAAACGACAAGAACCTTTCAGAAGAAGAGTGGTACATGTTAAAACTCAATGAAGAAGTCTACAGGATACACTGTGAAAATGTTACTTCTCTCAATGTTAATTTAGACTACAGTTCACGTTTTATTTGGAAACAGGAGCAGCAGAATAACTACAAAGTAACAGAACGTTATGAATATTCAGTTAATTTTACTTCTACAAGATACAATTTTATATACAGCACTGAGAATAGGTTGTTTCTATGAGGCCAGAGTCCAACCAGTTATAGTCCAAATTTTTGCAAATTATGCTGCAAACTATGACAAACCATGGACATAGTCACAGATGGTTAAAAATGAGGTTGAAGCTCTCAGCACTACGATCCCACCATATGCAAAAAACAAAGCTCTGGCTGTAAAAATGTAAGTCTTTGCAGCTTTCACTCATGCAAAATTGTATTTTCTCAGAGCAAGCCAAGAACCAGGATGTTGTAATACAACTAAGACGCCTTTAAAATTAAAAATTATAGTACTTGCAAATTTTACTTTTCAGAAGTTAGATTGATGTTTTAAACACAGAGAGCATTGTAGCAAGAACAACAGCAGGGGATCTCTTCTGCAGATTAATTACTTAAGACAAAATGTTCCCCTTGAACACTCCTGCACTGCAGATCTTTTGTCCAGAGTGTCACTACTGCATATTTCACATTCATTACAGGCTTGGAGCTCCCATCAACATTAAGGGATTTTATATGCAAATTGATTACTTTTATATGCTCTAGAGCATTCCTGAAGCAATATAACATTTTAAAAAATTAATTCTCAAAAGCTGCATATTGTTTCTTCTCCTCTCCATACCAGAAATGGAAGCTCAGGTGTTCACCTCAGGTTCACCTTCCCCAGAAGTCACTGCTGGAGTGAGGAGATGCACCTCAATGAGTTATTTGTCTGGTCCAGCACAGTCACTGATTTGTGCATTACACCAGGTGCAGTAAAACTGAATGTAACCTGACACATCTTTCTGTGCAATTTATACACATCTAGGAACACTAATGTTTGCCTGTGGCTACCTAGAGGTAAAACTGGCTTAAAAAAACCCAGATCTGCAGTAAGGCTCTGGAATAAAGTTTTATACAAAGGCTTTCCTTTTTTTTTTTTTCTTTTTTCTTTTGAAATAAAAATCTGTGCACTCTTAACCAATTTAGGCTAAGGAAGCTGAATGTGTAAGAGCTATTTACATCTCTAAAAAGTCTCTATCTAGCTCTTATTAGTCCCACAGAATAGTCCCACATCAGAGTATACACATATTAAATTCTGAAGCACTGAGGCACAGTGCAAATCTGCCAGAGATGGGCACAGAACCAAGGCATTATCTCACACTCCCATGTATTAATTTTAGGCAGATATCACTGAGCTCTCCCACTGAGAAGTTCGCATACCAAAACACCCATCAGTTTTATTATTGCTAGGCAAGAGCTTGACCAAACACTCTTTCTGCAAAGGATTCATACTCACATACAGCTATTGATAGTGTAAATATTTAGCCAAGACACTGTCATTTTACATGGTGCCTGTTTATTAGAGTTTCAAGGTCTACTGTAGTGTGGGGGTTTTTTTTTATTAAAAAGAGTTCACATCAAGTTGCTTGTCCCTGTAAATTGAAAACATTCAGGTTCAAAAGAACTACGTTTCCTCATGGGCAAATTTCAGTGCAAAACCACAGATGATCTTTGGCATGAATGCATTTGTGGACATTCCCGTGGGTTTGCAATATGTTTGCAACAGTAACCCTAGAGGAAAATAACATTTGACTTATCCTTTGTGAGCTTTCCCTAACTCTGAAAGAAAATCTCAGACTGTGATACTTTTTTAACACAGAAGGAGTCAATTTTCTTGTACTTTTGATTAAATGTATGAACCAATGACTGCAGGTCTGCAAGCATCAGTTAAATTTGCAAGGTTGATTCTGCATGAATTGACTGTCCAAGCTGAAAGCATTATATTCTTGTATTTGCATTATATGCAAATCCATTGATATTGAAGTTATATATTGGTGTATGAGGCAAATTTGCTGAAAAAACATTTCAGAAGCCTGTAAATTAAAGCACAGGAAAATTAAAGAAGGTAATTTCTCTGTACCTGCAAATTCACCTGCAAGACCACTAAAATCACAGTCATCTAACAAGCACAGTTGTCACCTATATGCCCCTCTGGACTTTCCTAACCTCTCCTCCGTGCTGTTTCCACAGCTCAGTGTGCCCTGACTCTTTGAAGTGAATTTACACAATTGCTCAGCTGGGGGAAAAAAGCAGCTCTGATCTGAATAGAAAGACTTTATAATCTGTATGTATGCTTGTGTGCACATACACCTCTGTATGGGTTTAACATACATGTGCATAGAGCACGTTATACATGACACACCTTATCACGTGCCACCTTAACATCCAACAGTGTTAATAAAGCCCCCTGTAACTTCTGGCAGTTCTATTTTTCAGTACCATTGCAGTAACAGACCCAGGTTTGACATGTAGATTTCAGTCTGGATTCTGCTGTGAAAGCAGACTGCTGAAGCCATCCAGAAGCGGCAGTTGGCAAAAAGAAGCTTTAAGAGCAGTTGGATTTTCCCCTTATGAGAAATATTGTTCAGATAATTTGAGACCATAATGGAGAAAACCCTTACTTAGAATGTCAGAATGTACAGCTGCAAGAACAATATTAACTGACAGGAAGGGAAGATTATTTTTATTAAGTTTGCTTATACTTAGTGCAGAATGAGAAAACAGATTTGATAGAGGCTGAAATGCAAGAAAGAGGTAGGGGAAAAGAAAAAAGAACATACAGTTTACAACTGTTGCTTTGAAAACACCAAACAACACATCTAGGGTCTCATCCTGATCTCTGTTGCAGACAGATAACTTCCATTGACTTTAGTGGAGGCATCCAGGATTGGCACTGATGTGTTTGACATAGGCATGTAGCCTTTCAGACGCCAGGCCAACATCAATACAAATGCAATAGATGCATTTTAAAGTAGCAATAATTTTAAAAAGCTCTCTTTGGGTTTGTAAGCTTTTACAGCTTTCCTTTATCGTGGGAAAACAGGGAAAGAGAGGGGGCGAAAGTGAGAGAGGAGGCTTTAAGTTCTTGCATCTCTGTCACAGAAGCTACTTGTAATATAGACCAGTTTTTTTACACATCAGGGGATACTAAAAGTTAACACAAGTGTTTAGTTTTGACCATAAAAAACCAAAAAAAACGAGAGAGAAAGATCAGGATGGCATCTAAACTTTCAACAATTTACAAAATAAAATTACAAACCAGTATTCCAGCTTTAACAGGAATGACACATTTATTGTTTTCTCTGTAGCAGTGAGAGCACTATTTATTGTCTCTTAAGGGCTGTGTGGCAGGTTAACAATGCCCTCAGTTTTACTCCAGCAAAAGAAAAAGAAGCTCACTAATGAACTGGCCTGCCGAACTTGTTTAGGGGTATAATGATTTCTTAGTGGTACAGTTCTCTGTGAATAAGTATCTCTAGCAAGCTTGGTATATTACCATGTGGTATTTGTTAAACTTTTCCTTTTCTGAGGCTTGGGGCAATAAATAAAAGAAACAAATACGTATAAAAGCTAAATCTAGCTAACTAATTCTAACTTCATTACACTGTTTAAAAATTCTCTTTACACAGAAGAGATGCTGGATTTCCAATTCTAATCCAAAGGACAGAAGAAGTACTGAGGGTATTCCCAACCATGGTACTCCAGCTTCCCAGGGTTACTGCTGGGACCAAAGCTGTATTCTGCAGTCCCACACCTACCCTGCAGATGATTTGTCTGAGACTGCAGATGGGGCTTCCTTTTGGAGGTGCATTTCTCTTTGCTGCTGTTCCTGTTCTCTGCTGGTTTGGTCTGAGGAGGATCATCATTCGTAGTCAGATATTTGAGAAGTTCAGAGCAGGGACGTCTCTGAGGCTTTTGCTGTTGACAAATGCTCTTCGCTTTATTACTCCATGAATTCTCAGTCTTAAAACAGGGTAAAGTAAAATAAAATAAAATAATAAAATAAAATAAAGTAAAGCTAAAATTAGTGAGCTGAACCTTATCAGAATGGATATAGGTTTTCTGAAGAGATGAGATTTTCAATGAAGTGTTCAGCCTAAGTGTACTAGATCTATGAGCTGTGAATAACTGTTTGCAGAACAAGGAAAGAAAATTACATTTAAAATTCCTAAATGACATTTATGCAGCTTTTTATTTCATTTCTCCTACATTGCAATGTTCCTACTCAGCAACATGTAACTAACAAGACCCTACAGCGCCTTTAGTGTGAACAAAAAAATAAGCTGGTTTAAACCTTAATTTGCTGCTGATTGCTTGGGCCCAGTATTCACAACTCTCTTAAGTACTCCTAAATGGCCCATTTTCAGTTACACTGAATGGCAAGACAAACATTGTTTAATACTGCCTGCTAACAGAATTATGTCCAAGCCCCCCATTCCATCCAATCAATGTCTAATATCCATCTTTCGCCAAGAATCCAGTGTCATTTGTCTTAGCTCAGACAGCTGGGAAAATGGCAGTCCCACATTCTGGAGTCACCCATGAACAACACCAGACCAACAGCAAATTTTATCACACCCCATCCTACTCTGTGTATCAGTAAAGTAGGTAAGAGTAACAGACGGTGTGACTACAACTGAACTCTGCCAAGAGAAGGGGCATAAATGAGATATTCAGAGCATGAAAGAGCTCAGATGATTTTCTGGAACCCAGTCTACAACTCACATTTTTTAAAAATTAGTTAGAAGATAGTAAGCACATACAAAACATTCAGATCTACTGCTTGCTTGATTGCTAAAAGCATAAAAGACCTTGTTACACTTTCTTTTTTTTCCCCTTATTATAAAAATTAAGTTTGTACCTTAACAACCACAGGGCTTGGTCTGATCCTGTGATTAGTGTTTGCATGGTTTTGTGTGCTGAGACCACTGCATTCATTGTAATTTAGCTGAGTGTTGGCTGGAGCCAGCAAGAGCTTCTTAAGCTACAAACACATCAGGGAAAGGGAAGTGGAAGGAAAAGAGCAAAGTTATACATCTTTATCAATTAAAGTGACTTCTCTACATTTTTGCATAGTTACCTAAAGTTAGTTATATCAATTTCAGCAAGCAAAGTAAAATAAAACAAAAAGCAGGACTTGATATTCCTCAGAGTAAACAGATTTCATTTTCTTCTGGCTCAGCAGCACATTTCTGCTCCCTTTACTGCAGTATACTGCGGGGCAAGCAGAAGTGACAGGGATCTTGGATCTCTGAATCCAGGGCAAAATGAAATTCTCAGTCATCTGTTTGACATGAAGAGGCCTCTGATCTATAGAGAGACATAAACTTTAACAGAGTAATGGATATGGTGTCAAGATTCAGGTATCTGGCCCTGCTCCCGCTGAAGCCAGTGATAAGAGGCTTTCAGCAGAAATAGAATCACAACACAGACCAGATTTACTAAGCAAAATGCGCATAATGTTTCACCCACATCCTCATCCAAGATTCAGTTTTGCCCTGGTTAGCACTAAGCTGGTGCTTACTGGTCAAATCAATGTTAAAGACACAAAATCAGCCCTGCATCCCAAAGGACTTATTGGGCCTTTCTTCAGAGATCACCAAAAATGATGTCTAAACACACACAACAAAAAGAGCCCCGAGAAATGAAATATGAGTTAAGAACCATTACCCCGACTTATCTGAACAGAATGATAAGCAAAAGTGTCAGCTCCATTAGCTTAAGAGTTTCAAAAACAACCTTTTCAACAACTTTTTAATAGACTGCCATATTAATCATCCTATGGCTATTTGGTGGGGGGGTTTCCCCCGCTTAATTTTCAGTTCTTTACTTGATTTTCCTCTCCAGTCTAAATGAAAAGTCCAGACCTTACTGTGACTACATCATACCCATGCAGCGGGTAGCCAGAGGCACATCCAATTCCTGTTAAACAGTAGGAAGGGTTCTTACTAGAGACGGCTCTTCTGCCTCCTGAGTTGGAGGGGCGCCGTCGGGCACTGGGGAGGGGCTAGCGGCATTTTCGTTGGTCACATCTCCATCTGTCAGTGCATCAAAGGAAGGCAATCCATCCTCATCCACAGGGATGCTGTCCAGTGTTTCTGTGAGAACAGCTAGCAAGTTTGCCTCGCTCTCTTCATCTAGTTTCTGTGGGAGAGGACAAAACAAAAAAAGGAACCAGGTGAGAAGAGGAACAAAACGATGCCTCTGTGTGTGTGAACAAGCAGACAACACGTAGTTAAACCGGCCCTTGAAACAGTAACCTGCAACAGAACCTCAGACAATGTAATTAGGTACAATAAAATGATCCATTTCTGTTCAAAAGAAATCTCTTCACACTCATGGCGTATTGCCAGATTACTTTTCTTCCACAATTCTTTCTTTTGTCAGGTGTTAAGAATGATAAGTGATCACTCAGGGATTGTATTACAGGATGAGCCTAAGATGCTGACACCTAATGATGGTGTCAGCCCAGGCTGTCCCTTTCTTTTGCTCTTCAACACTGAACACCAGCTAATTGACGTGACAAAATTACAGGAATCAGACAGCTAATCAGGACACCAAAACGAACCACCAGTAAAATACGAAAACTTCATTCACATATATGGTCCAGCGTAAACAAGAAAGGGTTTCCCTTCCACACTTCTGCAAATCCTTTCTCCAAAACAAAACAGCTTCTTATTCCCGAGTATTCTGGTGTAAGAATAGCCAGCAGCACTCATATGGTAAATGACAGGTTGTTTGGGTTTCTTTTAAAGAAACATATTAGGCAGGTTGCCTTTGAAGTTGTCCTTTCCAATAGTGTCTTTTGAATGCTCAATACACTATTGTATGCATTTATCAAATTCTGACTGCAATTATAAAAAGTAGATTAATTTCTAATCAGAAGTGCCTGTAATGTTAATTTATATCTTATTTCAGCAGCAAGAGTTCTTTTTGTCAAATTGAGTAAATTTAAGTGCCTCCTGATTTTTAATGAAATATAGTCCCTACTGTATATTGAGATACAGATTTTTTGAGTGCTGAGAGTTAGAACTGAGAAATAGAACTGTGTAAAAATCATTATATTTATTTTTCAGAGAGATTGGAAATTGATCTTGACAGATCAATTATCTAGGACTCCTAGGCTGATCCTAGTGCTATTGAAGTAAATGAAAAGCCTTTCACTGATTCAAGTGATATCAAATTGGGAGTTTCTCCACCAGCTTCAGAGTAGCTCATCATGTTCCAGGTCCCCACTGTGAAAAAAATTCAGCTAAGTTCAAATCTCAAAGTAAGAAAGTGAACTAGCAGGACAAATAACACCAGCAAGACGAACAAACATGCAAAAAAAGAAGTCAAAAAAGGCAACAGCAAAATATTGCTAAGTTACACTTTGGAAAAAAAATGATCAAGTGAATCTGGGTATCCCCTTAGCATACTTTTTTCAGTAATACTTTTATCTAGCAGACTCTGAACAGATATGATCATAAACCACGCAGATAATTGCTCCTGCAAGGCTCCTCTGCCAAATCACACCTCACAGCTCTAACATAAAAGCTGTCTTTGAGCTAGAAAGCTAAGGCTGAGCACTGTGCTGGTGCTTACAGCATCATCTCCAAGAAACAAATAAATACTCAGGCAAACTAATGCTAAGGAGAAGCATTTACTTGAAAGGCCAAAAGGCACTTATCCACTGAGAAAAAGTATCCAAATTTTGATATCAGGTGATTTCCACCATACTAAGCAGACATATGCACACAGCTGTGATAATTCAGTGTGTAGAAAATGAAAATGGCAGAAGGGAGCCAAATGAAACCATGCTCTGAATTCAGCATTTCACAGCCACTTTCTGAGAGGAAAAGAGAAAAAAATACTGTGTCACTTCTAGAATAGTAAGAAAAGGCATTATTGGGCAAGAAAGTGTGTACCAGTGTTTTTTCCCAATGGCATTTCAAGTCCCTCACAGGTGGTGGGATGAATGGTGTGAGAGCCAGCCCTCGAGCCTAGGGTGTCCATGAGCTGGTTTGGCTGCCTGACCCCAGCCCTAGACCAGGAATGTTTTCAGCAAGTCCATCTGGGGGGGCACACTGCTGAGCCTTGCAGCTTATAAAGCTGACAATGAAGCTGGAAGTGTTGCTATTTCTAACAGGGAATGCCTTCTTTAATAATAGCATGCCAGAAGAAAACCTGATATTTGCTGTTAGCTGCTCCACTCTCATGCTTTAAACAGACATTCAAGTGTGCTGACATTCAAGAACAGAAAGTTGAACGGACACTGGTCCTCATCACAGCAATTTCAATTAGTTTTGTACAAGTTTCAACATTCAAACACCCCAGAGAAAGCAGAGGATGTGACAAAGAGGACTCTGTTAAACAATTAATGTCACTTTCCATTATTGCTTCAGTCCCAATTTACAGAGCAAATAAATCAAAGTCACCACAGATGAAGCACACTAGCTGGCTAACACATGTCTATTCACAAACGACATGGCAGCAGGAACACATTAGTCAAGAAAATGACATTGCTAGATAACCTCTTAAAGGTTTAACTATGCTATTGCTAAATAATTGTCCTAAATCACTGTTTATAAAGGAACACAATTATTAGATACAGCAGAAATGGTGCTGAGGAGAGATGCAGAGGGAGAGATGGTTGGGTACATCAGAGTCTGAGCAATAATCACTGAAGCAGCAGCCTCCTCCTTTGCTGTTGCAGTCTGAGTCTTGGTGTTGACAGCACTGGGGAGAAGCAACACCATGGCCAAATGCAGGCTCTTTCACAGTTTCAGCACTGTCACTGCAGAACTTCACATTTCAGACTGGCATCCAACCTGCTCACCACACAGGCTTGGTGGAACAGGAGGAGCCGAGCACCCTCCACCTCTGCCAAGGCCAAAGGATGAGCTGTGTGGTCTCTGGAACTGACTCCACGTCCCTAACTTCAAGCAGGATCTTACAAGAAGGATTTACTTCTCTTTATAGGAGCAGATCCTAGGTATTTAGACTACCTAAATGAACGACAGTGTGTAAGAAAAAGGACCAGAGGATAATCTTGTAAAGCTGCATGGCAAATGCAATAACTAAACTTTTATGAAAACAATTCATAATGACTGCATATTGCTAACTTGCCTTTTAAATGCAGAAGCAGTTATGCATCACTTCCAAATCACACTGTTATGTTAGCATAAAGACATTGGGGCCAGATATCTTTTGATCCCTATAATTTTCAGCCAGACGAAGGAGGCAAGGAACACAAGTATGCCAATGGGTACATGTACTTCTGTGTTTCTGACAACAGAAATTTCCAGCATATCCAGAAAGCCATTAGCTCTGAAAGGAAATAAAATTTGGCATTTATGTCACTCTTTATGGGTGAATGCAACAGAGGTAAACTGCCAGAAGATCAACCAATGCTCAAACATGAGTCCATTTAGGAGTCCAAAGACCACAGAAAGTTTCTAACTGTGCTCTTCTCTGCTTTTACATGTTTTGCTCTAATACTTTAATATTTCTACAGCACTAAAAAAATTCTCTGTCTGAAAACACTGTAATAGTTGTGTAACAATCTAATTGCATTTCCGCCTTCAGTAAAATGTCTCCAGAGATATCCTCTCTTTGGCCAGTGAAATGAGTTGATAATTTACCCACGCAAAGGTATTTAAATCCTCTACCTCTGATGATTCCCTCTCTTTTGCTTGTTCTGACTATTGATGGAGCTGGGCTCACCCTGTGGTTAGCATTTTATGTCTGTAATACCTGTTACTTGTTGGCAATCCACAGAGGCCAAAGATTGAGCTGTAACAGAAGCTTGTCCATGCTGTCACTCACAGGTATCCCTTTAGGGTGCATATAAGGAGCAATGCTGTAATTTATCCTTAAATTTTCTTCCTTTTAAAAAAATCATGAAACATTTTAAAATCTCTGTCATTACCATCAGATTGGGTTAGAGAAAACCTAGAGAAACTTGAAATCCACAAGCCCATGGGCCCTGACAAAACCCATCAATGAATACTGGTGACAGCTGGCAGACATCATAGTGAGGCTGCTTCTGGTCATATTTGTAAGGTCATGGAGATCAGGAGAGGTGTCTGAGGACTACAAGAAAGCACACGTCATCCCAGTCTTCAAAAACAGCAAGGAG
>JAYDZK010000202.1:53825625-53867539 GCA_034509185.1 Euphonia xanthogaster | reverse complement strand
CAGTTTCTCTTTAAGCTCTGTTAAGCAGGATAGCCAGTCATCTGCTCCTCACTGAAAACCATGACAAGATATCAAAAAAAAAAAATAAACTCCAAAGCAAAGCACGAATGCTCTCTGTCCTTACATACATCTCACTCGTGCTACAGCCAGTCTGAAAGACATCACCACAGAAGCCAGTCATGCGGTGTAACACCCCTGCTGCTGCTGTTGCCTCAACTTTGCACTTCTGCAGATAACACCATTGTGGGTACTCGCTGTACGAGCTCAGATCAGAACATCACAGGATTGAAGGAGCAGGGGCCTCTGCACACTGATTCCTGCCCACTGCCTTCCACATGATGCCCTCAGCACTACACCAGTCTTGGCATCCAGATGATGGCCGTAACAGGAGCACCGAATGGAAACTGATTCAGACACAGATTTTAGTATGTTTTCCAGTGCTTCTTCCCTCCCTTGCATCTCTTTAGTATGAGTCATTTTTAAAATAATTTAAAAATCTCACCCTGAGTGAGGCCAACTTCTAGAACAGAAACTCTGGGCAAGGTCAGGCTAAAAGCCATCCATGCAACTGAACAGAAGTGTCTTCCCTTACTGGGCAGACGTCACATCTGACTGCCTTGGAGCTTGCAGAGCCTGTCCTCTCAGACACAATTTTTCTTTGACTTTCTTTTCAGGGTGAGGAATGTTTTTACTTTTAAATAGTGGTGGCATTCACAGATTCCCTCATCCTGTGTCTTTACAAGCTCACACATAGTGGCATAACCCAGCCACATGTCTTGCAACTGCCATTAAAACCCTCCATATGTCTTCATTTGGGAAGCAAGTTTTCTTTTTGAGTAAGGAGTTAAGTTCACAGCCTCTCTGTCGAATAAACATGTCTGTTGTCACCTGGCGGCTGAGCAACTCCTGTCTTTGAAAGTACACACTCGGTGATTTTAGATATCTATCTCTCAGCCTTTCCTTCTGCTGTCATGCAGCAAAAATCATGCTTCATCTTCATTATGATGATTAACACTACTCTCCATCTCCTGCAATTTGAATTTTTAAGTAGTATTCTAGCACTACCAAGGAAACACCCCCATTGCACTGAATGATCTCCAGTCACATATCAAGGGAAAGTATCTGCAGAAAGTAGTCACAGTTTGAACAGACAAGATCAAGAAAGGAGGATTATAACCCTCTCTTTATAGAAGGGGATTTGATGCTCACTGATTAGTCAACTTCTCCAGGCCACAGTGCCTGTAGGCTGTAGTCCTGGTGGCAGAGCAGGGCTCCAATGAGCAACACAACCTCCCCTTTCCAAGCAGGGGACATTTCACCAACAACAACAGTGCACACATTCCCCATCCCTAAGTATTTTCAGCTGAATTTCTAGTTGTCAGAAGACTGAAAAAAAATGGTTGTCAAGAGTGTTGGAGTCACAGCCCACAGCTAAGAAGCAGCTCATTTTGTACTTTCACAGAACGTGGTGAGTTTGCCATTTTTTTGTACAGAAAATGACACTATCATATTTGCTCACTTAATACTAGCATTCCAGAATGGAAATTTCCAGACAAAGTTGACACAGAGAGAGTAGTGAACAGACACACAAAACAAGGCGGGTGTGTAAGATATAACTCCGTTATCAGAAAGACAAAGGTATCTCTGTGATGTAATGGATGTTAGGGAGAACATCAGGGCTACAGCAAAAGAGACAAGTTTGGACCACTGGAAAAGAACACAGTCATAACTGAGTTCAAAAGCGAGCATGGAGGCCATCCATTTTAACATGAAGTGCCAGGCCAATCCCCTAAAATGCAGGAGGGAAGAGGCTATAAAAGAACAGCAACTCAATAAGTGTCCTGGGAAAACGAAGGGCCCACAAAACATATCGCTTGACTGGGGCCTTCTCTTCGCATAACTTACTTTGGGGATATAAAAACCAGAAAACATCCAAAGCCTCTAAGGTAAGTCTTTACCTGTAGAGATAATCACACAGACTTGTTTGTCCCAAGGAAAGATATGAAGGAGAAAGTGAACTGACGATTCGGCAGAGCTTTCATCTTGGAAGATTCCCAAATTACTATAAGGCTATGTAGGAAAATATTTCACTTTAGGCTTTGGATGGCCCTTGATATCAAAAATAATCACAAAAGCAGTCCTTGTTGATCCCCACCAGGACGCTATGATGGCAACTGTACTGAATAAGGCTCCCAAGGAGCAGAGCCTACAGGAGGGCAGAGCATGGGGTGTCTGCAATGTGCCTGACAGAAAAAGAAGAGAAAAAAAAAAAAAAGCTGTTGTGTTACTGCCTTGTTTTTTACTGTATACTCTTTCCATTCTTTTCTTTGCTAGTGAAGAGACTACACTTTCTTGCTGCAGCAGTAGCTCAAGATCAGGGATCTGCTGCCAGGGACCTTTGGAGCCAAAATGACAGCCTGGGATGTGTCACTCCTTTACAGACTTTTGTATGTAAGCCTGTGTCATCTACCACAGCCTGCAAAAGGTCATTCTGAAGACTGTAGAAAGTCAAACAGCAGTGACGAAGGAAGAAAGCGTCTTTGGCACAGTATCAGGGATAAAATGCCTCTCTCAAAGGCATTTGTGGGATATCAGACAGAGTGAATTGGAATTAGGGTGAGGAATTGTGCCATTAACACCAGCAACAGATTAAACGCTGATGATTTTCCTTGTGTATAAGGTGGAAGAAGACAAGTTAGATATTGTGTGTTTATTGAAGCAAGAAGGTTAGAGATAAGATATAATCTAACCAAATCATGGAATGCAATATGGGAAGATAGTCAAGAGTCCCCGAGTCTGAATCAGTGGGTTTGTCTAATATCTCTAGGTCCAATTACCCCTGATGCAAAACAGTTACTGGATTTCAGAGGAGAACACCAGGTGAAGAGGCCCTGATCCTTCATTAGTTGAGAATCTTTAAAAACCAGAAAGGACACCTGCACATATCCAAACCATTCAAGTACCAGGAGGAAGACATCTCCAGCAATTTTGGAGTGTACAAATTGGGCATCAGGAATTGCATTTTCTTTGCACAGAAACAATTCAAATGGATTCAGACATTAAATATTTTCTGTGCTTCCATTCGAACTCCATGAGCATCTTCACTCCTTTGCTATTGAAAAAAAGCATGTTATTGTACTACAGTACTGTCTGTGAAATGCAGAAGTTTGTAATGAAATCTGTTTTTCTCTTTAGAGATCATTCACACTCCACTCTTAAAGAGCTGACTCTCTAGGGACAACAGTGGTGAAGACAAATGAGGGCTATCTCCAAATCCCTACAATTTTGATTTTCACAAAGATTTTAAATTTTTTATTTATTTATTTTTTTATTTAGAATACACCAACATTGTTGAGGGCGATCCTAAAAAAAAAAAAACCAGCACATTATGAGCCTGAATCAGAAATGCGAATATAATGGAGTTCTGCACAATACATTTGAGGGATGTCTTTGTAAGAGTTATTTTAAAGACGGATTTTGGGGAAGAATTGGGAAAACCTAGCCACTCTGTTGAAAGGGATAGAAGGGCAATGAATTCCACTGTAGGATCTCTTCTTTTGCTGACTCAGTGAAGACACGTTTGTCATTCAAAGACAAATTAGAAAAGGGCATGGATCATGCCACATAGATGCTTCATCTCAGTTATCAGCCATGTACAGGCAGCTTCCAACACACCTACCTCGAAGTGCATCTGAAAAAAAGCAATCTCTTCTGGTGGATGTGGACAGAACGCCTTTGTCAAAATATGAGTTTGAGCAAATACGGCAAAGCGGTTTAGCACAGAGAGGATTTGTCCCTGCAGAAATTGACACAAATTCCTTTAGGACAGGGAAAGCCACCCCAACCACATAGCTGGGATTGCCAGCAGATAGAATTAGGGAAACTGGAAGGTAACACTGTGGCCTAATGTAAACTCTTAAATCTGCTGTAAACACAGCAGAAACATTGGCACACAATAAAACTGGTATCTGTCACTGCACTCCCAGAAGCAGGTGTAGGGAAGGACAAGACACATGAGTGGATTTTTGTCATCTCTGTGAATTTGGTTTGAGGAAAATCCAAGCTGATAGAAACTGTGGCAAACAGGTAGCATTCTAGTGATGGAGGGCAGCTGGAGTGATCATGCAGGAGAGAATGATGGGAGATCAAGTGGAAGGGTCCAGTTTGAAGCTCCTGCTATGTGTATAGAGCAACTTGGAGCAGCAGCCCTGAGAAGGCAGCATTCCTGGATGTTTCAAGCTGGAAAACCAAATACCCACAAAAGCAATTCATTAGTAAGTTTCTGACATGAGTATCTTTAAGAACATACATCTATCACTTTCAAAGACGTGATTTAGGAAGTAGGAGCTATTACAGGCTTAAGTTTAGGGGCATGTCTCTTTCCTTCTTTAGCTGTGGGCTTAAAAATCAAAGCTTCACAAGTCTAGTCTTGTGAGAGATCCTGAAAGAGAAAAACCTCTGCACATCATGGGGCTTCCCGTAACAAACCCTCTTGGGTCTAGATGGAGTCCAGAGAGGCAGCTCAAGTACATCTGGACAGCATTCACAGAGCTGCACATGCCAGGAGCAGCTCTGTAAAGTGATGCTGATGGTCCAGCAGAGAATTAGCCCCCTGTGGGCTAATAACCTCTGATCATACTGGACTTGAACTGACCAATGTGGAGACCCTGACATGATTCCAGTTGCAGTGGAGTGCAGATTCCTGGAAATCATTTGTGTCTGTACAGGACATAGCCAAATAGTCCTTCCAGCACAGTTCAGAAAACACAGAGATGCTAACTAACTCTGCAGGAACCTGTTTGGTACAGTACAATCATCTTCAGCCAGAGCTCACAGTCCAGTAGGACCCCAACTCACTCTTCCAGATCTACTCCAGTATCCCTTCACTTTCTCTGTGTGCCTGTGTTCCTCTGAGAGAGAGGTCTGCTCTCTCTCAGAAGAGAGCCTGGGAGGAACATTAATATTGAGTGAAAGCTAATAACCACCCCCCCTGCCCCCAGCAGCCATCAGCACTCTGCAGAGGCATCCATATGGCCTTGCAAGAGCTCGCCCTGATCTGGCTGAAGAGCTCTGTACCAGAGCTAGCACACCCTCTCTGACCAGTTACAAAGGGACTAGAGCATCTTCTAAATGATAGCATTTCTTAGCTTCCTAGCCTTCTGTGGGCTTTGTCCAGTTGAGTTTTTAACATTTTTATGATTTAATTTTCTTCTTCATCTCAGGTTTGGAGATAAATAAGTCTCCATGTTGGGATATACTACTTAAGGCAGCTTCTCCTTGGGTTTGGTAGTTCCACATCACATTGGCACAACTGCCAATGTGTTGTTTCCTGGACTAGGCAAGCTCGGCAGGCTGTAGGTGCCTCTAGATGCCTGGGAGGAAGAGGAGTCTGGTTAAAGAGCAGTGCTCACAGACCTCCAAAGGAAAAGGAAGTTGGGTTTACCTTCACTCACAAACCCAAGGACCAGCTCTTTTCTTCTTTCACTACCTTTGCTCCTTCTAAGGACTTCAAAGTGCACACCATAAAACTGGGATGGGCTGGTCACTAGTACATAGAGACTCTCCCCCTACTACAGGCTTTTTAGGCAATATCACAAAACAAGTAAATAAACACAGTGTTTAATAACTGAAGGAAAATAAACAAAAGAGTATGCCCCAGCATCACAACCAAGGAACTTCCCATGCCAGCTACTAAAAGGCCACATGGAAGTACTGAAATTACCCCTAATTCATGATATGAGACTTTCAGGAGGGTTAGGTATCCAGGGACAATGTTTAAAAAGTAAATGCACAAAGAAGTAATATGCCTCCAGAACTGTAACAAAAAGATTGCACAGAAAGTTATGCATGATTTAGCAATATCATAGATAGCAAAGGCTCCAGCAAAAAGAGTGAAATCATCCCTATCTTTCCATTTGTTGGCAGAATTTTAACAAGGGGCTCCTGGGAGCTCTTGGGGGCTCCTCCATGGCTCAACAGACAAATTAACTCATCAAAGGGAAGGTAGGGATGATTAACTAACAAGAGCCCCCTCCAGCCCATCACTGGTACATGGTTATTTCACCCAGATGGTGTTCACCTACCTGAAACTGGTAATGACAGTCTCAGATCGGATTTACAGAAAAACATAGATAATAAGGTGCCGCAAGAGTGCCATGATAGCAGTTATTGGTCTGTGATGCTCCAGACTGCACCAGAGGCAGCAGAGCTGTTTTGTAATGTTAGTCTCCGTTTTGTAACATTATCCTCTCCACCCAAGAGATTTCCTGCCGCAAATGGGAGACTTGGTCTTCAGAGAAGCATTTGACCTGACCCTTCCTATAGGAGAGTGGGATCAACAGAAAAGAAAATGACAAGACGTGGCAACACTCCCATCACACACAAGCAGAAGCACTTTGACACCCTTTCACTGGAAATGGATGAATGCTTCTGCAGTGCTAAGGAAAAAAATCCACAAGTTTTTTTGGCTTTTTCCCAGATGCAATTGACGTGACAATTGCCAATGTTTTGCCTGATGTCTTCATACTAATGTGAAGAGTGATTGTTGGGCTTTTAAGGACAGTCAATACAGCCAAGAAAATCCACACCAGCCCTGGTGAGAGAAAAAACAGCAAAGCAAACACAAAGCCAGAAAAAGAATTTCAAAAATGCATACGTTTCCCCCAGACAAGTAAAAATAAAAGCCTATTGCTCCTTTGTGTATGCCTGGAGGGTCAAATGCCTAACAGAGCACTTCCAAGCCGAGGTCAGGAAGCATGCACTTATGTTTTGCTTATGAAAATAATTGCATATGCATCCATTTCAACCTGACAACTTTATAGTTCCACTAGTCCAACAATAAGCCCGTGAAAATGGACAAGTTCAGTACCTGGGGAAACTAAAATTAGCCCAAGTTGGTTTCCTGATATGAAAATTTGTCATGAAAACCAAGGCCAGACTGCAAACCTTTGACTGCCACCCATCTTCCTCTGAAAACTAGCATTTGGCAATAACAGGCTTCTAGCTATATAGAGGCATGTCTCAAAGAAATTCCCTGGTTGCTTAGGGCTAAGATTTTATGGGCTAGATTTATGGGCTAAGATTTTCAAAATGGGATCACAGACTCCTTACCAGTAGTAATAAAGTAATTTCAAGGAGGGAAGAAGCAGCAGCAGAGGAACACAGAAATATTTCCTCAGCTTCTTGTTCCATGTAGTTCCTGAACAGGCTGGGTTGGGCCAAATGGCCTCAAGATCCATTCCCACTTCATCCACTCTGATTCTGCAAAGCCCTCCCCTGCTCTAAGTTCATTCTTGATCCTTTGCCACCCACACTGTCACCTGCACTACCTGGCTGCCTACGCCTCACCCAGAAGCCCTCTTAAAGTGGATACCCACTGACCAAAGATCCTGTTCACTTGGTCTCAACACACAGGGCCTGGTAGAGTGGAGAACATCGCTGCTAGATTTATCTAGTCAAGTGATACATATTTACAAGAAAAAAAAAAAACAAACAGAAAACAGCCCCTAATACTAGAAGAGTTCTAAAACTCTTGTAATACCTGTTTTTCACGTCTGGTCACTGACTGCTCTATGGAAATGTGCAAACCTGCAGAACTCTCACCAAAGCAAAAGTTCCAGTGAGATGTCTCACTTCCATAACATCTATTACCTAAGGTCTCTGATGCACTTCCTAAGTCATTATGTAACTGCTTATACAGCAACGTGGGAGAAGAAAAACTGGATTTTTGCAAAGGTTTTGGAGTACTTTAAGAAAGAATTTTTTGTCCTCCAGGAGAAACTACCATTCCAGGAGAAAACTCCCATTGTTTCAGCAGCTTATGTGGAAGTTCCTCTGACCAAACCAATCCTCCAGATAAACATTATCACCACCTCCCCGACAAGAGGCCAGAAACTTTTTTACCCAATTTCTCTATTTTTATTCAAGTGTGTCTCCTGTAGGAGAGATCTGCAGTCCCCCACACCGTTTGATGGCGGCACCACCAAATCCTGATAAGATTTTGTGTCACTGACCCTTCAAGAAGCAGGTATGGCAACAGCCAGAGGTAGAAGTTCGCCCTGCCCATTTGATACCTCCAGCCCCAGCATATGCCTGGAAGGGATGATCCTGCTAAACTTTATGTGATAAGCTGGATGGTTGCGAGCAGTTCAGGCAACTCAAACCTGTCATAAATCAACAAGGCAACAACATTTGCCAGAGGCTGCCGGCGTGGCTCCTCACAGAAAATACTCTTCTTCTGATTATCGTCTTAGTGATTAGAAGGACCCATTATGGACCAGCACCCCATTGTGTTACTCACAGTAAAGCACAAAAGCACAGATGTGTGTGAGGAAATGGAAGTATTATTCTAGCGCATCACACGGCTCACGCTTCATGACAACACCAAAATCTCAATAGGTTTTGGGTTTGTGCTTTCATAAACAAAACCCAGTGATTACTGCATGTGGTAAAAAGCAAACTCCAATCACGGCCCTTCAGACTCATCACTGCCACAAAGTGCTAATTAATTTCTCAATCATTACGAAGCAAGACTGTTGCTCTGTTGTGTCAGAACGGAAAATTCAGCCAGAGCAACCAGCTACGCGTTGCAAAGGGGATGATTTCCACCGAAACCTGAACCCTGCCTCCATGGCTGAGTGTGCCTGCACACACAGTCAGAGCTCCACGCCTGCCAAGGCTGCAGCCCACCACTTACAAAAGCACCGGGATCCTGTATGCACCTGCACAAAGCTACCAAAATAAAAATTAGACACTGGAGAAAAAGAGGCCTATAAAGCTGGCAGGGGGCACTCCTCCAGAAAGGCTGCAAATTTCCAGTGCATCTGAGGATTACCCACAGTAGTACAACAAAAGCTACAAATAGGTATGTTTTCACAGACACACATAAACTCTTTTTTGTATGTATTCTCTCTTTTTCCCTGTTCACGGGAAAAAAAAAAGTTCATCATGATTCAATACCAAAACTTTCTCCCTGTGCCAAATATGTTCTGTGCAATTTCCTCCTCCTGACCTACACATGCAAAATAGCTTAGCAGCACTAAGGAAAAAGAATTCCTAAATGAAGACTTGTGATAATTTTATCCTGCTGTAATGGCATGGGCCAGAGTTAATGTTAAGTGGGATGGGGCAGCAGGGAAAGAGCAGCCAGGGTTAAGGTGGACCGTTTAGTAGCAATTAGCAATGATGCATTGAGCAAAAATAGCAACAATGAAAAAAAAAGAAAATAAGTTACACTAGAAACAAAACCATTAACAGAAAGACATTTAATGTAACCAGTTAGCATCTGTCTATGAAAGGCAAACTTTCTGTTGCTGCTGGTAAACCAAGGGGGAATTAAAAACCAGAAGAATCTTATCAGAAATATTTACTTCCCACTAGCAATAAGTCTGGGATTGTTTTTCTAACAAAAGACAGAGCTACTGTCCCACATTTTCGTGACCCTCTCTGCAGTTCCAGTGAGAAAATATTTAGTTCAACATTAACGTAAGCTAGAATATGGCTCTATTTATGTGACAAGTTGACAACATACAATTTCATGCTTGTTGAACTGATCTGTGTTATATATTCACTGTGAATATTATGAAGCCTCACCATTATAAATATGAAACAGTATACACTTATTCAAAATAACTCCAGCAGTAGCAATTTATAGCTCGGTTGTTTGTGTGCTTATGAAGACCAAACGCCACCTTAAGAAGCTGCATCTCACTAAAACAGATGTGGAGTGTGACTGTGACCAAAGTGGATTTAAGATGACCTCTGTGAAAGGAGGCTATTACATTTTTGTTTGTATGGCAGCTGACACCAGTTCATATTTAGCTATGTAGCCAGTGGGAACACAGTGTAACACAGTGTCCTCAAGGGCTGGTTTTAACACAGGCCAAGACATCCATCTAATGACCTAATTAGCTTACTACTGTTCTGGTGAGTGCTAGTCTTCCCTCTCAGAAAAAGCACAGGTGCTCCACAGAGCAGCAGCACCGTGAGCATCTCAAGCCATGGCTGCTCTAGGTGAAATGTCTCCTTAATGGGACCGTGAAGTGGATCAGTCACGTTTTCTTGATTGCGCGCCTGAGGAACAGCCTTGGTGGCCACATGCATCATACAATAAACTCTCAAAGCAATTGGTTTTTTGCTCATTTGGGACTCTGTTCCTGCCTGAAGGTTTCAACCAACATGCCAGGTGGTTCTTGCATTAAAGCATTGTAGTTTGTCCAAGCAGGAATGAAAAAAGGAGCAGCAGCACACCTTGGTAACACCAGATACAGAGAATTTGCATAAACTCTTTCCAATTACATAGCAGCTGGTTCAAGTAAAAGAAATTTCACTTACTGCTTGAGCCTTATTAAATGTCAGCATAGCTAATCATAGATTATCGTTTACATACATCATCCCAGAAAGACAGGATGTCATTGTGCTGGTCTCCTATTCAGCAGATGTGGAGCCCTGAGTCAGGCCGCAGACACTGGTAAAGGTAATGCATTCAAACACACAAGAAAAGTGACACTGCTCCACTAGGAATATAAAAAGTCCTGCGCTTTTGTCAAGTGTCTGCTATTTTCTTTCCCTGGAAATGAGGGTCTTCTCCTAGTTTCACAAGTAGGCTTTATGATACATTGTTACCTTTTATCATCCTTATAAAGTTTCCTAACCCAAATCTGCATCTTTTGCCTTTTATGTTTATTGTTGTATTAAACCTATGACGTTGTCTGTTTCACTACTAAATCTATCCCATAACCACATACTGTACATTCATTTCTCTAGGACCTCAGTAGCTCTTATCTGTTCACTTTTATGATCTCTTATGAACTGTTAGGAATAGCAACTTGCAGGAATGTTTGTAAAATCATCTCAGACTGAACTCAGCCTTCCCCTTTTTTACCATACAATGATACTCTGCAATAAAATCCAATTCGCCATAAAAGCAGTTCATTACAGGCTGCATTTTAGAAGGACACAAGTTCCTAAATACCCAAATGCATGTGCTTACCATGTAAAACATGCAATCTGCATGAATCTGAATTTCAAAAAAGCCGACTTATTAGAGCAGGAAAGTACATGTTGATACGACTTTGTCCTGTGTTGCTTCCAGATTCACCAGTATGCTCTACACTACTGCCCAGAGCTATTTTGTTCATGCCCTCCAGGGCCTCAGACAGGCTGCTATGTGGTGCACACAATCACAGTCCTTTCAAGCACTTTGATAAGCTTTATTCTGCCATTATGCCATCTAGAACATTAAACACAATGTTTAAGTTCTATGTTAAATCACGATCAGCTCCTATTAACTGTTCCAAGCTCCTCATTTTTATCAACAGTTACTTTATTAAATCCTTAATAATATAGATGGAATAGTTAGTTAATTTGTGTGTTGAGCCATGGATGTTAATTTGTAAACATAATAACATACTGCAATCATTTGCATAATAGCATTTTAATCTTTTTAGTAAAAGCTGTAATTCCCTACAAAGTACGCTGCAGTAGAAACTAAGTGACTATTGGTAATAATAAAAAAGGCCTTAAAATTCTGATCCTATTATAGTGTTGGAACATACCCAAACTGCTACCATAATCTCTGAAATGTTACTGTTCTCTGATTTAGGTGTCTGTGTCAAGAATAAAAATGAAGTATAACTGGTAGCAGTAGACTATTTCCTAAATGTAATTTAGTATTCACTAAGCACCAGCACTTTGCAAATAGCTCTGAGGCTTTCCTTCAAAGTTCAGAGCTCTAGTTATGCATATTGTGTGAGGTACACCACGCAGCTCACCTCCAGCCTCTGTTGTGCTGAATAGATGGCTATGATAAATCATGCTGATTTGGCACTGAAGGGCATCAGCCATCAAGGATTTGACTACTACGTCTTTTTTTTTTTTTTTTTCCCTGAGATTGTATCTCCTTGAACTACCTGCCCTGGGCTACTAGTTTTGGAGAAAATTAAAAAGTGGAAAAAATGCTAGGGAAGGCTACTACAAAAAGTCCATATAGGCTCAGTTCTCTGGAACCCATTAACACCAGTCACAAGACTGGCAAAGAAAACATTGGTGGTTGTTTAAAAGTCAGGCCAAGTCATTTTACGCAAGATCTGGTAATTCATTAATCAATCTGGCTGCAAACCTTGAATGAATAACCTGCAACGGTGAAAGAGACTGGCAGCACCACAGAACACGAGGGATTTTATAATCTGAACCAATGCAAATTACCCTGGTGATGTTTAAGGCTTCCCTCAACACTCATCATCTCCCTGATACAACCCCTTCCAAATAAATAAGAAATCATTTATCTCCATGCATTCCCCTGCTACCAGGGGAAAGACAGTCTGCATTTCATTGTGTCTTTCTTTCTCTCCTCACATTCTCATTGCTTGTAATACAGCCCTTTTTGGCAGTCCACAACAAAATGTAGTTATCTTTTTAGGCTTTCCAAATACGTGGCACATAGAATGGCCTTGAGAAGTAACGTGGGACACACCTATATAAAACGAATAAATACAAAGTCATCAAACACTGTAAGCATCGCTTTGGAACGTAGATTTATGTAAAGAAATTAAATCTGCATGAGGGCAAGTAATGTGGATTTTCTGAAGTCTTTTTGAAGGCTAAAAAAGTGTTTTGCCAAGTACAAGATTTATGATTTTACACAGGTTCATTGTAGTTTAACAGGTTATTGCCTATCTACAGGCTGAATTTTCTCTTACCATCAGCTGAGTTATTTGAAAAGAATACCAACAAAGAGAAACACCCACTGTAGATATCTTCCCTCTCCATAATGATAGGCATGGATCATAAATAATTTTAAATATGATTAATCTTACATGATATGATACAGTATATTTCAAGAAGCCTCAAGGGACAAACAGTTTCTATGAACAAAAAGCCTTCTCACTCATCAGGTTGTATGTTTGTTCACAATTTCACATAGCATTAGCTTTGAGAATGAAAATTCAACCATTTTGATTTTCTGAAAGTAGCCAAATTAAATTTTTTGCAAATACAATTTTTTAAAGTCTAGTTCTCCATAAAAACAAATCATAAAAGTGTATGGTCCAGCAAACCATCTAAATAACTGGTCTTGGGTGACTTGTTAACTATTTATTTACATGAACTTATGTCAACAGACAGCAGCCTGAGGGGCAAGAACTCCTTCATTTTATCTTTTCAAGCAACAGGCAAACAAAGGTGAAAAACAGAAGTGATCGAGCTGTGAATAGAAAAAAAACCACCTAATTCATAATGTACATAAGTACAAACACTGGTAAAAAGAGCCTCTGTGCTGGGGCAGTGCAGGCTTGATTGGGGACGCGTATCAGTTACACTGGCATGTGAGCAGAAGGATACAGTGATCAATTAGGTGTGTCTGCAAAATATTGGTGTGTTCTAATCCTCCATTGAAGGCCAGGATCTCATCACACCTAAGCGGATGAGAGCACAGATTTATACTTAACACTTACATACTATCTGGACTAATTGGACCTTTACCTCACTTGGCTCCTGGTTGCTACCATAACTATTAATAATTTCTAGTCTGTGAGACTCTCAGTGCCACTAAGCTGGTGGGTGCTCAGCTCAAGTAAGCTTTCAGGAACATGATTTGCAGGAAGATTGAAAATTCACTTTATGAAATACAAACCTTTCTTAAAAAAAAGTGCATCAGAGATACTCAGGAACTTTGTAAAGGGCTTTTGACACTGTCCCTCACGTAGACAATGCCACATGTACTGCATTAATACCTCAAAGAAGAGCGTGTTTCATTCAAGGCTAGATTTGGCAATGTACTGTACAGCTCGTGCAAGTAACGCTGCTCGTGTACTTCCCACCATTTGCTTGTCATTCTGGTTCCTTCCCTTCCACCCCAAATAGGCTGTATTTCTATTTTTGTATGACAATGCCTCACCTGGAAGCCTAAGTCAGATAAAACATACTACTCCCACAATGACAAGAGAGGAAAAAAAAGTAAAAAAGACATTATTTTCTTTTTTATAAAGCTATTGGGGATCAATATGGAAAAATCTAGTGATTACCAAAGGAGAAACTGCACAAAACTTCCATTCTCTCAGCTAAAACAAATAGTTCCTCACAGAGTATGTGAGATAGTCTCTGGAGGAAGAAGACATCTTCTGATCTTGAGCACCCCCAGTCGTCACATTACTGAGCGGCAGAGGCAAGAAATAGTGCTAAGTATCCAGCTGCACAGTGGAGAATGGGGACAGGGTTAATGCACAGGAGGAGAAAATAACTGTTTCAATCCCATCTTCCTAGGCCAAGCAACCAAGAAATGTAAATACAACACTCGAAGAAGCTGAAAATAGTCTAATTTTGCACTGCAGTATTGTAAAATACCATTAGGGCACAATTTGTCCCTACAGGTAAGTATGGGCCAAGCTGTGATGAGACAGCAATGCAGCCTGCAGCTGAAGTCAATGAATGTGAGGAGTGAAAACCACAGAATTTGTGTGTTAGGAAAGAAGCAGCATACTTCACTTCCAAACTATTATTTCTGACCTATTACTTGCTGTGTAGATTCATTCCCCCAGCTGCATTGCCCCTGTCTCTCCACACATATTCCCCTGTTTCTTCACACCGGGGCAGCTCATCCTCAGACAGACCCAAACTTGCCCATGAGCTGTTGCCCCTGTCACCATCTCCCAGTGAGGTTACCTATCAGCCTATCTGGTCGTCCTGCTGCTTGCAACATGCTTCGATTTTCAGCACAGAAATTGTTTCCTACACAGGGTCTGTAGGGGAACAGTCACTACCTATCTGAGACAACTTTATACTCAGCAGCCGTGGCCATCAGAGCAGGCAGGCAGTAACACATGGGACAAGAAACAAAGCCAAGTTCCACTGGTTTTACTGGAATAATTTGTGTCCTTAGATTTGGTAAATACGTAATCATATTACTTATGTGGAACTTACACTTTGAAAGTCTGCGTCCTCAACTATCTTTTTCTAAAGGAAAATGCTTCTGCACTTGGTTTTTGATGAATGAGGAAAAAATACGCATCCTCAGTCATAAAAAAAGCAAAACAAGTCTCCACCACAGTTGCTGCAAATGTGGACCCTGCCCCCCTGCCGCCACCAACATGCCCTACCCTGCCTGAGGCAGTACAACTGCAATTCAAGAAACAGACAGGATTTGCAAACTTTGTAAAACAAAGTGTGGAACATTATACAACTAAAGAAAAAAAGAGGGCCTGAGCACAAGGCTTTGCAGGGCTGATTTGATTAAAATAAAATTAATTCCAAGTTACTTGGATTTAAATTACAGAAACTAAACAGAGAAGACCAATTTCTGCTATCAGTTACACTGGTTTAAATCCAGAGCAATTCATCTGCATCAGGGAGATCACTGTGAGTTTAGAGCTGTATATAAAGAAAGGAGAATTTTATTCAGGACATCACATCCTAGGTAAGCATTTTACTATACCATTTCAGTTAATTTTTTTCCAGCCTTTAAAATTCTACCCTGGTAATCCAGGGCTTTCTGGAACCAGCACACTAGCTGTACTTCCTGGAGCTGTGGTACTTGGTGTGTGAGAAACAGCACCCATAGCTTGCTTTTATACAAGGTCTTCCTGCCAGCTAATCAATTTATTGTTCAATTTCCCAGTCAGTGAACGATCTATGGCCTCTCCTATCAACAAGGAGGGAAGGAGGTTAGAGTTTAGGAGGGGCACGGCTGCCCGAAACCACAAGGTGGAGAATTATGAAGGCTTTAGAGAACAAAAGAAAGAAGACCGGAGAAGAGATAAAGAGACAGTAACCCTCCTCTCATACACCCTAACCCCCAATGCACAATTGGAAAGAAAACAATTAAATCTCTCCTATCACCCTCTGACTTTCACTTTTAGATTGCTCTCCACCAGGAGACCTATGAACGCTGAGCTGGTCCCTGAGCTACTGACAGCCCTCACTGCCTTCTCTGCCACACTCACCCTTCCTCTCCCCTGAACATAAACAAATCGCCGACCTCTCCATTTGTGTGCAAGTAACTTGCACAGTAAGGCTCTGAGTGGTAAAAATCTTTACTAGAAATGTTCCAGCTACTCAGGAGCTAGCT
Source organism: Euphonia xanthogaster (assembly GCA_034509185.1). NCBI lineage: Eukaryota > Metazoa > Chordata > Aves > Passeriformes > Fringillidae > Euphonia > Euphonia xanthogaster. The sequence goes on along the minus strand of JAYDZK010000202.1, from coordinate 53,851,479 downwards.
GCTGTGCAGCACTCTGCTTCTTGCTGAGGAATTCAAGTGGAAGACAACAAACAAGCTTCAACTTCTGGTCTGCTCTGTAGCTGACAACAGTGCAACTCCTCATCATGACACCACAGGGCAGTGTGCTCTAGGTACTCTTTAGCTGTTTCCTCTCAAAGATCACAAGTTCCATTTAAATCCTTTTAAGGCTTTCCCCCACACACCCTTCAGATCGCAGGTCTGGTTTTGATCATGATGATTAATGGAACAGTCAGAACCTGTAATACACCAGCAGTTTTCTTGTCTCTTAATGGTGGAAAAAATAGTAAACTGTTGTCCACCAGGCTAATTAAAAAAAAAAAAAAAACAAACCAGGAAAAAAAGCAAGCAAGGACTTTGCAACATGCACTTGCATCATCTTGCCTTACCTCGAATATATTGGCGGGTTCATTGCTGTACTGATTGGAGATGATCTCTGACTGGTCACTGTACCACTTGAGTCCCCCCAGAAAGCTGTCTGCATCCAGGTCGTTCACATCTAGTTCAGAGAGGTCAAGTTCTGGGAGATCTGGGCAAAGAGGCTGGTCTTCACCAACCAGAGCAGCACACTGCAAGATACAGCAACACAGAAATAGTTTCATTAATTACCAGGAATCTATTAACTAATATCATGTGATAAGAATTAAGCCTCAATTAAGCTATGGCACAGGGTCACTAGGATTGACTTTGTTTTCTGAAAAAAGAACACTTAGTAGTTGGTCACTGCTAGCTCTAACATAGGTATGTTAAGGGGTAGAGAAAGCAGCAGGGCATAAGCTGTCTTCTCTATCACATCTCTGTCCAGGGAAGATGACCTTCCTTCTCCCTATACCATGTGATAATTATCATATTCAAAGCTTTAAATCCAACAGCAGAGGCCAAAGCATGGCCTTATTCTCCTTTCAGAGTGAACCAGTGCAGGTAGAAGTTACAGATGAATACCTCTGGGCAAGGTCTGTCACGCATTTCCTGATACATTCAGGTTAAAGAGGCACAGCCTGTTACAGCCTTCAGGCCTGGAGGCTAGCTCAAGCTGGAGACAGCCACACTTTCACTTCTACAGAGCCTTAGTGCAATCCTTACAGCCACTCATGATGGTGGCTACCATATGGGCATAAAAAAGTATGGGTTAGTGATGTTGCTGTGCTTTTTTCCTGATGCACAAACCACAGTCACCCAGTTTTGCATTAAGGTCCTGGCAACCAAAGTATGGCTTGAAATATCCCTATATTCTCCTGTCAGTGATGGGCATAGCTAGTTCATGCAGCCTTTCACCTGCTTGGTGTGAACACATCTATTATCCTGGCTGGATTCCTAAATATCCTCAGAGAGAAGCTGTACTCAGAGAACCAAATGGATTTTCCTCTTCTAGCCGCCTCTGATTCAGTAATCCTAAGAGAGGGTCTGTGAAACATTTTGGTTGAGGCCATAAAAAAAGTCTAGTCTGCAGGAATCCTCTTCAGCAGTGCAAAATGTTTTTGTCTGCACAACTTAGGAAGAGAGTGAGGATAAATAAAAACAAACCTAGAGTAAGTGTCCTTTTATATGCCAATATGAAGCTAGATAGGGTATTGACTGACCTACTAAGGAAGAAAAAATTAATAACATACATCCACTTCAATACAGCAATTGAAATGTTAGAGTATCCACCAAAACCATTTCCTAATTATAGAAAACATGTAGTAACAGTTTGGCAAATAGCTGAGTCCCATATGTCAATGCTGCTCAATTAAGCAATTCCTACTGCACTGTTCCGTGGATCCTTGTAACTCATCCCCGAACATCTACGTCGATAGGGGCATGCTGCAAAGCACATGTGGAGCTGCAGAGGCACCTGAATGGTTAAAAGCCATCTAAAGTCAACTGAGTCTAAGGGCATCTACCGTATTTCTGGCACTGCGTTAAGGATGGCCAACAGCAGGTCCTGCGCAGCTCCTGTCAGTTGTCTGGGTGGTTTGAATGATTTCCCAACTTCTGTTTGGACTGAAGTCAGTGGAGAAAGCGCCGCTTTCTGAAGGCAGATGTCTGCAGGGCACTAACAGCGCCCATGGACGTGAGTCGCTCAATACTGTTTTATGTCACTCTCGCAAGGACCGCCTTGAACAGCAGTGTAAGCCAGAGCTGCTGAAGGTGCACTTCATTGATGGTTTTGTCCCTGGAATCTCGGTGTTTCTGCAGAGCACGGGCTGGATGCAGCAGCGCAGCCGTGAGCAAAGATTTTGTCTGTTGGCACAAAGACTCGGCGCAGCTGGTGTGAGCTATAATTTACCAGACAACTTCTACGTCTACCAGGACACTACAAGATAATCACAGAGTAGGCCAAGGGGCAAGGAAGCTGAGAGGCTGCAAAACGAGGCTCTGAAATAGCAGTTGTTTTTCTTCCTATTATTAAAGGGGCTGTAGAACTATAAGAAGTCAAAATCCCACTTAAGTAATGTTAACTTTTTTTTTTTAAATCTGATTTTTTTTACTATTATTGTGAGTGTAAGACAAAAAATATTACAGAGTTTCCTCTTCTTTAGTGTGAGACAATCTTCTGGCAGCAATCATAATACAGAGATGACCTTTTTTGATGCTTGGCCGAAATCTCTGATCTCATTAAAGGATAATCTAGTTTTTGACTGAAAAGGTAGATTTTCAGCATCATTCTCAGGTTTGTGTTCTGGAGGTCAGTAGCTTAGAACTGATGCCATAGACTTCTAAAGTATCCTGCTGATCTGTTACTGCTTTCATTTATAAAAATAGCTTCACCCTGTGAACCACCTATTTAAACATGTTTACTTTTGCTAATCTGCATTTTTAAGTTCCTACAGTGGGCTTTTGAAGCAACATAAACAATGGTATTAAAAAAATCCTGCTTATCGCAGCCTCCATTTACCTATAGTGACTGCAATGTCACTTACAAATGTAACTGCTGAAATGAAGTATATATGCCTTGCCAATGTTGACATGATAATAAAATCAATGTTTCTGAATATGACATTATGCTTCTGAGCACACGGAGCACATTAATCTGAGACACATTAGCAGCAAGTGTTCCTGTTATTAATTTATATTTGGCCTTTGGATGATGCCAGATTTAACACTCCAAGTCCTAAAACTGTCCTCATCTGACATGCTGATATTTGCTGTTTGCCTATACATCTGTAACAGGTGCACCTGCATTGCCAGCACACATTTTACTGTCTTCCCACTGTTATTTGATATCATAGTTATTCCATAACTATAGCCCTAATTTTACAGTAACATTTAGGAGGATAAAGCAGTCACTAAACACAAAAGGCTAATTACTGTGTGTTATTTCACTCCAACAGACCTTTTTTCTCTTAGTTCAGATGCAAACAGTAAATTAGTTTAACTGCACTGATGGTAATGAATCATTATAATTAAGTATAATTCTCCATTAACCTTTTGGCTGGTTTTGTGCCTTTGAAGGTAAATTAAAAAAAAAAAAAAAAAGAAGACGAAGACTGGACTTATGCCATATTAATTATATTAATAAAAATATAATCTTTGTTTTATTTTTAACAAGTTTTTCCAAGTGCCAAGGGGATGAACTCAGAAAAGAAAGAGAGAGTTGACAAAATGTGTGTCATGTGGATTGTCTCCATCAATCTTCACAACCTTACTGTACATCACCATCATTAAGCTGTGAAGCACTGGGGACGTTGATCAGCTACAGTGATGCAGGCCTTTATTAAACAACACGCCGTCCTGTCATTATGTGAGCGAGAATATAACACATTTAACATTGACAGCAAATATTAATGATTCAAAGAATGAAAGCTGCCTCCAGTGCTTGCTGCCTGCATTATTTTAGCTCAGTAAAGGTGATCCCCTGAGCCAAAGCAGCACGCAGACGCTAGTGTTGCTACAGGAAGTGCAATGCAGGAGCACACTGGCAAAACCCTACCCACAGTTAATCCATCCATCATACAATTAATATGAAGATCAAACTCTTTTTCTGTTTTTTTTTTTTCTCTCTGCACTATGAAAAAGTCATTGACATAAATTATCTATTCTGTTACTAGCTTGAAATTATGGTAGGAACTCTAGTGATTAAAATAAATCTTCAGTATTTCCATATAAGCTGGTTCCTCAATCAGTTCCTAGCAGCATTAAGAATAATACACGATGGAAAAATGAAGCTATGGCAGCTGAGACCCATGCTACAAGCCAGACAACCCACAGGATACTCCAGCTACTCAGAAACAATTAGGACTTTGGAGCCAGAAAGTCATCCACTTACTGCCTTGACTCATAATAGCTACAGGACATATGAATTATCCATATCCATTCCACTTTACCAAGAAATCAAAACAAGATAAGACCAATTACAATATGCAAACAGAAATCTGTGGATACAATGGCAAGCTGCAAATATTTAAAACATGACAAAATGACTTGAGAATCCCCACACATGCTCTGCCAGACAGGAAAAATTTACTGGAGAACATGGAAACGGTTCACTTTAGATGGGTAGCTCTCTACAGCATGAACATCTTATTTAAAAAGCACTGCCTGTAACCTGTTTTTCCCTCCCCCATTGCCCAAGGGAAGCATTTTAAGCATTTATTCCAAGCCTGAATCCAGAGGATTAGTTCCTTTGAGCAGGTCTGTATTTGGGATTCCTCTTCATGGGGTCCAAAGAAAGTTTGCCTCGCTTCTCAAGTTGCCCAAACTTTCAGGTAATGCTCCATTTTGCTGAATGCAAATATGCAGAAATCCTCAAACCTCACATTATACTCCAGAGATTACCATGGGGCTGCTTGCCTTTTTTATTTTTTCCTTTATGAATTGTAGCCAGCAGAAGCTGTGGATTTGATGTATTGCCGTCTATTTTTACACAAGCAGCAGCAGCGGCGGCAGCAGCAGCAGTTCACAGTCCTGCATAAACTCTATTCTCATGGTTCATCCTGTTGTCTCTGCTGTACAGTGGGATTTAACCATTTCTTGGACTACTCAGATTGACTGCAAACCCTGCTCTACGGGGCATTAGCTACAGCGTCAGTATTCCAATACCACAAGTAGCAGGGAAACGTCTCCTTCCAGAAACCTCTTTTAAAAGCATTTAAAGCCAAACAACAGGGTATTCATTCCTGTGTGCATGTTTGTATTCTGCAGCTGATAAACAAGGAAAAAACCTTCAACAGAGCACAGTGAAACAAGAAACTAAAATATGAAGCCATGAGTTAATTATAACTTTTTTTTTTTTAACGAAATATTCGTCTTATTCTAAATAAACATGGCATTTTTCCAACCAGGCCACTGAACGCCACTGGAAACGCCACTTCAGACACCGATTCATATCAATATCTTAGAGCATAAATATTGCATATGACGGGAAAGCGAGCCAGAGGCACATGAAAATAGTTTCCAACTGCAGGAGATACTATACTGATGACAGGCGCTCAGCTTTGATTTGCTCAAGGCATCGCAGAGTAACCTTAAAATAGCAAACTTACTGGAGTTAAGATAAGATACGGACTTGTTTGCAAAGTGCGCTGCCTCGGCCGTCCTGCCGGAGCCCCGCCGAGCCCACGGCCCCGCCGGCTGCCGGCACCCACGGCCGCCCACGCCGCGCTCTCCTCACCTCGAGATCGCTCCATACAGAGTCCTGGTTGCACATGTCCCACGCCATCCAGCTGCGGAGCGACGGCAGGAAAGCTGGCAAACTACAGTCCAGAGGCAGGCAGGCAGCAGACACTCATGCAGGCAACGAGACCCTCTCTGAGAGTGAACCGAAGGCACCTGTCTTACTACCGTTCCCCGTCACATGACAAAGCTATTAAAAAGTAGGCTGGGCTGTCACTCATCCAGCCTTCTGGAGCCGCTGCTCCAGCCCGTGACGTCAGCCAGGGGCAGACCCAGCCTGAAGAGAAGTAAATCTTCGCAAAACCCGCTCAGACCTCGGCGGCCGCGGCAACACGCTGCGATTCAAAGCACATTTCCACGCCACACCCCCGGAACACTGCTCCTGCCGTAGCACAGCTCCTATCCCTCCCCATCTTTTTTAATTTCTTAGCTTGCTTCCTTTGTCTTCCCCCCACACCCCAGCACACAATAGGCAGAGCTGCGCTTGTAAGAAAGAAAAAGTGAAGTGACTCCCAGCCGAGGCACAGCCTGCGTGCTCTGAGCAGCCCGAGCACCTCTCCCGCGCCTGCACCGCTCCCCCGCCTCTGCTTGGAGAGGCCGTCCCAGAGTTCGGCAAAAGTTACACCACCTCCCAACATTTTCTTTTTTGCTCTCGGGGATTTTGCACCTCCCCGAATATTTTGGTTAGGTTATGCTTTGTCATAGACAATTGCAACTCAAGTTAGTTTTTCCACGGTAAATATATTGGCAACCCCCCGCCCCCAGCCCAGCATTTCTCTGACATGGACTCAGCATCTATAAAAAATGTGGCTACAGTTATCTCACCTGCTCCGAGGGGGAAGCCTGATCCTGTTCCCAGATGGATTACAGTACTTCGAGCTGCTCTTTAATCACCCCCCTGTCTCCGTGCATTCCCCAAGAAACCATGGCTGTGACAAGGAGCTGCCTCCGTCCGGCCCGCCGCCGCCGCGACCCCCGCCCGCCTCTGCAAGCTGCCTCAGGGCGCACTGCTGCAGCCGCCCGACCTGAACCCAGTGTTTATCCATTGAAGAGAAATTCATTAAAAATCTCTTGTCGTGTGAAAATCCAGACACACTGTTAACACCTGTCTCCCCGTCAAAGCCCTTCCCAGACAATAGGGGCTGCTGCAGGTGCAACTGGTTTACGATGCCCCTTTGCATTGCGTACACAACAAATTCCATGTACAAAGCTGAACTGCAAATTGTTGTCCAGAATAGGGAAAGAAAACCCAAAAATAAAGGTCTTGTTTACCTCTCCCCACCTGCCTGCCTATTGCCTTAAGCTGCAGTTCTGTATATTATCTGGGCGCAAAAATTCTTGTGAAATGTAAATGCTGGCTCCCTTGTGCTGGGCTACCAGTCAAAGTTACAAAACTATAGCTTATCATCCTCCATGCCATGAAATATTCATTTTCATTGTTATTTGCAAACTTGAGTATTCTAAAGACTAAATGAATTCAATTATTATACAGGGCTATGGCAATTTTGCTGAGAGGAAAAAAAAATAAATAAGAAGTACAATTCTTGAAATAGCCTTTTCCCCACAGACACTGGAACCTTCAGAAATGGTAGGAGGTCTCAGATATATTCTTAGCTTATTTGTGTTTCCTTGTAATTCATTATTGCCAGTCCTGATAAAATGTACATTTTTTCTGAGTTTGTGCTTAAGTTGCAAATCACATCACACTGTCATATGTTCACCAGACACTGATGACAAAAATGGCATTGTTTTTACTTTACTTAATTAAAAGAAAAAACACAGCAAAATACCAAATAACTACAGAAAGCCTTTCCTACAAATAATTAAATTAACGGTATTGCTTTGCTCTTAACAAAAAAAAACAACCCAAAACTAATTTCCTTCCCAATTATATGCTGATTTAATGATAAAACTGCAGTAAATTACTAAGATCTGTGGCAAAGGTGAGTACCTTTACCCCCTAAACAGTCAACTGTGAAATAATACTGGGCACCTGCCTGCCTGGAGTACAGTTGGTTCTTATTAATTATTATCTGTGGATCCATGGTTGGTGGAATACTCTCCTTCAATACCTACTTATAATTGTGTTCATTGACTGTGCCAAATCCATCATCTGTTGGTTTTGGGTTTTTTTTTAAGTTTCATTCACACCTTTTATAGAAATGTATTTACACTGGAACATTTCATATTGCTGTTTTGGATATTGTGACCTGCTCATGTTGTTTCTATTTTCTACATTTCCACTTGAATGCTTTCCCTTCAAATTAGCAAGTTAACTGATAAATATAAACTGTGACCTTAGTGGTGCTCTCACCATACAAGCTTTAGAGATTGAAGAACTTTTCTAGTGCACTATAGACAGAGCAACCAAAAGTAATAATTACAGAGCCCCAGAGTTTTTCTATGGCCCTGTCCACATTATACTAGCTTGAGCTTTGCTGGCAGTTCCAGCATTACCTGGAGGAGACGCAAAGCAAAACTCCAATCAAAAAAAGACTGAGATTTCAACAAGGGTTCCACATTGCTTGGGAAGAATTTTATTTAACTCAAGTGTGTAACCCCAGCCATAGTATAAACTAACCCACTAGGATCTTTTTTTCCCATGTTTTACTGTGGGTTTTGAGCATAGTGCCCCAAGGAGGAGAAAAGCAAGGAAGACAGCTGCAGTGCTGGTGTAGTTTGGAAACAACACAGCCTCCGCATATGCAAATGAAGCCTGTGAAACCCAGCCAGCACCTAAGCTGCTTCCTCAAAGGAAACCTTGTCTTCTGAACATTCCCGAGAGGCTTTAGCAATGCTCTTCCCTCTGTTTTGACAACACTAAAGAATTGCACAAACATCTTTTGTGGGGCAATATCTGAGCACATACACACACCATACTTGGTTCCATAACAAACATACAAAGAAACCCTCCTTCAGCTGACAAAGTCTGCAGCTCCGTTGGACACAATCTGCCCTGTTGAAATGTCCTTTATCAGACCACCTCTTCACACATTGCATTTCCCCTGTTTTCAGGTTAGTCTGCACCAGGTCTCAGTAATTCCCAAATTTTGCCTTTTCTTCTTTAAGGGCCATGATTCGAGGAAGTTCTGGTAAGCCTTCCAACAACATTTGGGCACTAATTCCCAAATCCTGATACATTTCTAACAGGACTGGAAGGTACAGCTGCCTGCAACAACAGGAAATACAAATCAAAGACCAAAACCTTCAAACCCTCTGTCCTTGACTTTTTCCTGGATTCAGCAATCATTTTACCCTCCTCTTTCACCCACATTTTTTAGCTATGGGTCAGGTTTTTATTCCCTGTAATTTAGCTTTCTCAAAGAAGCTACTGATTTTGTAGACCTTGTGACCAAAAATTAGTCCCTTGATTATGGCACTGAGGAAGAAATGTTTTCTTTCCTTGCCCCCAAGACTATGGTATTCGCTGATTTTTGAATAAATTTGCTACTTTCCTAGGGGAGTAAGGAAAAGGAAACTTGTACATAAAAATAGTTTCAGACTGGAGTTTCAGACAGATGAAGTTTGCAAATCAGTTCTCACATCAACTCAACCCTTTCTGCTCAACTCTCCAAGATTTACAGCAAAAGATCAGCCAGTGCTGTATTCAAAAGAGCAAACTGCACTCCAAAGATGTGTTAGTGTGAATGGTGTTCTATATAAAGTATATGTATCCTATTAATTTTTTATTAAAAATCATCCTTCTGTGCATCCTTACTCCTATTTTTTTTGCGCAGTCTTGTATTTGTTCTCCAGTCCATTGTCTCTGTTCCACTTCTATCCTATTTGTTTGCTCTTTTTTTCCCCCTTTCTCATCTTCTTTTCCTTATTTATCCAGTTCATCCTACCCAGAATACACCCTCAATAGCATAAGACAGTGAATCAAACTCCTTGAACTTCTGGGTTCATTGTGCAGTAATTTTACACTGGAATAAAGCCATCTGCTCTCTCTAGTTTTGTTAGGGCAGTTACAATCTGAGATTTTTTTAAACAGAGAAACCCAGGATAGTTCTCTGTACCAGCTCTCTGAAAAACTCAAGGGCCAAGTTAATTCCTGGCCCAGCTCTGGGTCACAGGCTGCTGTCTGAGGAGCTGTATATTCGAGAGTCCAAAATAACTTTCTCTGAACAGCAATGCCTTACTGACATTACTGACACCAGGCTGAATTTTGCCACACCTGCCTCCACTGACTGAGGGCTCAAATAAAGAGCACTGTATTCCAGGGGAAATCACTTGCTTGCTCATGTGCAAGTGGACCTGACTATGACTATTTACTATCAGTGCAGATTACCTGATTATCAGCGTTAACCAGGCTTGCAGACATGCGACTCTTTGTAACTGGGAGCTTGTAGTGAAACCTTCCAGGAGTCTTCAAGGGAAGCAGGAGGATCACAGGCACCCACTACATAAAATTTTATAGTTCTTCTTATACCTCCCTGAACATCACGCTCTTTATAAGCATACCCTCTTTCACTTACTCATTATAAACAAGAAAAACTAACCCACTCCAGCTGATTATGTAAAAAGTATATTTGTCTCTTGTTTCCCCTCCAATATTTGGAGCATTCTCCAGAACCCTCATCTGCTATGATCTGCAGGAAAATCCAGCTTGTCAGGCTTGCTAAAAGGAATATGAACAATGTCTTTCACTTGGATGTTACTGTTTTTCAGAAGGGCTGATCTGTAAAAGAGTATCTACCTTTAAATTTATGACCTCTGTATGTTTGAGAAACGGAGCCATGTAAACACATCCGTTTCCTGGGGAGGCTGTGCTGCTGTCTGAGCACAGACACCCAGGCAAGCCAAGGAGACAGATTCCAGTTTTGCACTGTCGTGCAGGTTGGCAGAGCAGGCAGGACCACATCAAAATCGCAGACCGTTGCAGATCTTCATCATCTCTCCTTTACTCACCTCACTGCTGATATTTCCTTGGAACAAAAGAAGTCATAAAGTTCTTATTATTCCCTTATCCTTCCACACATTCAAGTCCCTTGGAAGAGACCAAAACCTGCTCATATCTGATATTATCAGACCCAAGGAACTGGTTTTGGACATTCCTGTTCAGGGGTCTGGAACATCTGTCCCCACTCAGAAGTTGTGCCCTTCCTCCTCCCACTCCCAGCCTTGCTGGGATGCTCATGCCCTTCCAACAACAGGCAATTGTCTTCTTCAGCTTCAGCCACACAGGGCAGAACATGGGGAAGCTTCAGGAGCACCCCTTGTATTTGGAACACTCTGCAGAGCTCTGGAACACCCCACACAGACTGTTCTCATTACACATACTACCATCTACCTTGCACCCTTTCCCCTGAGCACCTAGAGAATTACCCTGGAGCTCTTCTTCCCCGACTTGTTCATAGAATGCCAATCTAGCTTTTACTGACTTTTTCTGAGAGGGATCTGGAGAGGATGTTTCTATAAACAACCATCATGGATTTGTTATCCTAGAGTACAGAAAAGATTCCCTGGTACAACCATAAGGAAGTTCATGGGAGCTATCAGCCTGCAAAGCTCCCAGCCTTCACTGAGGTGGCCACCCAGCTGTCACATTGCATTTGGGGTTTACTTTTCCATCTGGCCATTTAGCCACCCAGACAGGGCCTCCCAGCCTGAAGGGGAGCTGTGATGCCCTGGCTGCCACAGCAGTGCCAGAGAGGTTAGTGTGCTCTGCCACGCTGAGGCTCGCAGTAGCTAGAGGAAGGAAAAAATCTCTCATTTCCATAATATAGGCTATCTCCCCTCTAAAACGGCTGGCAAGGCAGCTGCAGTGGAGCACACACAAGGCTGCAGCACAGCACTGGAGAGAACAGTAACCTTTAAATACTCTAAAATCAAATCTTGTTTTACACAAAACCGCTGTGGTAAAGTCAATGTGAATGAAGCACCTTTGAGTGAAGGAACAGAGGGAAAGGCAGTGGACAGTTTTAGTGCCTCCTAGCAATTCTTTTTAATAAACTAGAGATGACAGACAGCCTTACCAACACATCTCTCATCTTCAAATATGACTTTCTTCAGACAGAGCTCAGTGGAACTGAGTCAGCCTTTTTTTCTTGGGCCTAGCTCTTGGCATTTTTCATATTAAAACAAAGTATAATGCAGAAATAATTCTGGACTATAGTAATCTGATGGGATTTCAGTAACACAGGCCACAGATTTGCTCTGCAACAATTTTAGGCAAACAAAATAAAATTAAGATATCACACAAAACACCTAGTGTGTGGGTTTTTTTTTACATACACTAAGGATCAAGTTACCCTTTATAGGGTTATGCCTGCCTGTGGAAGAGTGCGAGCTTTTGCGGAAACTCCTGTCAGTGGAGAACATGGAGAACTCATGCAGCAGCCAGCACTCACTGCTTGGCTTCTGAAGCTCCCAGGCTTCAGCAAAGGTCCCCTTTCCCAGGTCCCCACGGCCCCTGCACCCTGTTTTCCTGAGTCAGCCAAGGACAAGCCAAGCAGAGATGCCATCACCTCGTTGCAACACCCAACAGTCTCATGCAGACCAGGCTTCTGAAGGATCAGCTTTGCCTGACCTCTTAACTAGTAGTTCCTGCCAGCCAAAATTGAGCCCTGGAGTTATTTTTAGCCAGAGCCCTTCATGAATTGCAGTTAACTTGCGATATGCAAACTAGTGACTAGTGCTAGAGGAATCCCTATGGGTTTCATGGTTCCACTCCCTGCTCAAAAGCCCAATTATTCATTTTTCTTGGAGCTGCAATATTAATCTAAAAAAGTTGCACAAATGGCAAGAGATGTCATCCTCCCTCCATCCCCAGTTCAGAAAACTGAAATAAAGGAAGATAAGCATTTAGCCCAGGGCTTATTAGCTATACAAAGTGCAGCTGTAAACCTTTCGAGGCTGACCCTCCTCCAGCAATGCTTTTGACAAGAAATTTGTCAGTACTTTCACCTCTGACTCAGGGCCAAACATGCCAGTGCAGAGATGGAATGGGAGAACTAGCCACAGAAAGGTATGGGTGAGTTAATATTTTATTTTAATTTAATTTTATTCTATCCAAATCACTTGCCTCAATACCTGTATGAGAAAATGCAGTAAAGTAGAAGGGGGGTTAAAGTAGCTGGAAGGGGTGACTGCTCTAAATCCTTTGGAAGGGAATGGAAATCTTTAAATGGATTTAGGCAGGCTTTGAATCAGACCTTATCACAGAAGGTGGGACCAAGACAGTTCAAAGCAGAAACTCCTCCACTTTTTTTTTTTTTTTTTTTTTTTAATTTTCATACTATTCAGGCTTCCCTAGCTTTCCCCTGTGAATACAACAGGAATAAAGTACATAGATTGCATCAGCTATCACCATGTTAGACATCTTTGTTCCCAAGAAATTTAGTATTTGCTGAACATCTTTGCCCTGGGACACTGATTATATATTATTTTGTGAGTGGGTACCAGGAAGATTCGTGCTTCCTCCCCAAAAGAGCTGTAACTGTACTTTCATTACTTCATGTCTATCAACAAATAAGGCAAGTTTGCTACTTCTTTGTTCGTCCCAAATGGATCTCTACCATTGTAAAATTCCCCAACAATCTGGCTCCATTAAACACTATTTGTTGTTTTTGCTCTTTTGAACTCCACATCTGGAAGTGCAAGTCAGGGCAATGCATTTAACCAAAAGCACTGAAAGGACTGTGTAGGATTCACACTGAAACAGAGACTTCATCAGAGTGCACCATTCCCTTTTGCCCACTGCAGCCTCCCCTTCTCTCTGAGAAACAAAGCACCAAGTAAAAATAGGAAACTGTCAGAATGGAAGATTATTTTAATTTCTGTTGCAAGGTGTTATGTAAAAAAAACTTCTGATAAAACAGAAAACCAGCACCAAAGAGCACTTCATCACAATATTATTACCAATTTATTAAACCAAGATTGCATAGACTGGAGAAATGAGTGTGACACATCCCCGGGGGTTTTCTGGAGGTAGACCTCCAGCTGTTTCATTCTCACATGCACTCTGGTTTACAGGGACATGGAAAAATATTTGCACTTCAGTTCAATGCAGCACAATTTTATATTGTTTGCAGGTTTTCTTTAAGGAAAGGTAGGAACATGCACAGCAAGCCAGAGATGTACACTTTGGGAGACAGGGCTACCATCTTCCAGGAAGAGTGGGGGAAAACACATGGTGGTTGTTAATTTATATCCCGGACAATGCTGTAAATCGAAGCATCACTGACAATTCCTGCCCAGTAAACATGCTCAATTTCATCTCCCGTAAAAAGGCGAGCCGACACTAAATAGCAACACATTTTGATTTTCATTTAGCCACTTTAATGATAGGTGATGTTAGTGGAAAAGATCATTTATCTTCAGATTTATTTTATATGAGATAAAAGGCCTTGCCAATTTTTTAAAATTCATTTACACAAGTGAATAAATCTTCCCAAACAATAAGTAGGAAAGTCATATTTCTTTAACTTTGCTAAAATCTGAAACTGCTGATCTTGGAGTGAAATAGACAGCACTGGCATTTTAATCAAGAACATAAAGACTCCTCTTCTAAACAAGAAGCACAGCTATACTTCAGAAAAAAAAAATCTCTGATTCAGAGGACAGCCTTTTTAAATGCATTTTGTCAAAAATCTCTGATAAATCAGTAGAGTGCAATTTTTATGTCCCCTTCATTTTTAGATCAGTTCCAATGTGAAGGCTACCTAAAAATAGACAGAACCTAACCTTTCAAATATCTATACTGCTGCATACCACGAACACAAGCTTTCAGTGCCTCTCATGGCTTTCACGAGCCTTGTGCTGTGCCTGTCTTCTCCTCTAGCACATTATCCCATGTTGCCTACTGCACCCAGGCACGAGACAAGCTGCAAGTTGCAATGTGCAGTGCACTGCAATATGTGATATCTCCATTTGAGACACACAAGCAAAAAGATCATGAAAACCAGCTTCCCCTTTTGGCTATTGGATTTTTGCTACAAAAAGGACACTGACAACACTGAACCTAGTAAGTGGGGATGTGAAAATGAAGCTGTGCTGGCTGCCCCAGCAGCTCTGTTCAGAAAGCACAGGCTGTCTGGTTTGCAGCACACCACTTAAAAATATGAAGGGGAACAATAAGCTCTTTTATTGTTTTCTACAGTGCTTGCAGACACAGTTCTACCCATCTAAAGAAGAGATTTCGCAACAGTGCACTCAAGTGAGTGACTGGTGTAGAATTACAAGACAGCAGAATACTCGGTAACTATTTCTTTGCATTACACTTTCAAAACTGTGATTCTGCTTGGCCTTAACGGCATAGGTCAAATTCATCCCAAGCACAATCCCAGCAATTTCAGGTCAGTGGTACCTGAAAAATCAATAGCATTTAAGTTGATGAAGTTATAACAAGGGGGATTTTGGCCCAGGCTGTACAAATACTTACTTTTATTGTATATATTCTTCACTTGGTATTATGCTATATTTCATTGTTCTCTAATGCTAAGTAAGCACTTTACTTAGCAGGTCCTAAAGCCACACTAGGAGCTGAATAGGAGAAAGCTGTACTAAAATCCAGTTGTGGGCCTGCCCTGGAAGCTTTGAGTGACTATGAGTTTTGCTTACATGAAATAGAAAATCATCCTTGTACCAGTTGTTAGCTAGCTACTCCTAGCAGGAACGAGCTCGTAAGGACTTGCTTTGCTTTGTTTACTGTCAGGCTCTGCTCTGATGGGGTCAGAAGTTTGTCAAGGCATTTTACTCTGTCAAAAAATGAATAAAATAACTTATACTGATAAAATAATGAAATAAAGCAGCATCAGACTAAATGAATTCCTTCAAAGAATTTTGGATGGAAAATGTCGTACCTGTTGACAGGAAGGCAAGAATAGCAAACAAAGGCATAGGAATAAAAGCTATTCAATAAAATATCGATTTCATTATCACCACCTATTCAACTTAATTTTCTTGGCATCCATATCCCTAATGCAGGTTTGTGATAGATCGTACAATCACTTTTTAATTAAGCCCTACTGTGCCTTGTATTAAGAACAAGACAGTATACATTATGGCACACTATATCTACCAAAATATTTAATGCTCATCCTTTTCATTTTGGTATTTAAAAGTTGTTCTCTTAGGAGGTGGTATCAGTATTTAACAACATTCTTGACAGTAAGTATAAAAACAAAAAGCTTCACACTTAATCTAGCCATGTCAAAACTGAAGCTCCTTAAAATAATTGCTTTCTAATATATAGTATTTCTATTGCATTATTTTATTATTTCTCGGCTTTCAACATCTTAAGATAGAAAACTTGTTCCTTTTCCTACATACTGATGAGATGGGAAGTGGCACAAGGATAGAAAACACATTTGACCAGCTGAATGGTACATGAAACAGATGTTAGGATGTTACAAGAGATATTTAATCAGAAGCTGTAAAAGACTGGCAACTTTCTGTGTTGGCAGTATTTTTTGTTTCAGGTCTCTTTTGGTGAATTGCAGTTCTGCTGATTGTGATGGAGCAGATCCTCTGTAAGAACAGCACTCATCTTCCACTGGGGTACTGGCACTTTCCAGAGGGCAACATTCACTTTAATTACTAAAATGTACCCACCTTCTTCCAAGTAAGAAAAAGCTGTTGTTGCATGTGGTTTTAGTTTTTAATGCCAAAAATGAATCAGTAAACATATTTACATTATGGTATACTATTTCTTATTCTGTACCCATAGTAACCAAATTAATCTCAAGGCACTGCTGGCATTAATTCAATCTGAAGCTCATACTTGGGATTTCACATAGGTGCCTTCATCCTATTCTTCTTCTCAACTAATAAAATGTTAATATATGGCAATATATTTATTTCTGGTTCAGTTCAAGTTGAGGTGTGCAGTACTTTGCAGAAACCTAATTAATATGAATCATACATTAGAACACTCTGTTTAGTATACAAAAAAAAATGGGGCTAGCACATGAGGATGAAACAGAAGACCCAAGCATTCATTTCTAGCTGTAACTTCTCTGTCTCTAGCATAGGGAAGGCCAGTTTTCCTTACCCTTCAATCTCCATTTTAAAAAATCCCTAACACACAGTGTAGTTCTTCACTGAAGAACTACACTAAACAAATCACAAATTATTTTTAAAAAAAGAGAAAAAGGAGTAAGGAGATCTTGGAGGATGAAATACTGACATCTTCCCCTGTACCACCATGAGTTTGGTGCACACTAGCAATGCACTATTTCCCACAGTAATCCAGAAGTACTGTCTTCAGCAACACCCACTGATACAAGTTTTCCCACTGGAAGAAGCTTCAGCCAAAAATACCCATCCAGCTGATAGTGAAAACTATCTCCACACCCCAGGAATTGTGCTGAACTGCTCAGGAGACATAAGCAGCTCAACAGCTGCGGTGTTGTCTAGATCTTCTCTAGACCTCAGCAAGAAGAAATCCAGTTCTTTTGTCAGAACTTAATTTGGGCAAGCTGATACCTCAGGCGTGCTGCCATCCCAAAATCTGCTCTTTTACTTATGTTTTGCAGCAGCAGTTCACATTTCTTGGAGCCTTTTTTACCTAGCTGTTCCTAGTCCCATGGATTCCCAGCACTAGTGTCCCCAAGTATTTTGGTGCTTTCAAAATGTCCAACAAAGAGAAATTACTGCAGTAAATGGTGCCCAACTTGATCCAACCACTGACAGAGCAACAGGGCCACATTCTGCCACCCTTATTCAGCACACACAAGAAGCAGTGCCATCAAAAGGGTGAGCTGATGCGAAGAGCTAAGGCAATGCTTACGGACGAGCAGAGGGAGTGCAGGTGAGCTGTGGCTCACCAGGTGCAGATCCCCACTCTGAAAAGGATCACCATCATGCAGTGCTGCTCTCCATGGAAGGTCAGTCCCACACCCACCACTGCAGGACACAGAAGACCCTGTGGGTGTCTCCAACAGGCACATCACATCACTCAAGGCTGTACGAAGAGAAGCCCAAGCCCAGCCTTTGCAGAAGGACCCACTTCAAACAAACCTCCACAGCACAGGGCCGCATCAAACAGCAGGAGTTCAAAGAGCTCTCCTGATCATTTCAGGTTCTTGCCTTGGTAACCAAGCAGCAAAACTCTCAGGGGGGCCCTGGTGTGCCCCTGGGCACTCCTGTAGGGCTCCCACTGGCCTCGAGCCCTGCCTGCATACTGCATCCAAGGGCACAATACAGTCCTTCACTTTCACCAACTGCTACAGGGTAAGAATTCCTAGAATGGCTCAAACACATAGCAGTTCAAATATGGGTACTTTCAGACTTCTTTTCTATTCCAAATTATGTGCTTTTCCAGCTTCAAAAAAACAGATGGAAAATACGTCCCTAAATGTGCACCCTTGTGATCATTCCAAAAAGAAAGCAACACCAAGTAGCTTAAAACGTTTGCTAGAAAAAATCTTTTCCATATCATGCAAATAGCAGACAAAAATAACTGCTAGGCAATTTATATACATACAAATATTGGTTATTTTAAACAGTAATTTGTTATTGAGGACATCTCACTGAAATATTATAATATTCAATTTCCTCTGCATTTGCATGGAAAAGGAGCTGGAGAGCACATGATCATTCATTTAACTATTACATAAATAAGTCTATCATAAGATCACACAGATTTCAAGCCAGAGTTCAAATACATGTTTAATGCATGAGAGTATGATGAAGAAACTTGTGAACTCACAGGTCTCATAGCACAATCTCAATCAGATACAAGCTTGGTGTAAATATGTACAGTATCGTGTGCTTTCCAACAGCACCATGTCTCCAGGCAGCAGTCTGACATCAGCAAAGGAGACAGGTGGTTCCCTTTCCAACCCCGGAGGGGTGAAAAAAATGAGTTAAGACACTGTGTAAATATAGCAATATTTTTTCCTCAGTGTTTTGCTACAGTTTTCAACCCTTAATGAAACTGCAGTGCATGAACAATTCTCATAACATCTTTGCTACAAATCAGTGAGTGGATGTCATGTCCTAAGATATTTATAGCCTTAAAGGTAGTGGTAAGCGATACTGTTTGGCAGCCTTGGTTTAGAAGTGCTGAAGTTATTTGCCTTTTGGTTTCGTAAGAAAGGAGCTCCAAAAAGCCACAAAAACCCAGTTTCCTTGCTCTAAATGTATCCCTTTCCTATAGCAGATCACTGTTCCTAATAATGCCTGTAAAGTGACAAACAACAGACAATCACAGGCACAGAGCAGGTCACAACTGCTTTTAGCTAGCTCAACTTTGTAAACTCTAACACTGTGAGATATGCTAAACCCTGCCAATCCACAGTATTTTGATTTTGAATCTCACAATACAAGAGTTTACATGGATGGTAACCTGCATATAGAATAACCCAATTTGGCCTTTTTTTTTCCTATCTGTACATAAATAGATACTTTTTTTTACACAGTGACAGCCACTGCCTCTTAAACCATTTTCTTTTGTTGCATTTCCTTAGAAACACAAATCTTGTTCCTTGGCAGCAGTTGCTCTAAGTGCTGTACCACATGCCCAAACTAGTTCTCACTCACAGCTTTAATTCACAGTAAGTGGCACGAAAGGAGGTCAACACTTCTCAGAAACCACTTTCAGTTCTTTGCTGCTTCAGTATCTATTCTATAAAGCCATCCGCCCTAACAGAAAGAAAGTTGTTTCTTATATTGTGTCCCTTGCTTTTTTATTATTGTCATCTTTATGGAATGGGCTGCAGAATATATCTGATGGAATAAAAGAAGTTTATTCCTGGAACCACATTCCTTGTCTCCCTTTTGCAAGATCCTAAAAACATAAGAAAAACAAACAAACAAAACAAAACAAAACAAAACTTTCTGCTACAAAAACAAAATGGCCCTTTCTTTTTCTGTGCAAAAAGACTTTAAATGAATGGCATCTTGCAACTCAGTGTCAATCACTGGGTCTTACTTTCAGTTCAATTTACTTGCTTACAGAATGATTTTTTTTTTTTTATCAATCCAACCAAGACATCATGGAGGTTGAAAATCAAACAGCCTTCTTTTTGCTATGATGCATCACTGGCAAGAGGAACGGCCTTGCTGACAATATTTTGCTGTCACATTTGCCTCTACAGCTTCACTGCCTTCTCTGTGATCAATGAAAACAGATTTTGACCTCATCTATTTCATTTCAGACCATATTCTGCCCTGAGGCACACAAGTACAACCTATCATAGTTATAGTGGCAATTGGGGCAGAATTTGTTCCTTTCCTGACAATTCAATATGTGATTCATGAACCAGAATTGAATCCAGTTCTCCTTTCCTAGAGCTCCTCTGGTTTTTGGCATCAGTAAAAAAAGCAGCTAAGATGAATTTATGTTGGTCATATCAGCAGAACTGGCTGGGTAGTCAATAATCTGACTGCTCAGCAAGATGCTACCTGACCAAAATTTGTTACTGTATTTTATTTACACATTTTATTCTGTAGTCTGCTCGCTTGCTTCACTTCTCCCTCTGTTGTTTAACTAATAGGATCATAAGACTTGGAGAAACACCTCCTAGTTTTGAACATTTCTGATTGGCTTAATAAAGCAAACCTTAAAAAAGATAATCCTCTCCACAAGCATCGCCCTAAAGAACACACCCCTGCCGCTAGACATGGAATACGTGCTGCATTCACAGCGTATGCAGTTGCAGGCAATAACTGGACGATCAAGTTTCTCATCAATCCCCAAGACAATCGACCGCTTTTGAAACTACAGGCTCCATTTCTATTCACACATGACCTATGTGCCAACACCTGCATGTGCTCTTTCATACAACTCGCTGTACAGCTCAGGCGAGCACACTTCAGCACACACAGTCTCACAGGGACAGCAATGCCATCTGAGATGTGCAGCAGCCCAGCACACCTCTGCTGTGGGGCACTCCCTCTGCATCACCCAAACAAGTAGGAGAGTCTGTTCTAGATCACTCTGGGAGCACTGGCACTCCAGAGCCAATACCAGGAGCTCTTTTTGAACCCTGGAAGTCCCCAGCATCTCAGTGTCTCAGACAGGCATTGCATGCATAGATTGTACCATGTTTTTCTGGAGGATTCAGTTCTCAAGCAGAGGCAAGATTTACATCATTTTGAAAACCACATGCAAGACATCTAATGAATTGCATACAGGACCCTAATCTGTAGTAAATTTGATGTACGGTAAAAATAAACTCCTTAATAGAACAAAAGCACTAATCAACATATTGCATATTAGGCCTGCAAAGTGCCAATTATCTGATGAAGAGAAGTAATATTACATAGTTCCAGTTTCCTCAGTTATTTAACTATTTATGTCAATGGAAATCAAGGAAAACAATGCCTATGGAAGCATACATGAAAACTCACATGAAGGATTTCAGCCAACATTTCAGTTTAGATTTGAATGTAAGGAGAAAAAAATTATTCAACAACAAAACAACAGAAATATAGCTCAAGACCTCCAAGTCCTGCTGCATACTGCTATTGTACTGGTTATGAGAAAACAATTTTTGGAAGCAAATTATTTTAATTTCCCTCACCATTTAAGAAAAAGGCATTCAAAGCAAAACACAGAGCCTGATCCTGCCCTTCTGCAACCCCATCAATAGCAGCCTTACCACAAACTCCAGTGAAGCAGGATTTATCCTTTCCCATAGGCCATGCTCTGAGTCCTTAATTCAACACCTTATTCACCAACTTGTTCCGTGAGATTAGCTGTGGTTTCAAGTGTTGTTCATTCAGAGCAATGGGTCTACAAACACCCTCTTTCTCTGTACTGCCAAATTGAAGAAGATATGAACAATTTGGGGAACATTACCAAAAGCTCAGAGAGAATGTCAGTATCTTCTGTGGGGTTTTCTTTGGAATGAGAGAGCTTCCTGAGTTTGAAAATCAGGCTTGTAATGAAATAAATAGAACTCCCTTCTCTTCCTTGTTTTTTTTGGTAACATGACCTAAAAAAGGATTTGCAGATACACTTGGAGAGGAGAGAGCAATCTTGCATTTATTGGATTTTTATTTATTTTCTGCATTTATTTCAGAGAGTTTCTCAAAATTTTCAAACATCTGTCAATCTTATAAGGTTTACCTTTTCCAAGTGCAATGTGTCTAGCTTAATTTTCTACTATTTCTTAGTATATTTATTGCACTTACTAATAATTACCTGAATGCCCACACAGTGCTTTAAATGGGGCTGCAAATATCCCCTTGATCACCAGCAGCAAAAAGCTTTTCCTCCTAGAGAGAAAAAAACCCCAGCACAACTTTTCGATCTACTGTTTGCTGTTTTTTAAAACTGCAGGAAAACTTGTGCCTGCAGGGCCGAGCCCTGTTCCAGGGCAGCCAGGCAGACCGGGAGGGGTCTGTGTGCCGCACCGGAGTCACGCTCGGAGGCAGAGCACCAGCCTGCCAGAAGTGCTGATTCACTGCAGCCACTGAAAAGGTGGCTTAGTAGCTAAGCTGGGGTGGGGGGGAAGATGGCACAAAGCAGGGGGGCACCTTCATTGGTACAAACAAATAAACAGGAGGGAATGCCAAAGCTGTTGCAGAGACTGGGTTCCCTGAGATCTCTGCTTAATACAAGCGTGTTAGCTCATTTATTGGAACAAAAACTGTTAATACAGCTCCAGCCATAGGGGGACAAAAATACTTGCAAATGCACAGAAGTCATGTAAATCAGAACTGCTGCTCTATTTTACAAGAAATTTTTTCCATTAATTAATTTCATAACTTAGAGCAAATGAGCATGGTTGGAAACAGGGGACCCTGCTGATACCAATCTCACAGCATAGGATACTTTCCTTTCCCTCTTTCAGATATATAGCAGATGTACGCCCTGGCTCAGATCCAGGTGCAGACTGGGTACTTTTGTGGCTAAAACACCACCTTCTAACCTGGTTAAGACTACTAGTAACTTTTTCTGGTTTGGAGTTAGAAAATATCCCATAAATCCCCCAGGATTCTAAAATCCAAATTCTCAGAGTTGTCACATTTATAATTAGAACGATCTGATACGACTGGCATTAGCATGAGGTAGGAACATATCACAGAGGGCCAAGCAGACAAACTAAAATATTTCTCACCGTTAAAAAGGGAATTCTTCCAAGTAGAAATGTCAGTTGAGTCACAAGGGCTCTGTGCAAAAGTAGCACCTCTTCATCCTCATACCTACTCTTAGAAAGTCCTGTGCTGCTGCCTAACTTAGCCCAACAGACCACACCACCTACCAAAGCCCTGTCAACAGCTCTGGCTCCCTGTGCTAACCCCAGATCTTCCTCCAAGAAGAAGATTACTTTTCTGTAAGTGCAGGTTGTTTCAGAGCTACCTGTAACACCCCCAAGCCCTAAAGACAGCATCTCTGTTGATCCTGCACACAAGAAGATATGCCTCCACACTGAAAAAAATGATGTTTGATAAAACACTTTGTCACACTATTCCTGGATGCAGAACTTGTTGCAAGAGTAACCTTCCTGTGTGCTGATGAAAGTACTTTGCAAGTTGTTTACCCCCATACTGGAGAAAGAGAAGAAGAAAGTAGGAAAGAAAAGGGAAGAAAAGACAGAAGGAGGAAAGGGTGGAGGGTACACTATTGTAGTTACTGAATCAGCAAACAAGCCAGCAACAGACAAAATGAGAACAGCTGTAAGGAACCTGGCAGCACCAGCATTTTGAGGGAAACAGTAAAGAGGAGCCTGGAAGACAAGAGAAACCTGGATGCAGATACTAACTTTTTCTTTTTTTTTCCTCAAAGAGGATTTATGATGCTAGATTTTGGTTGACTCCTAATACCCACACCTGGATAAATACAAATGAAATTAATTTTACAGCTGCAATCTTTCCACATTTTGAACATGGTGATTTGCAGTACGAAACCCTATCATGAGGTGTCAAAAAGGAACATAAAACATAACATGCAATATTTTTTGAGAGACATCAGTTGTAATTATGTGAAACCAAAGCAAGCTGCTCCAGGGAGAGGTGGAAGGAGTCGCACAGCGGAGTGCCTGGCCCGTGGTGCAGATGGCAAAGCTCAGGCCAGGCAAATACAGTGGGAAGGCCACAGGAGCTCACATGTATCAAATAATAACAGGAATGTGTCTCTTCCTTCTGCCACCCGGTCACTGAAATCAGTGTGAAAGCAGCACGGAGATGAAAATGCTGTGATCAGGTGTTAGGTTAGACCTTCCTACATGACCTGAGATTACAACCCTCATCCCTCATCCCTCTTACTTCCACATGACAACCCTCATCCCTGATGCCTCTTATATCCTAAACTAAGTCACTGGTCTCAAAAGTTTTACTAGCACAGTATGGCCAGTCTTCATTCTAATGTATTTAATTTTTCTTGAAAATCAGAAGTAACTGATCTGTAACACAGACTTGGTATTAAAACACACCACTGATGTGTGAAGAGATGGTGTTACTCCTCAAAGAAAATATGAAAAATTTCAGAATACTATGTCTGAGAAACAAGGTGTGATACTTATTTCAGAATTAGGTCAGGAGCAGTTTATCTGCTCACAGTCCTTCCTCTCTTAGCCCATGACCAGACTGGCAAATTTTCCTGTTTCAGAGAATCTGAAATCTCCCTGTTTCAGCTTGGGAGAACCAAAAAGGTTGCTGTCCTTTAGTCTCTGTACCACACCTACAAAATACATCTCCAGGAACGTAATATTTTCCTTGTTGGCTTCTACTAGTGAGGGTCATATTATTAATGTATTTGGCTCACCTTCCTGCAGCCAGACTTTCCCACAACAGGTGTGGAGACTACAGACTGGTCACATTTGTGTCAAAAAAGCATGAGGTCCTTTACAGCATGAAATCCATGATTTCATAAAATGGGTCAGTGCTGAAGAAAAGTCTCTTTTCTGGGAATTAAAATAAGCAAAATGCTTTCTGGTATTTCACCTGCCTCCCATATCATCACAAGCATGACAAATTAATGGCTGTAGCTATATTATAGCACCACTATGCTCTACACTGCCATGAACACTTGGAAGGATATTGCCCCTCTGAGAAAGCAAACCACTGCACCAGCTTTCCTGGATAAACTTGGGGTAAACAGATGCCTTTCAAACTACGAAGAATGACAACCATTTTTTACAAATACACTGAAGAAAACTCTTTGTAAGGTTTGGGCTTTTCCTTGCTTCGGTTTTCAGTATTAACATTTTGGGCACGTGATATTAGTCCCTCCCATATTCCTCTGCTCCACGTAGAAAGCACAGCGCAGTGCTACAGCTGCGGCATTTTGAAGTCTGCACAACATGCTGAACATGCCATTGCTTGACATTTTATTGACAACAAAGGCCCGCAGCACAGCAGAGCTTTTGGAGATGGGATTAACATAATGAACTCCATCTTCATGGCTTTTTCATGGCATTTCTTTATAAGAAAGAGTGAAAAAAGACTCAAACCAGAAACAAACTATTTTTTTAGTCGTTTAGGACACAGTCCCCTCTGAAATGATTGTATAGTCCTGAAGGACAGAAAAGTCTGCAAGTAAAGGAGCACATTTGTACTTGTAAAGAGAATATAACTGCTGAATAACTAGGGTGAAAAAAAAGATACTGACCTTTCTATAGGTCAAGAAGAGCTCAAGTGTGGGGCCTGGACTAGTACAACATTATAGCTGATAGAGTAGGCTCCATCATGAGATAGTAACATGAACAATACTGAGCCTTCCACATGGGACCTTCCACTACACAGGGGTGGGCTGAAAGGGTCTTGCAGCAATGCAAACACCAAGATTTAAAAACCCCTAAAAGTACATGTACAAACCCCAGTAGATAATGCTTATTTCAGTCCCAAGTCAAATGGTTCTCATGCATGAGTAGTCCAGACAAACAGAGCCACTGAACCCAGCCTATGTTTGCCAGATGTCCAGCCCATAGTTACAAGATGGCCCTAAATGCAGGAAAGAGAGTAGCACTCTGAGCAGGAATCAGCAATTTTGTCTGCAAACTCTGATCTTCCCCTCTTAAAGCTTCAAGAAAACTCTTCAATGAAAAAGTGCTTGGCAGAGTTTCCATCTGTTCTTGGCTGGACTCACTAGCCAAGTCTGAAGCACACAGAGCTTTGCTTTATTTTTTTTCCTGGTATGTAAGTAAAACTCTACAATATTGCTTCTTTTTATAGAATGAAGTAGAGCAATCACACAGCCATCAGTCCAGCCTAACTGTAGCTGCTAAAAAATTAATTTAGACAATTAAGAATTATGGTTTCTGATTTTTGCAGATTTTCTTTCTTTCTTTCTTTCTTTCTTTCTTTCTTTCTTTCTTTCTTTCTTTCTTTCTTTCTTTCTTTCTT